>JAECXH010000005.1:0-295143 GCA_018152175.1 Drosophila jambulina
ACTTACTACTTAAAACTTACTACTTACTACTTACCACTTACTACTTACTACTTACTACTTAACTACTTACTACTTTACTACTTACTACTTACTACTTACTACTTACTACTTACTACTGACTACTTACTTTACTTACACCTTACTACTTACTAATTAATAATTGCACTTAAAAATTACTACTTACTACTTACTAATTACTTACTTACTACCACTACTCTACTAATCTTCTACTACTTACCACTTACTAATTACTACTTCATTAATTACTACACTTTAACCTTTTACTAACTACTTACTAATTACTACTTACTAATTACTACTTTAAAATTACTACTTACTACGTACTACTTAAATACTACTTACTACTTACTACTTACTCACTTACTACTTACTACTTACCACTTACTACTTACTACTAAATGTTACTACTTACTACTTACTACTTACTACTTACTACTTACTACTTACTAATTACCACTTAATAAATACTTACTAATTACTACTTAATAATTACTACTTAAAGTATTACAACTTTGTAATTACTACTTTACTACTTACTAATTACCATTTAATAATTACTACTTAAATATTACTACTTACTACTTACTACTTACTACTTACTAATTACTACTTACTACTTAACTACTTACTACTTACTACTTACTACTTACCACTTACTACTTACTACTTATTACTTACTAATTATTACTACTTACTACTTACTACTTACTACTTACCACTTACTACTTACTACTTACTAATTACTACTTACTACTTACTACTAAAACTTACAACTTTGTAATTACTACTTACTACTTACTAAGTACTATTTATCAATTACTACTTAAATACTTACTCATTACTACTTACTACTTACTACTTACTACTTACTACTTACTCAACTACTACTTACTACTTACTACTTACTACTTACTACTTACTACACTTACTACTTACACCTTTCTACTTACTACTTAATAATTACTACTTACTAATTACTACTTACTACTTACTAATTACTACTTACTACTTAAACCTACTAATTACTACTTAATAATTACTACTTACAAATTACAACTTTCTAAATACTACTTACTACTTACTAAGTACTATTTAATAATTACTACTTAAAAATTACTACTATTACTACTAATTACTACTTACTATTTATTACTTACTACTTACTACTTACTAATTACTACTTACTACCTATTAATTACTACTTACTACTTTACTACTTACTACTTACCACTTAATACTTAATACTTACTAATTACTACTTAATAATTACTACTTAAAAATTACACTTACCACTTTCTACTTACTACTTACCACTTACTAATTACTACTTAATACTTACTACTTACAAATTACTACTTAAAACTTACTACTTACTACTTACTACTTACTACTTACTTACTACTTACTATTTAAATAATTACTACTTACTACTTACTACTTACTATTTACTCATTATTACTTACTACTTACTACTTACCACTTACTAATTACTTGATTACTAATATGATTCTTACTGACTTACTACTTACTACTTAATTATCACTACTTACTTACTTACTACTTACTACTTACTACTTACTACTTACTAACTTAATACTTACTAATTACTACTTACTACTTACTACTTACTACTTACTACTTACTATATTAATAATTACTAATTAAAATTAAATTACTCTTACTACTTACTAATTACTACTTACTACTTACTACTCTTACTAATTACTACTTAAACCTTTCTACTAATTACTACTTAATAATTACTACTTAAAATTACTACTTACTTACACTTACTACTTGCTACTTACTACTTACTACTTACTACTTACTACTCATTACTACTTACTTACACTCACTAATTACCACTTAATAAATACTTACCTAATTACTACTTTAATAATTACTACTTAAAATTACAACTTTGTAATTACTACTTACTACTTACTAAGTACCATTTAATAATTACTACTTAAATATTACTACTTACTACTTACTACTTACTACTTACTAATTACTACTTACTACTTACTACTTACTACTTACTACTTACTACTTACTACTTACTACTTACTACTTACTAATTACTACTTACTACCACTACTTACTACTTACCTTTACTTACTAATTACTACTTAATAATTACTAATTAAAAATTAAATTAAACTACTTACTACTTACTAATTACTACTTACTACTTACTTACTACTTACTACTTACTACTTACTAATTACTACTTAAACCTTTCACTAACTACTTAATACATTACTACCTAAAATTACTACTTACTACTAAATGTTACTTACTACCTACTAATTACTACTTACTACTTACATCACTAATTACCACTTAATAAATACTTACTAATTACTACTTAATAATTACTACTTAAAATTACAACTTTGTAATTACTACTTACTTACTTACTAGTACTATTTAATAATTACTACTTAAATATTACTACTTACTACTTACTACTTACTACTTACTAATTACTACTTACTACCACTACTTACTACTTTACTACTTACTACTTACTAATTACCACTTACTACTTATTACTTACTAATTATTAATAATTACTACTTTAAAAATTATTAATAATTACTACTTAAAAATTACTAATTACTCACTTAAATTACCACTTAATTAAATACTTACTACTAATTACTACTTTAATAATTACTACTTAAAATTACAACTTTGTAATTACTACTTACTACTTACTAAGTACTCATTTAACTAATTACTACTTAACTTACTATTACTACTTACTACTTACTACTTACTACTTACTACTTACTACTTACTACTTACTAATTACTACTTACTACCACTACTTACTACTTACTACTTACTACTTACCATTTTACTTATTACTACTTACTACTTAAATTACTACTAATTACCACTTACTACTTACTACTTAATAATCTACTTAAATCACAACTTTGTATTACTACTTACCACTTACTACTTACTACTTCACTACTTACTACTTACTACTTACCACTTACTACTTACTACTTACTACTTACTACTTACTACTTACTACTTACTACTTACTACCACCACTTACTACTTACTACTTACTACTTACTCACTTACTACTTAAACCTTTCTACTAACTACTTAATAATTACTACTTAAAAATTACTACTTACTACTTACTAATTACTACTTACTACCTACTAATTACTACTTAATAATTACTACTTAAAAATTACAACTTTCTAAATACTACTTACTACTTACTAAGTACTATTTAATAATTACTACTTAAATATTACTACTTACTACTTACTAATTACTACTTACTACTTATTACTTACTACTTACTAATTACTAATTACTACTTACTACCTATTAATTACTACTTACTACTTACTACTTACTAATTACCACTTACTTAATAATACTTAATAATTACTACTTAATAATTACTACTTAAAATTACAACTTTCTAATTACTACTTACCACTTACTAATTACTACTTAATAATTACTACTTAATAATTACTACTTAAAAATTACTACTTACTACTTACTACTTACTACTTACTACTTACTACTAACTACTTACTACTTACTACTTACTACTTACTACTTACTACTTACTTACTACTTACTACTTACTACTTACTACTTACTACTTACTACTTACTACTTACTACTTACTCACTTTACTACTTATACTTACACTGACTACTTACTACTTACTACTTACTACTTACTAATTAATAATTGCTTACTTAAAATTACTACTTACTACTTACTAATTACTACTTACTACCACTACTTACTAATTACTACTTACTTACCACTTACTAATTACTACTTAATAATTAATACTTAAAAATTACTACTTACTACTTACTACTTACTACTTACTACTTACTACTTCATTTTTACTACTTACTACTTACTACTTACTACTTACTACTTACTACTTACTACTTTACTACTTACTACTTACTACTTACTACTTACTACTTACTACTTACTACTTACTACTTTTACTACTTACTACTTACTACTTACTACTTTACTACTTACTACTGACTACTTACTACTTACTTACTACTTACTACTTACTAATTAATAATTGCTACTTAAAAATTACTACTTACTACTTACTAATTACTACTTACTACCACTACTTACTAATTACTACTTACCACTTACTAATTACTACTTAATAATTAATACTTTAACCTTTCTACTAACCACTTAATAATTACTACTTAAAAATTACTACTTACAAATTACTACTTACTACTTACTACTTACTTACTACTTACTACTTACTACTACTTACTAATTACCACTTAATCACTACTTACTACTTACTACTTACTACTTACTTTACTTAAAATTACTACTTTGTAATTACCTTTACTTACTAGTACTACTTAATAATTACTACCTTAAAATTACTACTTACTACTTGCTACTTACTACTTACTACTTACTAATTACTACTTACTACCACTACTTTCTACTTACTACTACTCACTAATTACCACTTACTACTTATTACTTACTAATTACTTACTTAAAAATTACTACTTACTACCCACTAATTACTAACTTTGTACCATTACTTACTAATTACTTTTACCACTTACTAATTACTATTTAATAATTACTACTTAAAAATTACTACTTACTACTTACTACTTACTACTTACTACTTACTAATTACTACTTACTACTTACTACTTACCACTTACTACTTACCACTTACTACTTACTACTTACTACTTACTACTTACTACTTACACTTTACTTACTTACTACTTACTACTTACTACTTACTACTTACTCACTTACTACTTACTACTTACTACTTATCACTTACTACTTACTACTTACTACTTACTACTTACTACTTACTACTTACTACTTACTACTTACTACTTACTACTTACCACTTACTAATTATACTTACTACCACTACTTACTACTTACTACTTACTAATTACTACTTACTACTTACTACTTACTACTTACTAATTACTACTTAAACCTTTCTACTAACTACTTAATAATTACTACTTAAAAATTACTACTTACTACTTACTAAATATTACTTACTACCTACTAATTACTACTTAATAATTACTACTTACTAATTACAACTTACTAAATACTTACTAATTACTACTTACTAATTACTACTTAAAATTACAACTTAGTAATTACTACTTACTACTTACTAATTACTACTTACTACTTACTTAAATATTACTACTTACTACTTACTACTTACTACTTACTACTTACTAATTACTACTTACTACTACTTACTACTTACTACTTACCACTTACTAATTACCACTTACTACTTATTACTTACTAATTATTAATAATTACTACTTAAAAATTACTTACTAATTACTACTTACCACTTACTAATTACTACTTACTAATTACTACTTAATAATTACTACTTAAAAATTACTACTTACTACTTACTACTTACTACTTACTACTTACTATTTACTACTTACTACTTAACTACTTACTACTTACTACTTACTACTTACTACTTACTAATTACTACTTACTACCACTACTTACTACTTACTACTTACTACTTACTACTTACTACTTACTACTTACTACTTACTACTTACTACTTACTACTGACTACTTACTACTTACTACTTACTACTTACTAATTAATAATTGCTACTTAAAAATTACTACTTACTACTTACTAATTACTACTTACTACCACTACTTACTAATTACTACTTACCACTTACTAATTACTACTTAATAATTAATACTTAAAAATTACTACTTACTACTTACTACTTACTACTTACTCACTTACTACTTACTACTTACTACTTACTACTTACTACTTACTACTTACTACTTACTACTTACTACTTACTACTGACTACTTACTTACTACTTACTACTTACTAATTAATAATTGCTACTTAAAAATTACTACTTACTACTTACTAATTACTACTTACTACTCACTACTTACTAATTACTACTTACCACTTACTAATTACTACTTACTAATTAATACTTTAACCTTTCTACTAACTACTTAATAATTACTACTTAAAAATTACTACTTACTACTTACTAATTACTACTTACTACTACTTACTACTTACTACTTACTACTTACTACTTACTACTTAATACTTAATACTTTAACCTTTCTACTAACTACTTACTAATTACTACTTAAAATTACTACTTACTACTTACTACTTACTACTTACTACTTACTACTTACTACTTACTACTTACTAATTACTACTTACTACTTACTACTTACTACTTACTACTTACTACTTACTAATTACTACTTAAACCTTACTACTTACTACTTACTAATTACTACTTACTACCACTACTTACTAATTACTACTTACCACTTACTAATTACTACTTAATAATTACTACTTAATAATTACTACTTAAACTTACTACTTACTACTTACTACTTACTACTTACTACTTACTACTTACTACTTACTACTCACTAATTACCACTTAATAATTACTTACTAATTACTACTTAATAATTACTACTTAAAATCACAACTTACTACTTACTACTTACTACTTACTAAGTACTATTTACTACTTACTACTTAAATATTACTACTTACTACTTACTACTTACTACTTACTACTTACTACTTACTACTTACTACCACTACTTACTACTTACTACTTACTACTTACTACTTAACCACTTACTACTTATTACTTACTAATTATTACTTAATTACTACTTAAAATTACTTACTAATTACCACTTAATAAATACTTACTAATTACTACTTACTAATTACTACTTACTACCAATTACAACTTACTAATTACTACTTACTACTTACTAATTACTACTTAATAATTACTACTTAAATATTACTACTTACTACTTACTACTTACTACTTACTACTTACTACTTACTACCACTACTTACTACTTACTACTTACTACTTACTACTTACTACTTACTACTTACTACTTACTACTTACTACTTACTAATTACTACTTAATAACCACTACTTAAAACTTACTACTTACTACTTACTAATTACTACTTACTACCACTACTTACTAATTACTACTTACCACTTACTAATTACTACTTAAAAATTACTACTACTTTAACCTTTCTACTAACTACTTACTAATTACTACTTAATAATTACTACTTAAAAATTACTACTTACTTACTACTTACTACTTACTACTTACTACTTACTACTTACTACTTAACTACTTACTACCACTTACTACTTACTACTTACTACTTACTACTTACTACCACTACTTACTACTTACTACTTACTACTTACTACTTACTACTTACTACTCACTACTTACTACTTACTACTTACTACTTACTACTTACTACTTACTAATTACTACTTAAACCTTTCTACTAACTACTTAATAATTACTACTTAAAAATTACTACTTACTACTTACTAATTACTACTTACTACCTACTAATTACTACTTAATAATTACTACTTAAAAATTACAACTTTCTAAATACTACTTACTACTTACTAAGTACTATTTAATAATTACTACTTAAATATTACTACTTACTACTTACTAATTACTACTTACTACTTATTACTTACTACTTACTAATTACTAATTACTACTTACTACCTATTAATTACTACTTACTACTTACTACTTACTAATTACCACTTAATAATTAATACTTAATAATTACTACTTAATAATTACTACTTAAAATTACAACTTTCTAATTACTACTTACCACTTACTAATTACTACTTAATAATTACTACTTAATAATTACTACTTAAAAATTACTACTTACTACTTACTACTTACTACTTACTACTTACTACTAACTACTTACTACTTACTACACTTACTACTTACTACTTACTACTTACTACTTACTACTTACTACTTACTACTTACTACTTACTACTTACTACTTACTACTTACTACTTACTACTTACTACTTACTACTTACTACTGACTACTTACTACTTACTACTTACTACTTACTAATTAATAATTGCTACTTAAAAATTACTACTTACTACTTACTAATTACTACTTACAACCACAACTTACTAATTACTACTTACCACTTACTAATTACTACTTAATAATTAATACTTAAAAATTACTACTTACTACTTACTACTTACTACTTACTACTTACTAATTACTACTTACTACCACTACTTACTACTTACTACTTACTACTTACTAATTACCACTTACTACTTATTACTTACTAATTATTAATAATTACTACTTAAAAATTACTCACTAATTACCACTTAATAAATACTTACTACCATTACTACTTAATAATTACTACTTAAAAATTACAACTTTGTAATTACTACTTACTCACTTACTACTAACTATTTAATAATTACTACTTAAATATTACTACTTACTACTTACTACTTACTACTTACTACTTACTACTTACTACTTACTACCACTACTTACTACTTACTACTTACTACTTACTACTTACTACTTACTACACTTACTTACTACTTAAAATTACTACTCTACTACTTACTACTTACTACTTACTACCACTACTTACTACTTACTACTTACTACTTACTACTTACTACTTACTTACTTACTTACTACTTACTACTTACTACTTACTACTTACTACTTACTACTTACTACTTACTACTTACTACTTACTACTTACTACTTACTACTTACTACTTACTACTTACTACTTACCACTTAATAAATACTTACTAATTACTACTTAAACCTTTCTACTAACTACTTAATAATTACTACTTAAAAATTACTACTTACTACTTACTAATTACTACTTACTACCTACTAATTACTACTTAATAATTACTACTTAAAAATTACAACTTTCTAAATACTACTTACTACTTACTAAGTACTATTTAATAATTACTACTTAAATATTACTACTTACTACTTACTAATTACTACTTACTACTTATTACTTACTACTTACTAATTACTAATTACTACTTACTACCTACTAATTACTACTTACTACTTACTACTTACTAATTACCACTTAATAATTAATACTTAATAATTACTACTTAATAATTACTACTTAAAAATTACAACTTTCTAATTACTACTTACCACTTACTAATTACTACTTAATAATTACTACTTAATAATTACTACTTAAAAATTACTACTTACTAATTACTACTTACCACTTACTAATTACTACTTAACTACTTACTACTTAACTAATTACTACTTAAAATTACTACTTACTACTTACTACTTACTACTTACTACTTACTACTTACTACTTACTACTTACTACTTACTACTTACTACTTACTACTTACTACTTACTACTTACTACTTACTACTTACTACTTACTACTTACTACTTACTACTTACTACTTACTACTTACTACTTACTACTAACTACTTACTACTTACTAATTACTACTTACTACCACTACTTACTAATTACTACTTACCACTTACTAATTACTACTTAATAATTAATACTTTAACCTTTCTACTAACTACTTAATAATTACTACTTAAAAATTACTACTTACTACGTACTACTTACTACTTACTACTTACTACTTACTACTAACTATTTACTACTTACTACTTACTACTGACTACTTACTACTTACTACTTACTACTTACTACTTACTACTTACTACTTAAAAATTACTACTTACTACTTACTACTTACTACTTACTACTACTTACTACTTACTACTTACTACTTACTACTTACTACTTACTACTTACTACTGACTACTTACTACTTACTACTTACTACTTACTAATTAACTAATTGCTACTTAAAAATTACTACTTACTACTTACTAATTACTACTTACTACCACTACTTACTAATTACTACTTACCACTTACTAATTACTACTTAATAATTAATACTTTAACCTTTCTACTAACTACTTAATAATTACTACTTAAAATTACTACTTACTACGTACTACTTACTACTTACTACTTACTTACTACTTACTACTTACTACTTACTACTTACTACTTACTACTTACTACTTACTACTTACACTTACTAATTAATAATTACTACTTAAAATTACTACTTACTACTTACTAATTACTACTTAAAATTACACTACTTATAATTACTACTTACCACTTACTAATTACTACTTAATAATTACTACTTAAAAATTACTACTTACTACTTTACTACTACTTACCTTACTAATTACTACTTACTACTTACTACTCACTAATTACCACTTAATAAATACTTACTAATTACTACTTAATAATTACTACTTAAAATTACAACTTTGTAATTACTACTTACTACTTACTAAGTACTATTTAATAATTACTACTTAAATATTACTACTTACTACTTACTACTTACTACTTACTAATTACTACTTACTACCACTACTTACTACTTACTACTTACTACTTACTACTTACTACTTACTACTTACTACTTACTACTTACTACTTACTACTTACTACTTACTACTTACTACTTACTACTTACTACTTACTACTTACTACTTACTACTTACTACTTACTACTTACTACTTACTACTTACTACTTACTACTTACTACTTACTACTTACTACTTACTACTTACTACTTACTACTTACTACTTACTACTTACTACTCACTACTTACTACTTACTACTTACTACTTACTACTTACTAATTACTACTTAAACCTTTCTACTAACTACTTAATAATTACTACTTAAAAATTACTACTTACTACTTACTAATTACTACTTACTACCTACTAATTACTACTTAATAATTACTACTTAAAAATTACAACTTTCTAAATACTACTTACTACTTACTAAGTACTTATTTAATAATTACTACTTAAATATTACTACTTACTACTTACTAATTACTACTTACTACTTTACTTACTTACTACTTACTAATTACTAATTACTACTTACTACCTATTAATTACTACTTACTACTTACTACTTACTAATTACCACTTAATAATTAATACTTAATAATTACTACTTAATAATTACTACTTAAAATTACAACTTTCTAATTACTACTTACCACTTACTAATTACTACTTAATAATTACTACTTAATAATTACTACTTATTAAAATTACTACTTACTACTTACTACTTACTACTTACTTACTACTACTACTTACTACTTACTACTTACTACTTACTTACTACTTACTACTTACTACTTACTACTTACTACTTACTACTTACTACTTACTACTTACTACTTACTACTTACTACTTACTACTTACTACTTACTACTTACTACTTACTACTTACTACTTACTACTTACTACTTACCACTTACAATTAATTAATAATTAATACTTTAAAATTACTACTAACTACTTACTAATTACTACTTACAACCACTACTTACTAATTACTACTACTTACTACTTACTACTTAATAATTACTACTTAAAAATTACTACTTACTACTTACTACTTACTACTTACTACTTACTACTTACTACTTACTACTTACTAATTACTACTTAAACTTACTACTTACTACTTACTACTTACTACTTACTACTTACTACTTACTACTTACTACTTACTACTTACTACTTACTTACTTACTACTTACTACTGACTACTTACTACTTACTACTTACTACTTACTACTTACTACTTACTACTTACTACTTACTACTTACTTACTAATTACTACTTACTACCACTACTTACTAATTACTACTTACCACTTACTAATTACTACTTAATAATTAATACTTTAACCTTCACTAACTACTTAATAATTACTACTTAAAATTACTACTTACTACGTACTACTTACTACTTACTACTTACTACTTACTACTTACTACTTACTAATTACTACTTACTACTTACTACTTACTACTTACTACTTACTACTTAATAATTGCTACTTAAAAATTACTACTTACTACTTACTAATTACTACTTACTACCACTACTTACTAATTACTACTTACCACTTACTAATTACTACTTAATAATTACTACTTAAAATTACTACTTACTACTTACTACTTACTACTTACTTACTTACTACTTACTACTTACCACTCACTAATTACCACTTAATAAATACTTACTAATTACTACTTAATAATTACTACTTAAAAATTACAACTTTGTAATTACTACTTACTACTTACTAACTACTATTTAATAATTACTACTTAAATATTACTACTTACTACTTACTACTTACTACTTACTAATTACTACTTACTACCACCACTTACTACTTACCACTTACCACTTACTACTTACCACTTACTACTTACTACTTACCACTTACTACTTACTACTTACTACTTACTACTTACTACTTACTACTTACTACTTACTACTTACTACTTACTACTTACTACTTACTACTTACTACTTACTACTTACTACTTACTACTTACTACTTACTACTTACTACTTACTACTTACTACTTACTACTTACTACTTACTACTTCACTACTTACTACTTACTACTTACTACTTACTACTTACTAATTACTACTTAAACCTTTCTACTAACTACTTAATAATTACTACTTAAAATTACTACTTACTACTTACTAATTACTACTTACTACCTACTAATTACTACTTAATAATTACTACTTAAAAATTACAACTTTCTAAATACTACTTACTACTTACTAAGTAATTATTTAATAATTACTACTTAAATATTACTACTTACTACTTACTAATTACTACTTACTACTTATTACTTACTACTTACTAATTACTAATTACTACTTACTACCTATTAATTACTACTTACTACTTACTACTTACTAATTACCACTTAATAATTAATACTTAATAATTACTACTTAATAATTACTACTTAAAAATTACAACTTTCTAATTACTACTTACCACTTACTAATTACTACTTAATAATTACTACTTAATAATTACTACTTAAAAATTACTACTTACTACTTACTACTTACTACTTACTACTTACTACTAACTACTTACTACTTACTACTTACTACTTACTACTTACTACTTACTACTTACTACTTACTACTTACTACTTACTACTTACTACTTACTACTTACTACTTACTACTTACTACTTACTACTTACTACTTACTACTTACTACTTACTACTGACTACTTACTACTTACTACTTACTACTTACTAATTAATAATTGCTACTTAAAAATTACTACTTACACTTACTAATTACTACTTACTACCACTACTTACTAATTACTACTTACCACTTACTAATTACTACTTAATAATTAATACTTAAAAATTACTACTTACTACTTACTACTTACTACTTACTACTTACTACTTACTACTTACTACTTACTACTTACTACTTACTACTTACTACTTACTACTGACTACTTACTACTTACTACTTACTACTTACTAATTAATAATTGCTACTTAAAATTACTACTTACTACTTACTAATTACTACTTACTACCACTACTTACTAATTACTACTTACCACTTACTAATTACTACTTAATAATTAATACTTTAACCTTTCTACTAACTACTTAATAATTACTACTTAAAAATTACTACTTACTACGTACTACTTACTACTTACTACTTACTACTTACTACTTACTACTTACTACTTACTAATTACTACTTACTACTTACTACTTACTACTTACTACTTACTAATTAATAATTGCTACTTAAAATTACTACTTACTACTTACTAATTACTACTTACTACCACTACTTACTAATTACTACTTACCACTTACTAATTACTACTTAATAATTAATACTTAAAAATTACTACTTACTACTTACTACTTACTACTTACTACTTACTACTTACTACTTACTACTTACTACTCACTCACTAATTACCACTTAATAAATACTTACTAATTACTACTTAATAATTACTACTTAAAAATTACAACTTTGTAATTACTACTTACTACTTACTAAGTACTATTTAATAATTACTACTTAAATATTACTACTTACTACTTACTACTTACTACTTACTAATTACTACTTACTACCACTACTTACTACTTACTACTTACTACTTACTAATTACCACTTACTACTTATTACTTACTAATTATTAATAATTACTACTTAAAAATTACTACCACTAATTACCACTTAATAAATACTTACTAATTACTACTTAATAATTACTACTTAAAATTACAACTTTGTAATTACTACTTACTACTTACTACGTACTATTTAATAATTACTACTTAAATACTTACTACTTACTACTTACTACTTACTACTTACTAATTACTACTTACTACCACTACTTACTACTTACTACTTACTACTTACTACTTACTACTTACTACTTACTACTTACTACTTACTACTTACTACTTACTACTTACTACTTACTACTTACTTACCACTTACTACTTACTACTACTACTTACTACTTACTACTTACTACTTACTACTTACTACTTACTACTTACTACTTACTACTTACTACTTACTACTTACTACTACTTACTTACTTACTACTTACTACTTACTACCACTACTTACTAATTACTACTTACTACTTACTACTTACTACTTACTAATTACTACTTAAACCTTTCTACTAACTACTTAATAATTACTACTTAAAAATTACTACTTACTACTTACTAATTACTACTTACTACCTACTAATTACTACTTAATAATTACTACTTAAAAATTACAACTTTCTAAATACTACTTACTACTTACTAAGTACTATTTAATAATTACTACTTAAATATTACTACTTACTACTTACTAATTACTACTTACTACTTATTACTTACTTACTTACTAATTACTAATTACTACTTACTACCTATTAATTACTACTTACTACTTACTACTTACTAATTACCACTTAATAATTAATACTTAATAATTACTACTTAATAATTACTACTTAAAAATTACAACTTTCTAATTACTACTTACCACTTACTAATTACTACTTAATAATTACTACTTAATAATTACTACTTAAAAATTACTACTTACTACTTACTACTTACTACTTACTACTTACTACTAACTACTTACTACTTACTACTTACTACTTACTACTTACTACTTACTACTTACTACTTACTACTTACTACTTACTACTTACTACTTACTACTTACTACTTACTACTACTTACTACTTACTACTTACTACTTACTACTTACTACTTACTACTTACTACTTACTACTTACTACTTACTACTTAATTACTACTTACTACTTACTAATTACTACTTACTACCACTACTTACTAATTACTACTTACCACTTACTAATTACTACTTAATAATTAATACTTTAACCTTTCTACTAACTACTTAATAATTACTACTTAAAAATTACTACTTACTACGTACTACTTACTACTTACTACTTACTACTTACTACTAACTACTTACTACTTACTACTTACTACTGACTACTTACTACTTACTACTTACTACTTACTAATTAATAATTGCTACTTAAAAATTACTACTTACTACTTACTACTTACTACTTACTACTTACTACTTACTACTTACTACTTACTACTTACTACTTACTACTTACTACTTACTACTGACTACTTACTACTTACTACTTACTACTTACTACTTACTACTTACTACTTACTACTTAAAATTACTACTTACTACTTACTAATTACTACTTACTACCACTACTTACTAATTACTACTTACCACTTACTAATTACTACTTAATAATTAATACTTTAACCTTTCTACTAACTACTTAAAAATTACTACTTACTACGTACTACTTACTACTTACTACTTACTACTTACTACTTACTACTTACTACTTACTAATTACTACTTACTACTTACTACTTACTACTTACTACTTACTTACTAATTAATAATTGCTACTTAAAAATTACTACTTACTACTTACTAATTACTACTTACTACCACTACTTACTAATTACTACTTACCACTTACTAATTACTACTTAATAATTAATACTTAAAAATTACTACTTACTACTTACTACTACTTACTACTTACTACTTACTACTTACTACTTACTACTTACTACTCACTAATTACCACTTAATAAATACTTACTAATTACTACTTAATAATTACTACTTAAAAATTACAACTTTGTAATTACTACTTACTACTTACTAAGTACTATTTAATAATTACTACTTAAATATTACTACTTACTACTTACTACTTACTACTTACTAATTACTACTTACTACCACTACTTTACTTACTACTTACTACTTACTACTTACTACTTACTACTTCACTACTACTTACTACTTACTACTTACTACTTACTACTTACTACTTACTACTTACTACTTACTACTTACTACTTACTACTTACTACTTACTACTTACTTACTACTTACTTACTACTTACTACTTACTACTTACTACTTACTACTTACTACTTACTACTTACTACTTACTACTCACTACTTACTACTTACTACTTACTACTTACTACTTACTAATTACTACTTAAACCTTTCTACTAACTACTTAATAATTACTACTTAAAAATTACTACTTACTACTTACTAATTACTACTTACTACCTACTAATTACTACTTAATAATTACTACTTAAAAATTACAACTTTCTAAATACTACTTACTACTTACTAAGTACTATTTAATAATTACTACTTAAATATTACTACTTACTACTTACTAATTACTACTTACTACTTATTACTTACTACTTACTAATTACTAATTACTACTTACTACCTATTAATTACTACTTACTACTTACTACTTACTAATTACCACTTAATAATTAATACTTAATAATTACTACTTAATAATTACTACTTAAAAATTACAACTTTCTAATTACTACTTACCACTTACTAATTACTACTTAATAATTACTACTTAATAATTACTACTTAAAAATTACTACTTACTACTTACTACTTACTACTTACTACTTACTACTAACTACTTACTACTTACTACTTACTACTTACTACTTACTACTTACTACTTACTACTTACTACTTACTACTTACTACTTACTACTTACTACTTACTACTTACTACTTACTACTTACTACTTACTACTTACTACTTACTACTTACTACTTACTACTTACTACTGACTACTTACTACTTACTACTTACTACTTACTAATTAATAATTGCTACTTAAAAATTACTACTTACTACTTACTAATTACTACTTACTACCACTACTTACTAATTACTACTTACCACTTACTAATTACTACTTAATAATTAATACTTAAAAATTACTACTTACTACTTACTACTTACTACTTACTACTTACTACTTACTACTTACTACTTACCACTTACTACTTACTACTTACTACTTACTACTTACTACTTACTACTTACTACTTACTACTTACTACTTACTACTTACTACTTACTACTTACTACTTACTACTACTTACTAATTACCACTTAATAAATACTTACTAATTACTACTTAATAATTACTACTTAAAAATTACAACTTTGTAATTACTACTTACTACTTACTACTTACTACTATTTAATAATTACTACTTAAATATTACTACTTACTACTTACTACTTACTACTTACTACTTACTACTTACTAATTACTACTTACTACCACTACTTACTACTTACTACTTACTACTTACTAATTACCACTTACTACTTATTACTTACTAATTATTAATAATTACTACTTAAAATTACTACTTACTACTTACTAATTACTACTTACTACCACTACTTACTACTTACTAATTACTACTTACCACTTACTACTTACTACTTACTAATTACTACTTAATAATTACTACTTAAAAATTACTACTTACTACTTACTACTTACTACTTACTACTTACTACTTACTACTTAATTCACTTACTACTTACTACTTACTACTTACTACTTACTACTTACTACTTTACTACTTACTACTTACTACTTACTACTTACTACTTACTACTTACTACTTACTACTTACTACTTACTACTTACTACTTACTACTTACTACTTACTACTTACTACTTACTACTTACTACTTACTACTTACTACTTACTTACTTACTACTTACTACTTACTACTTACTAATTACTACTTACTACTTACTACTTACTACTTACTACTTACTACTTACTACTTACTACTTACTACTTACTACTTACTACTTACTACTTAAATCTTTCTACTTACTACTTAATAATTACTACTTAAAATTACTACTTACTACTTACTACTTACTACTTACTACTCACTACTTACTACTTACTACTTACTACTTACTACTTACTACTTACTAATTACTACTTAAACCTTTCTACTAACTACTTAATAATTACTACTTAAAATTACTACTTACTACTTACTAATTACTACTTACTACCTACTAATTACTACTTAATAATTACTACTTAAAAATTACAACTTTCTAAATACTACTTACTACTTACTAAGTACTATTTAATAATTACTACTTAAATATTACTACTTACTACTTACTAATTACTACTTACTACTTATTACTTACTACTTACTAATTACTAATTACTACTTACTACCTATTAATTACTACTTACTACTTACTACTTACTAATTACCACTTAATAATTAATACTTAATAATTACTACTTAATAATTACTACTTAAAAATTACAACTTTCTAATTACTACTTACCACTTACTAATTACTACTTAATAATTACTACTTAATAATTACTACTTAAAAATTACTACTTACTACTTACTACTTACTACTTACTACTTACTACTAACTACTTACTACTTACTACTTACTACTTACTACTTACTACTTACTACTTACTACTTACTACTTACTACTTACTACTTACTACTTACTACTTACTACTTACTACTTACTACTTACTACTTACTACTTACTACTTACTTCTTACTACTTACTACTTACTACTTACTACTTACTACTTACTACTTACTACTTACTACTTACTACTTAGTAATTATTAATAATTACTACTTAAAAATTACTACTTACTACTTACTACCTACTAATTACTACTTACTACCACTACTTACTAATTACTACTTACCACTTACTAATTACTACTTAATAATTACTACTTAAAAATTACAACTTACTACTTACTACTTACCACTTACTAATTACTACTTAATAATTACTACTTACTACTTACTACTTACTACTTACTACTTACTACTTACTACTTACTACTTACTACTTACTACTTACTACTTACTACTTACTACTTACTACTTACTACTTACTACTTACTACTTACTACTTACTACTTACTACTTACTACTTACTACTTACTACTTACTACTTACTACTTACTACTTACTACTTACTACTTACTACTTACTACTTACTACTTACTACTTACTACTTACTACTTACTAATTACTACTTACTACTTACTACTTACTAATTACCACTTACTACTTATTACTTACTAATTATTAATAATTACTACTTAAAAATTACTACTTACTACTTACTACTACTACTTACTAATTACTACTTACTACCACTACTTACTAATTACTACTTACCACTTACTAATTACTACTTAATAATTACTACTTAAATATTACTACTTACTACTTACTAATTACTACTTACTACTTATTACTTACTACTTACTAATTACTAATTACTACTTACTACTTAATAATTACTACTTAAAAATTACAACTTTCTAATTACTACTTACCACTTACTAATTACTACTTAAAAATTACTACTTACTACTTACTACTTACTACTTACTACTTACTACTTACTACTTACTACTTACTACTTACTACTTACTACTTACTACTTACTACTTACTACTTACTACTTACTACTTACTACTACTTACTACTTACTACTTACTACTTACTACTTACTACTTACTACTTAACTTACTACTTACTACTTACTACTTACTACTTACTACTTACTACTTACTACTTACTACTACTTACTACTTACTACTTTACTACTTACTACTTACTACTTACTACTTACTACTTACTACTTACTAATTACCACTTACTACTTATTACTTACTAATTATTAATAATTACTACTTAAAAATTACTACTTACTACTTACTACCTACTAATTACTACTTACTACCACTACTTACTAATTACTACTTACCACTTACTAATTACTACTTAATAATTACTACTTAAATATTACTACTTACTACTTACTAATTACTACTTACTACTTATTACTTACTACTTACTAATTACTAATTAATTACTACTTACTACTTACTAATTAACTACTTAAAAATTACAACTTTCTAATTACTACTTACCACTTACTAATTACTACTTAATAATTACTACTTAAAAATTACTACTTACTACTTACTACTTACTACTTACTACTTACTACTTACTACTTACTACTTACTTACTACTTACTACTTACTACTTACTACTTACTACTTACTACTTACTACTTACTTACTACTTACTACTTACTACTTACTACTTACTACTTACTACTTACTACTTACTACTTACTTAATTACTACTTAAGAATTAAATTACTAATTACTACTTACTAATTACTACTTACTACTTACTACTTTACTACTTACTAATTACTACTTAAACCTTTCTACTAACTACTTAATAATTACTACTTAAAAATTACTACTTACTACTTACTAATTACTACTTACTACCTACTAATTACTACTTACTACTTACTAATTACCACTTAATAATTAATACTTAATAATTACTACATAATAATTACTACTTAAAAATTACAACTTTCTAATTACTACTTACTACTTACTAAGTACTATTTAATAATTACTACTTAAAAATTAAATTACTACTTACTACTTACTAATTACTACTTACTACTTACTACTTACTACTTACTAATTACTACTTAAACCTTTCTACTTAAAAATTACTACTTACTACTTACTACTTACTACTTACTACTTACCACTTACTACTTATTACTTACTAATTATTAATAATTACTACTTAAAAATTACTACTTACTACTTACTAATTACTACTTACTACCACTACTTACTAATTACTACTTACCACTTACTAATTACTACTTAATAATTACTACTTAAAAATTACTACTTACTACTTACTACTTACTACTACTTACTACTTACTACTTACTACTTACTACTTACTACTTACTACTTACCACTTACTACTTACTACTTACTACTTACTACTTACTACTTACTACTTACTACTTACTACTTACTACTTTACTACTTACTACTTACTACTTACTACTTACTACTTACTACTTACTACTTACTACTTACTACTTACTACTTACTACTTACTACTTACTACTTACTACTTAATAATTACTACTTAAAACTTACCACTTACTACCTACTAATTACTACTTACTACCACTACTTACTACTTACTACTTACTTACTACTTACTAATTAATAATTACTACTTAAAAATTACTACTTACTACTTACTAATTACTACTTACTACTTACTACTTACTACTTACTACTTACTACTTACTACTTACTAATTACTAATTACTACTTACTACTTACTACTAACTACT
Source organism: Drosophila jambulina (assembly GCA_018152175.1). NCBI lineage: Eukaryota > Metazoa > Arthropoda > Insecta > Diptera > Drosophilidae > Drosophila > Drosophila jambulina. The sequence continues at coordinate 21,669 of JAECXH010000005.1, forward strand.
TACTACTTACTAATTAATAATTACTAACTAAAAATTAAATTACTACTTACTACTTACTAATTACTACTTACTACTTACTACTTTACTTACTACTTACTACTTACTACTTACTACTTACTAATTACTACTTAAACCTTTCTACTAACTACTTAATAACTACTTACTACTTACTACTTACTAATGTTACTTACTACTTACTAATTACTACTTACTACTTACTACTTACTAATTACCACTTAATTAATACTTACTAATTACTACTTAATAATTACTACTTAAAAATTACAACTTTGTAATTACTACTCACTACTTACTACTTACTATTTAATAATTACTACTTAAATATTACTACTTACTACTTACTACTTACTACTTACTACTTACTAATTACTACTTACTACCACTACTTACTACTTACTACTTACTACTTACTACTTACTAATTACCACTTACTACTTATTACTTACTAATTATTAATAATTACTACTTAAATATTACTACTTACTACTACTTACTACTTACTAATTACTACTTACTACTTACTACTTACTAATTACTACTTACTACTTACTTACTACTTACTACTTACTACTTACTACTTACTACTTACTACTTACTACTTAATACTGACTACTTACTACTTACTACTTACTACTTACTAATTAATAATTGCTACTTAAAAATTACTACTTACTACTTACTAATTACTACTTACTACCACTACTTACTAATTACTACTTACCACTTACTAATTACTACTTAATAATTAATACTTAAACCTTTCTACTAACTACTTACTTACTTACTACTTACTACTTACTACTTACTACTTACTACTTACTACTTACTACTTACTACTTACTACTTACTACTCACTAATTACCACTTAATAAATACTTACTAATTACTACTTAATAATTACTACTTAAAATTACAACTTTGTAATTACTACTTACTACTTACTAAGTACTATTTAATAATTACTACTTAAATATTACTACTTACTACTTACTACTTACTACTTACTAATTACTACTTACTACCACTACTTACTACTTACTACTTACTACTTACTAATTACCACTTACTACTTATTACTTACTAATTATTAATAATTACTACTTAAAAATTACTCACTAATTACCACTTAATAAATACTTACTAATTACTACTTAATAATTACTACTTAAAAATTACAACTTTGTAATTACTACTTACTACTTACTAAGTACTATTTAATAATTACTACTTAAATATTACTACTTACTACTTACTACTTACTACTTACTAATTACTACTTACTACCACTACTTACTACTTACTACTTACTACTTACTACTTACTACTTACTACTTACTACTTACTACTTACTACTTACTACTTACTAATTACTACTTACTACCACTACTTACTACTTACTACTTACTACTTACTAATTACCACTTACTACTTATTACTTACTAATTATTAATAATTACTACTTTTCACTAATTACCACTTAATAAATACTTACTAATTACTACTTAATAATTACTACTTAAAAATTACAACTTTGTAATTACTACTTACTACTTACTACTTACTATTTAATAATTACTACTTAAAACTACTTACTACTTACTACTTACTACTACTACTTACTACTTACTACTTACTACTTACTACTTACTACTTACTTACTACTTACTACTTACTACTTACTACTTACTTACTACTTACTACTTACTACTTACTACTTACTACTTACTACTTACTACTTACTACTTACTACTTACTAATTACTACTTAAACCTTTCTACTAACTACTTAATAATTACTACTTAAAAATTACTACTTACTACTTACTAATTACTACTTACTACCTACTAATTACTACTTAATAATTACTACTTAAAATTACAACTTTCTAAATACTACTTACTACTTACTAAGTACTTACTATTTAATAATTACTACTTAAATATTACTACTTACTACTTACTAATTACTACTTACTACTTATTACTTACTACTTACTAATTACTAATTACTACTTACTACCTATTAATTACTACTTACTACTTACTACTTACTAATTACCACTTAATAATTAATACTTAATAATTACTACTTAATAATTACTACTTAAAAATTACAACTTTCTAATTACTACTTACCACTTACTAATTACTACTTAATAATTACTACTTAATAATTACTACTTAAAAATTACTACTTACTACTTACTACTTACTACTTACTACTTACTACTAACTACTTACTACTTACTACTTACTACTTACTACTTACTACTTACTACTTACTACTTTACTTACTACTTACTACTTACTACTTACTACTTACTACTTACTACTTACTACTTACTACTTACTACTTACTACTTACTACTTACTACTGACTACTTACTACTTACTACTTACTACTTACTAATTAATAATTGCTACTTAAAAATTACTACTTACTACTTACTAATTACTACTTACTACCACTACTTACTAATTACTACTTACCACTTACTAATTACTACTTAATAATTAATACTTAAAAATACTTACTACTTACTACTTTACTACTTACTACTTACTACTTACTACTTACTACTTACTACTTACTACTTACTACTGACTACTTACTACTTACTACTTACTACTTACTAATTAATAATTGCTACTTAAAATTTACTACTTACTACTTACTAATTACTACTTACTACCACTACTTACTAATTACTACTTACCACTTACTAATTACTACTTAATAATTAATACTTTAACCTTTCTACTAACTACTTAATAATTACTACTTAAAAATTACTACTTACTACGTACTACTTACTACTTACTACTTACTACTTACTACTTACTACTTACTAATTACTACTTACTACTTACTACTTACTACTTACTACTTACTAATTAATAATTGCTACTTAAAAATTACTACTTACTACTTACTAATTACTACTTACTACCACTACTTACTAATTACTACTTACCACTTACTAATTACTACTTAATAATTAATACTTAAAAATTACTACTTACTACTTACTACTTACTACTTACTACTTACTACTTACTACTTACTACTTACTACTTACTACTTACTACTTACTACTTACTACTTACTACTCACTAATTACCACTTAATAAATACTTACTAATTACTACTTAAACCTTTCTACTAACTACTTAATAATTACTACTTAAAAATTACTACTTACTACTTACTAATTACTACTTACTACCTACTAATTACTACTTAATAATTACTACTTAAAAATTACAACTTTCTAAATACTACTTACTACTTACTAAGTACTATTTAATAATTACTACTTAAATATTACTACTTACTACTTACTAATTACTACTTACTACTTATTACTTACTACTTACTAATTACTAATTACTACTTACTACCTATTAATTACTACTTACTACTTACTACTTACTAATTACCACTTAATAATTAATACTTAATAATTACTACTTAATAATTACTACTTAAAAATTACAACTTTCTAATTACTACTTACCACTTACTAATTACTACTTAATAATTACTACTTAATAATTACTACTTAAAAATTACTACTTACTACTTACTACTTACTACTTACTACTTACTACTAACTACTTACTACTTACTACTTACTACTTACTTACTTACTACTTACTACTTACTACTTACTACTTACTACTTACTACTTACTACTTACTACTTACTACTTACTACTTACTACTTACTACTTACTACTTACTACTTACTACTTACTACTTACTACTTACTACTTACTACTTACTACTTACTACTTACTACTTACTACTTACTACTTACTACTTACTACTTACTACTTAACTACTTACTACTTACTAATTACTACTTACCACCACTACTTACTAATTACTACTTACCACTTACTAATTACTACTTAATAATTAATACTTTAACCTTACTACTAACTACTTAATAATTACTACTTAAAATTACTACTTACTACGTACTACTTACTACTTACTACTTACTTACTACTTACTACTAACTATTTACTACTTACTACTTACTACTGACTACTTACTACTTACTACTTACTACTTACTAATTAATAATTGCTACTTAAAAATTACTACTTACTACTTACTCACTTACTACTTACTACTTACTACTTACTACTTACTACTTACTACTTACTACTTACTACTTACTACTTACTACTGACTACTTACTACTTACTACTTACTACTTACTACTTACTACTTACTACTTACTACTAACTACTTACTACTTACTAATTACTACTTACTACCACTACTTACTAATTACTACTTACCACTTACTAATTACTACTTAATAATTAATACTTTAACCTTTCTACTAACTACTTAATAATTACTACTTAAAAATTACTACTTACTACGTACTACTTACTATTTACTACCTTACTACTTACTACTTACTACTTACTAATTACTACTTACTACTTACTACTTACTACTTACTACTTACTAATTAATAATTGCTACTTAAAAATTACTACTTACTACTTACTAATTACTACTTACTACCACTACTTACTAATTACTACTTACCACTTACTAATTACTACTTAATAATTAATACTTAAAAATTACTACTTACTACTTACTACTTACTACTTACTACTTACTACTTACTACTTACTACTCACTAATTACCACTTAATAAATACTTACTAATTACTACTTAATAATTACTACTTAAAAATTACAACTTTGTAATTACTACTTACTACTTACTAAGTACTATTTAATAATTACTACTTAAATATTACTACTTACTACTTACTACTTACTACTTACTAATTACTACTTACTACTCACTACTTACTACTTACTACTTACTACTTACTACTTACTACTTACTACTTACTACTTACTACTTACTACTTACTACTTACTACTTACTACTTACTACTTACTACTTACTACTTACTACTTACTACTTACTACTTACTACTTACTACTTACTACTTACTACTTACTACTTACTACTTACTACTTACTACTTACTACTTACTACTTACTACTTACTACTTACTACTTACTACTTACTACTTACTACTCTTACTACTCTACTTACTAATTACTACTTAAACCTTTCTACTAACTACTTAATAATTACTACTTAAAATTACTACTTACTACTTACTAATTACTACTTACTACCTACTAATTACTACTTAATAATTACTACTTAAAAATTACAACTTTCTAAATACTACTTACTACTTACTAAGTACTATTTAATAATTACTACTTAAATATTACTACTTACTACTTACTAATTACTACTTACTACTTATTACTTACTACTTACTAATTACTAATTACTACTTACTACCTATTAATTACTACTTACTACTTACTACTTACTAATTACCACTTAATAATTAATACTTAATAATTACTACTTAATAATTACTACTTAAAAATTACAACTTTCTAATTACTACTTACCACTTACTAATTACTACTTAATAATTACTACTTAATAATTACTACTTAAAAATTAACTTACTACTTACTACTTAACTTACTACTTACTACTTACTACTTTACTACTTACTTACTACTTTACTACTACTTACTACTTACTACTTACTACTTACTACTTACTACTTACTTACTACTTACTACTTACTACTTACTACTTACTACTTACTACTTTACTTACTACTTACTACCACTACTTACTAATTACTACTTACCACTTACTAATTACTACTTATTTTAATAATTAATACTTTAACCTTTCTACTAACTACTTAATAATTACTACTTAAAAATTACTACTTACTACGTACTACTTACTTACTTACTTACTACTTACTACTTACTACTAACTATTTACTACTTACTACTTACTACTGACTACTTACTACTTACTACTTACTACTTACTACTTACTAATTAATAATTGCTACTTAAAAATTACTACTTACTACTTACTACTTACTACTTACTACTTACTACTTACTACTTACTACTTACTACTTACTACTTACTACTTACTACTTACTACTGACTACTTACTACTTACTACTTACTACTTACTACTTACTACTTACTACTTACTACTAACTACTTACTACTTACTAATTACTACTTACTACCACTACTTACTAATTACTACTTACCACTTACTAATTACTACTTAATAATTAATACTTTAACCTTTCTACTAACTACTTAATAATTACTACTTAAAAATTACTACTTACTACGTACTACTTACTATTTACTACTTACTACTTACTACTTACTACTTACTAATTACTACTTACTACTTACTACTTACTACTTACTACTTACTAATTAATAATTGCTACTTAAAAATTACTACTTACTACTTACTAATTACTACTTACTACCACTACTTACTAATTACTACTTACCACTTACTAATTACTACTTAATAATTAATACTTAAAAAACTACTTACTACTTACTACTTACTACTTACTACTTACTACTTACTACTTACTACTTACTACTCACTAATTACCACTTAATAAATACTTACTAATTACTACTTAATAATTACTACTTAAAAATTACAACTTTGTAATTACTACTTACTACTTACTAAGTACTATTTAATAATTACTACTTAAATATTACTACTTACTACTTACTACTTACTACTTACTAATTACTACTTACTACCACACTACTTACTACTTACTACTTACTACTTACTACTTACTACTTACTACTTACTACTTACTACTTACTACTTACTACTTACTACTTACTACTTACTACTTACTACTTACTACTTACTTACTTACTACTTACTACTTACTACTTACTACTTACTACTTACTACTTACTACTTACTACTTACTACTTACTACTTACTACTTACTACTTACTACTTACTACTTACTACTTACTACTCACTACTTACTACTTACTACTTACTACTTACTACTTACTAATTACTACTTAAACCTTTCTACTAACTACTTAATAATTACTACTTAAAAATTACTACTTACTACTTACTAATTACTACTTACTACCTACTAATTACTACTTAATAATTACTACTTAAAAATTACAACTTTCTAAATACTACTTACTACTTACTAAGCACTATTTAATAATTACTACTTAAATATTACTACTTACTACTTACTAATTACTACTTACTACTTATTACTTACTACTTACTAATTACTAATTACTACTTACTACCTATTAATTACTACTTACTACTTACTACTTACTAATTACCACTTAATAATTAATACTTAATAATTACTACTTAATAATTACTACTTAAAAATTACAACTTTCTAATTACTACTTACCACTTACTAATTACTACTTAATAATTACTACTTAATAATTACTACTTAAAAATTACTACTTACTACTTACTACTTACTACTTACTACTTACTACTAACTACTTACTACTTACTACTTACTACTTACTACTTACTACTTACTACTTACTACTTACTACTTACTACTTACTACTTACTACTTACTACTTACTACTTACTACTTACTACTTACTACTTACTACTTACTACTTACTACTGACTACTACTTACTACTTACTACTTACTACTTACTAATTAATAATTGCTACTTAAAAATTACTACTTACTACTTACTAATTACTACTTACTACCACTACTTACTAATTACTACTTACCACTTACTAATTACTACTTAATAATTAATACTTAAAAATTACTACTTACTACTTACTACTTACTACTTACTACTTACTACTTACTACTTACTACTTACTACTTACTACTTACTACTTACTACTTACTACTGACTACTTACTACTTACTACTTACTACTTACTAATTAATAATTGCTACTTAAAAATTACTACTTACTACTTACTAATTACTACTTACTACCACTACTTACTAATTACTACTTACCACTTACTAATTACTACTTAATAATTAATACTTTAACCTTTCTACTAACTACTTAATAATTACTACTTAAAAATTACTACTTACTACGTACTACTTACTACTTACTACTTACTACTTACTACTTACTACTTACTAATTACTACTTACTACTTACTACTTACTACTTACTACTTACTACTTACTAATTAATTAATTGCTACTTAAAAATTACTACTTACTACTTACTAATTACTACTTACTACCACTACTTACTAATTACTACTTACCACTTACTAATTACTACTTAATAATTAATACTTAAAAATTACTACTTACTACTTACTACTTACTACTTACTACTTACTACTTACTACTTACTACTCACTAATTACCACTTAATAAATACTTACTAATTACTACTTAATAATTACTACTTAAAAATTACAACTTTGTAATTACTACTTACTACTTACTAAGTACTATTTAATAATTACTACTTAAATATTACTACTTACTACTTACTACTTACTACTTACTAATTACTACTTACTACCACTACTTACTACTTACTACTTACTACTTACTAATTACCACTTACTACTTATTACTTACTAATTATTAATAATTACTACTTAAAAATTACTCACTAATTACCACTTAATAAATACTTACTAATTACTACTTAATAATTACTACTTAAAAATTACAACTTTGTAATTACTACTTACTACTTACTAAGTACTATTTAATAATTACTACTTAAATATTACTACTTACTACTTACTACTTACTACTTACTAATTACTACTTACTACCACTACTTACTACTTACTACTTACTAATTACTACTTACTACTACTACTTACTACTTACTACTTACTACTTACTACTTACTTACTTACTACTTACTACTTACTACTTACTACTTACTACTTACTACTTACTACTTACTACTTACTACTTACTACTTACTACTTACTACTTACTACTTACTACTTACTACTTACTACTTACTACTTACTACTTACTCACTCACCACTTACTACTTACTTACTACTTACCACTTACTACTTACTACTTACTAATTACTACTTAAACCTTTCTACTAACTACTTAATAATTACTACTTAAAAATTACTACTTACTACTTACTAATTACTACTTACTACCTACTAATTACTACTTAATAATTACTACTTAAAAATTACAACTTTCTAAATACTACTTACTACTTACTAAGTACTATTTAATAATTACTACTTAAATATTACTACTTACTACTTACTAATTACTACTTACTACTTATTACTTACTACTTACTAATTACTAATTACTACTTACTACCTATTAATTACTACTTACTACTTACTACTTACTAATTACCACTTAATAATTAATACTTAATAATTACTACTTAATAATTACTACTTAAAAATTACAACTTTCTAATTACTACTTACCACTTACTAATTACTACTTAATAATTACTACTTAATAATTACTACTTAAAAATTACTACTTACTACTTACTACTTTACTTACTACTTACTACTTTACTACTAACTACTTACTACTTACTACTTACTACTTACTACTTACTACTTACTACTTACTACTTACTACTTACTTACTACTTACTACTTACTACTTACTACTTACTACTTACTACTTACTACTTACTACTTACTACTTACTACTTACTACTTACTACTTACTACTTACTACTTACTACTTACTACTTACTACTTACTACTAACTACTTACTACTTACTAATTACTACTTACTACCACTACTTACTAATTACTACTTACCACTTACTAATTACTACTTAATAATTAATACTTTAACCTTTCTACTAACTACTTAATAATTACTACTTAAAAATTACTACTTACTACGTACTACTTACTACTTACTACTTACTACTTACTACTAACTACTTACTACTTACTACTTACTACTGACTACTTACTACTTACTACTTACTACTTACTAATTAATAATTGCTACTTAAAAATTACTACTTACTACTTACTACTTACTACTTACTACTTACTACTTACTACTTACTACTTACTACTTACTACTTACTACTTACTACTGACTACTTACTACTTACTACTTACTACTTACTACTTACTACTTACTACTTACTACTAACTACTTACTACTTACTAATTACTACTTACTACCACTACTTACTAATTACTACTTACCACTTACTAATTACTACTTAATAATTAATACTTTAACCTTTCTACTAACTACTTAATAATTACTACTTAAAAATTACTACTTACTACGTACTACTTACTACTTACTACTTACTACTTACTACTTACTACTTACTAATTACTACTTACTACTTACTACTTACTACTTACTACTTACTACTTACTAATTAATAATTGCTACTTAAAAATTACTACTTACTACTTACTAATTACTACTTACTACCACTACTTACTAATTACTACTTACCACTTACTAATTACTACTTAATAATTAATACTTAAAAATTACTACTTACTACTTACTACTTACTACTTACTACTTACTACTTACTACTTACTACTTACTACTTACTACTCACTAATTACCACTTAATAAATACTTACTAATTACTACTTAATAATTACTACTTAAAAATTACAACTTTGTAATTACTACTTACTACTTACTAAGTACTATTTAATAATTACTACTTAAATATTACTACTTACTACTTACTACTTACTTACTACTTACTAATTACTACTTACTACCACTACTTACTACTTACTACTTACTACTTACTACTTACTACTTACTACTTACTACTTACTACTTACTACTTACTACTTACTACTTACTACTTACTACTTACTACTTACTACTTACTACTTACTACTTACTTACTACTTACTACTTACTACTTACTACTTACTACTTACTACTTACTACTTACTACTTACTACTTACTACTTACTACTTACTACTTACTACTTACTACTTACTACTTACTACTTACTACTTACTACTTACTACTTACTACTTACTACTTACTAATTACTACTTAAACCTTTCTACTAACTACTTAATAATTACTACTTAAAAATTACTACTTACTACTTACTAATTACTACTTACTACCTACTAATTACTACTTAATAATTACTACTTAAAAATTACAACTTTCTAAATACTACTTACTACTTACTAAGTACTATTTAATAATTACTACTTAAATATTACTACTTACTACTTACTAATTACTACTTACTACTTATTACTTACTACTTACTAATTACTAATTACTACTTACTACCTATTAATTACTACTTACTACTTACTACTTACTAATTACCACTTAATAATTAATACTTAATAATTACTACTTAATAATTACTACTTAAAAAAATTACAACTCTTCTAATTACTACTTACCACTTACTAATTACTACTTAATAATTACTACTTAATTACTACTTAACTTACTACTTACTACTTACTACTTACTACTTACTACTTACTACTTACTACTTACTACTTACTACTTACTACTTACTACTTACTACTTACTACTTACTACTACTTACTACTTACTACTTACTACTTACTACTTACTACTTACTACTTACTACTTACTACTTACTACTTACTACTTACTACTTACTACTTACTACTTACTACTGACTACTTACTACTTACTACTTACTACTTACTAATTAATAATTGCTACTTAAAAATTACTACTTACTACTTACTAATTACTACTTACTACCACTACTTACTAATTACTACTTACCACTTACTAATTACTACTTAATAATTAATACTTAAAAATTACTACTTACTACTTACTACTTACTACTTACTACTTACTACTTACTACTTACTACTTACTACTTACTACTTTACTTACTACTTACTACTTACTACTTACTACTTACTACTTACTACTTACTACTTACTACTTACTACTTACTACTTACTTTACTACTTACTACTTACTACTTACTAATTACCACTTAATAAATACTTACTAATTACTACTTAATAATTACTACTTAAAAATTACAACTTTGTAATTACTACTTACTACTTACTAAGTAACTATTTAATAATTACTACTTAAATATTACTACTTACTACTTACTACTTACTACTTACTACTTACTAATTACTACTTACTACCACTACTTTCTACTTACTACTTACTACTTACTAATTACCACTTACTACTTATTACTTACTAATTATTAATAATTACTACTTAAAAATTACTACTTACTACCTACTAATTACTACTTACTACCACTACTTACTAATTACTACTTACCACTTACTAATTACTACTTAATAATTACTACTTAAAAATTACTACTTACTACTTACTACTTACTACTTACTACTTACTACTTACTACTACTACTTACTTACTACTTACTACTTACTACTTACTACTTACTACTTACTACTTACTACTTACTACTTACTACTTACTACTTACTACTTTACTTACTACTTACTACTTACTACTTACTACTTACTACTTACTACTTACTACTTACTACTTACTACTTACTACTTACTACTTACTACTTACTACTTACTTACTTACTTCACTTACTACTTACTACTTACTACTTACTACTTACTACTTACTACTTACTACTTACTACTTACTAATTACTACTTACTACTTACTAATTACTACTTACTAATTACTACTTACTACTTACTACTTACTACTTACTACTTACTACTTACTACTTACTTACTACTTACTACTTACTACTTACTACTTACTACTTACTACTTACTACTTACTTACTACTTACTACTTACTACTTTACTACTTACTACTTACTACTTACTTACTACTTACTACTTACTACTTACTACTTACTACTTACTACTTACTACTTACTACTGACTACTTACTACTTACTACTTACTACTTACTAATTAATAATTGCTACTTAAAAATTACTACTTACTACTTACTAATTACTACTTACTACCACTACTTACTAATTACTACTTACCACTTACTAATTACTACTTAATAATTAATACTTTAAAATTACTACTTACTACTTACTACTCTTTACTTACTACTTACTACTTACTACTTACTACTTACTACTTACTACTTACTACTTACTACTTACTACTTACTACTTACTACTTACTACTTACTACTTACTACTTACTACTTACTACTTACTACTTACTACTTACTACTTACTACTTACTAATTACCACTTAATAAATACTTACTAATTACTACTTAATAATTACTACTTAAAAATTACAACTTTGTAATTACTACTTACTACTTACTAAGTACTATTTAATAATTACTACTTAAATATTACTACTTACTACTTACTACTTACTACTTACTTACCACTTACTAATTACTACTTACTACCACTACTTTCTACTTACTACTTACTACTTACTAATTACCACTTACTACTTATTACTTACTAATTATTAATAATTACTACTTAAAAATTACTACTTACTACCTACTAATTACTACTTACTACCACTACTTACTAATTACTACTTACCACTTACTAATTACTACTTAATAATTACTACTTAAAAATTACTACTTACTACTTACTACTTACTACTTACTACTTACTACTCACTACTTACTACACTACTACTTACTACTTACTACTTACTACTTACTACTTACTACTTACTACTTACTACTTACTACTTACTACTTACTACTTACTACTTACTACTTACTACTTACTACTTACTACTTACTACTTACTACTTACTACTTACTACTTACTACTTACTACTTACTACTTACTACTTACTACTTACTACTTACTACTTACTACTTACTACTTACTACTTACTAATTACTACTTACTACCACTACTTACTACTTACTACTTACTAATTACTACTTACTACTTACTACTTACTACTTACTAATTACTACTTAAATCTTTCTACTAACTACTTAATAATTACTACTTAAAATTACTACTTACTACTTGCTAAATGTTACTTACTACCTACTAATTACTACTTACTACTTACTACTCACTAATTACCACTTAATAAATACTTACTAATTACTACTTAATAATTACTACTTAAAAATTACAACTTTGTAATTACTACTTACTACTTACTAAGTACTATTTAATAATTACTACTTAAATATTACTACTTACTACTTTACTTACTACTTACTACTTACTAATTACTACTTACTACCACTACTTACTACTTACTACTTACTACTTACTAATTACCACTTACTACTTATTACTTACTAATTATTAATAATTACTACTTAAAAATTACTCACTAATTACCACTTAATAAATACTTACTAATTACTACTTAATAATTACTACTTAAAAATTACAACTTTGTAATTACTACTTACTACTTACTAAGTACTATTTAATAATTACTACTTAAATATTACTACTTACTACTTACTACTTACTACTTACTAATTACTACTTACTACCACTACTTACTACTTACTACTTACTACTTACTACTTACTACTTACTACTTACTACTTACTACTTACTTACTACTTACTACTTACTACTTACTACTTACTACTTACTACTTACTACTTACTACTTACTACTTACTACTTACTACTACTTACTACTTACTACTTACTACTCTACTACTTACTACTTACTACTACTACTTCACTACTTACTACTTACTACTTACTACTTACTACTACTACTACTTACTACTTACTAATTACTACTTAAACCTTTCTACTAACTACTTAATAATTACTACTTAAAAATTACTACTTACTACTTACTAATTACTACTTACTACCTACTAATTACTACTTAATAATTACTACTTAAAATTACAACTTTCTAAATACTTTACTTACTACTTACTAAGTACTATTTAATAATTACTACTTAAATATTACTACTTACTACTTACTAATTACTACTTACTACTTATTACTTACTACTTACTAATTACTAATTACTACTTACTACCTATTAATTACTACTTACTACTTACTACTTACTAATTACCACTTAATAATTAATACTTAATAATTACTACTTAATAATTACTACTTAAAAATTACAACTTTCTAATTACTACTTACCACTTACTAATTACTACTTAATAATTACTACTTAATAATTACTACTTAAAAATTACTACTTACTACTTACTACTTACTACTTACTACTTACTACTTACTACTTACTACTTACTACTTACTACTTACTACTTACTACTTACTACTTACTACTTACTACTTACTACTTACTACTTACTACTTACTACTTACTACTTACTACTTACTACTTACTACTTACTACTTACTACTTACTACTTACTACTTACTAATTACTACTTACTACTTACTACTTACTAATTACCACTTACTACTTATTACTTACTAATTATTAATAATTACTACTTAAAAATTACTACTTACTACTTACTACCTACTAATTACTACTTACTACTTATTACTTACTACTTACTAATTACTAATTACTACTTACTACTTAATAATTACTACTTAAAAATTACAACTTTCTAATTACTACTTACCACTTACTAATTACTACTTAATAATTACTACTTAAAAATTACTACTTACTACTTACTACTTACTACTTACTACTTACTACTTACTACTTACTACTTACTACTTACTACTTACTACTCACTACTTACTACTTACTACTTACTACTTACTACTTACTACTTACTACTTACTACTTACTACTTACTAATTAATAATTACTACTTAAGAATTAAATTACTAATTACTACTTACTAATTACTACTTACTACTTAATACTTACTACTTACTAATTACTACTTAAACCTTTCTACTAACTACTTAATAATTACTACTTAAAAATTACTACTTACTACTTGCTAATTATTACTTACTACCTACTAATTACTACTTACTACTTTACTAATTACCACTTAATAATTAATACTTAATAATTACTACATAATAATTACTACTTAAAATTACAACTTTCTAATTACTAATTACTACTTACTAAGTACTATTTAATAATTACTACTTAAAAATTAAATTACTACTTACTACTTACTAATTACTACTTACTACTTACTACTTACTACTTACTAATTACTACTTAAACCTTTCTACTTAAAAATTACTACTTTCTACTTACTACTTACTACTTACTAATTACCACTTACTACTTATTACTTAATAATTATTAATAATTACTACTTAAAAATTACTACTTACTACCTACTAATTACTACTTACTACCACTACTTACTAATTACTACTTACCACTTACTAATTACTACTTAATAATTACTACTTAAAATTACTACTTACTACTTACTACTTACTACTTACTACTTACTACTTACTACTTACTACTTACCACTTACTACTTACTACTTACCACTTACTACTTACTACTTACTACTTACTACTTACTACTTACTACTTACTACTTACTACTTACTACTTACTACTTACTACTTACTACTTACTACTTACTACTTACTACTTACTACTTACTACTTACTACTTACTACTTACTACTTACTACTTACTACTTACTACTTATTACTTACTACTTACTACTTAATACCTACTAATTACTACTTACTACCACTACTTACTACTTACTACTTACTACTTACTAATTAATAATTACTACTTAAAAATTACTACTTACTACTTACTAATTACTACTTACTACTACTTCCTACTTACTACTTACTACTTACTACTTACTACTTACTAATTACTACTTACTACTTACTACTAACTACTTACTACTTACTAATTAATAATTACTAACTAAAAATTAAATTACTACTTACTACTTACTAATTACTACTTACTACTTACTACTTACTACTTACTACTTACTACTTACTACTTACTAATTACTACTTAAACCTTTCTACTAACTACTTAATAATTACTACTTACTACTTGCTAAATGTTACTTACTACCTACTAATTACTACTTACTACTTACTACTTACTAATTACCACTTAATTAATACTTACTAATTACTACTTAATAATTACTACTTAAAAATTACAACTTTGTAATTACTACCACTACTTACTAAGTTACTATTTAATAATTACTACTTAAATATTACTACTTACTACTTACTACTTACTACTTACTAATTACTACTTACTACCACTACTTACTACTTACTACTTACTACTTACTACTTACTAATTACCACTTACTACTTATTACTTACTAATTATTAATAATTACTACTTAAATATTACTACTTACTACTTACTACTTACTAATTACTACTTACTACTTACTACTTACTAATTACTACTTACTACTTACTACTTACTACTTACTACTTACTACTTACTACTTACTACTTACTACTTAATACTGACTACTTACTACTTACTACTTACTACTTACTAATTAATAATTGCTACTTAAAAATTACTACTTACTACTTACTAATTACTACTTACTACCACTACTTACTAATTACTACTTACCACTTACTAATTACTACTTAATAATTAATACTTAAACCTTTCTACTAACTACTTAATAATTACTACTTAAAATTACTACTTACTACTTACTACTTACTTACTACTTACTACTTACTACTTACTACTTACTACTTACTACTTACTACTTACTACTTACTACTTACTACTTACTACTTACTACTTACTACTTACTACTTACTACTTACTACTTACTACTTACTACTTACTACTTACTACTTACTACTTACTACTCACTACTTACTACTTACTACTTACTACTTACTAATTACTACTTAAACCTTTCTACTAACTACTTAATAATTACTACTTAAAAATTACTACTTACTACTTACTAATTACTACTTACTACCTACTAATTACTACTTAATAATTACTACTTAAAAATTACAACTTTCTAAATACTACTTACTACTTACTAAGTACTATTTAATAATTACTACTTAAATATTACTACTTACTACTTACTAATTACTACTTACTACTTATTACTTATTTACTACTTACTAATTACTAATTACTACTTACTTCCTATTAATTACTACTTACTACTTACTACTTACTAATTACTACTTACTACTTACTACTTACTAATCACCACTTAATAATTAATACTTAATAATTACTACTTAATAATTACTACTTAATAATTACTACTTAAAAATTACAACTTTCTAATTACTACTTACCACTTACTAATTACTACTTAATAATTACTACTTAATAATTACTACTTAAAAATTACTACTTACTACTTACTACTTACTACTTACTACTTACTACTTACTACTTACTACTTACTACTTACTACTTACTACTTACTACTTACTACTTACTACTTACTACTTACTACTTACTACTTACTACTTACTACTTACTACTTACTACTTACTACTTACCACTTACTTACTACTTACTACTTACTACTTACTACTTACTACTTACTTACTACTTACTAATCACTACTTACTACTTACTACTTACTACTTACTACTTACTAATTACTACTTAAACCTTTCTACTAACTACTTAATAATTACTACTTAAAAATTACTACTTACTACTTACTAATTACTACTTACTACCTACTAATTACTACTTAATAATTACTACTTAAAAATTACTACTTACTACTTACTAATTACTACTTACTACTTATTACTTACTACTTACTAATTACTAATTACTACTTACTACTTAATAATTACTACTTAAAAATTACAACTTTCTAATTACTACTTACCACTTACTAATTACTACTTAATAATTACTACTTAAAAATTACTACTTACTACTTACTACTTACTACTTACTACTTACTACTTACTACTTACTTACTACTTACTACTTACTACTTCACTTACTACTTACTACTTACTACTTACTACTTACTACTTACTACTTACTACTTACTACTTACTACTTACTACTTATTACTTACTACTTACTACTTAATACCTACTAATTACTACTTACTACCACTACTTACTACTTACTACTTACTACTTACTAATTAATAATTACTACTTAAAAATTACTACTTACTACTTACTAATTACTACTTACTACTTCCTACTTACTACTTACTACTTACTACTTACTACTTACTAATTACTACTTACTACTTACTACTAACTACTTACTACTTACTAATTAATAATTACTAACTAAAAATTAAATTACTACTTACTACTTACTAATTACTACTTACTTACTACTTACTACTTACTACTTACTACTTACTAATTACTACTTAAACCTTTCTACTAACTACTTAATAATTACTACTTACTACTTGCTAAATGTTACTTACTACCTACTAATTACTACTTACTACTTACTACTTACTAATTACCACTTAATTAATACTTACTAATTACTACTTAATAATTACTACTTTAAAATTACAACTTTGTAATTACTACCACTACTTACTAAGTACTATTTAATAATTACTACTTAAATATTACTACTTACTACTTACTACTTACTACTTACTTACTAATTACTACTTACTACCACTACTTACTACTTACTACTTACTACTTACTAATTACCACTTACTACTTATTACTTACTAATTATTAATAATTACTACTTAAATATTACTACTTACTACTTACTACTTACTAATTACTACTTACTACTTACTACTTACTAATTACTACTTACTACTTACTACTTACTACTTACTACTTACTACTTACTTACTTACTACTTAACACTGACTACTTACTACTTACTACTTACTACTTACTAATTAATAATTGCTACTTAAAAATTACTACTTACTACTTACTTAATTACTACTTACTACCACTACTTACTAATTACTACTTACCACTTACTAATTACTACTTAATAATTAATACTTAAACCTTTCTACTAACTACTTAATAATTACTACTTAAAATTACTACTTACTACTTACTACTTACTACTTACTACTTACTACTTACTACTTACTACTTACTACTTACTACTTTACTACTTACTTACTACTTACTACTTACTACTTACTACTTACTACTTACTACTTACTACTTACTACTTACTACTTACTACTTACCACTTACTACTTACTACTTACTACTTACTACTTACTACTTACTACTCACTACTTACTACTTACTACTTACTACTTACTAATTACTACTTAAACCTTTCTACTAACTACTTAATAATTACTACTTAAAAATTACTACTTACTACTTACTAATTACTACTTACTACCTACTAATTACTACTTAATAATTACTACTTAAAAATTACAACTTTCTAAATACTACTTACTACTTACTAAGTACTATTTAATAATTACTACTTAAATATTACTACTTACTACTTACTAATTACTACTTACTACTTATTACTTACTACTTACTAATTACTAATTACTACTTACTACCTATTAATTACTACTTACTACTTACTACTTACTAATTACTACTTACTACTTACTACTTACTAATTACCACTTAATAATTAATACTTAATAATTACTACTTAATAATTACTACTTAATAATTACTACTTAAAATTACAACTTTCTAATTACTACTTACCACTTACTAATTACTACTTAATAATTACTACTTAATAATTACTACTTAAAAATTACTACTTACTACTTACTACTTACTACTTACTACTTACTACTTACTACTTACTACTTACTACTTTACTACTTACTACTTACTACTTACTACTTACTACTTACTACTTACTACTTACTACTTACTACTTACTACTTACTACTTACTACTTACTACTTACTACTTACTACTTACTACTTACTACTTACTACTTACTACTTACTACTTACTACTTACTAATCACTACTTACTACTTACTACTTACTACTTACTACTTACTACTTACTAATTACTACTTAAACCTTTCTACTAACTACTTAATAATTACTACTTAAAAATTACTACTTACTACTTACTAATTACTACTTACTACCTACTAATTACTACTTAATAATTACTACTTAAAAATTACAACTTTCTAAATACTACTTACTACTTACTAAGTAACTATTTAATAATTACTACTTAAATATTACTACTTACTACTTACTAATTACTACTTACTACTTATTACTTACTACTTACTAATTACTAATTACTACTTACTACCTATTAATTACTACTTACTACTTACTACTTACTAATTACCACTTAATAATTAATACTTAATAATTACTACTTAATAATTACTACTTAAAATTACAACTTTCTAATTACTACTTACCACTTACTAATTACTACTTAATAATTACTACTTAATAATTACTACTTAAAAATTACTACTTACTACTTACTACTTACTACTTTACTACTTACTTACTTACTACTTACTACTTACTACTTACTACTTACTACTTACTACTTACTACTTACTACTTACTACTTACTACTTACTACTTACTACTTACTACTTACTACTTTCTACTTACTCTTCCTACTTACTACTTACTAATTACCACTTACTACTTATTACTTACTAATTATTAATAATTACTACTTAAAAATTACTACTTACTACTTACTACCTACTAATTACTACTTACTACCACTACTTAATAATTACTACTTACCACTTACTAATTACTAGTTAATAATTACTACTTAAAATTACAACTTTCTAAATACTACTTACTACTTACTACTTTACTTACTTACTACTTACTAATTACTAATTACTACTTACTACTTAATAATTACTACTTAAAATTACAACTTTCTAATTACTACTTACCACTTACTAATTACTACTTAATAATTACTACTTAATAATTACTACTTAAAAATTACTACTTACTACTTACTACTTACTACTTACTACTTACTACTTACTACTTACTACTTACTACTTACTACTTACTACTTACTACTTACTACTTACTACTTACTACTTACTTACTACTTACTACTTACTACTTACTACTTACTACTTACTACTTACCACTTACTACTTACTACTTACTTACTTACTTACTACTTACTACTTACTACTCACTACTTACTACTTACTACTTACTACTTACTACTTACTAATTACTACTTAAACCTTTCTACTAACTACTTAATAATTACTACTTAAAAATTACAACTTTCTAAATACTACTTACTACTTACTAAGTACTATTTAATAATTACTACTTAAATATTACTACTTACTACTTACTAATTACTACTTACTACTTATTACTTACTACTTACTAATTACTAATTACTACTTACTACCTATTAATTACTACTTACTACTTACTACTTACTAATTACTACTTACTACTTACTACTTACTAATTACCACTTAATAATTAATACTTAATAATTACTACTTAATAATTACTACTTAATAATTACTACTTAAAAATTACAACTTTCTAATTACTACTTACCACTTACTAATTACTACTTAATAATTACTACTTAAAAATTACTACTTACTACTTACTACTTACTACTTACTACTTACTACTTACTACTCACTACTTACTACTTACTACTTACTACTTACTACTTACTACTTACTACTTACTAATTAATAATTACTACTTAAGAATTAAATTACTACTTACTACTTACTAATTACTACTTACTACTTAATACTTACTACTTACTAATTACTACTTAAACCTTTCTACTAACTACTTAATAATTACTACTTAAAAATTACTACTTACTACTTGCTAATTATTACTTACTACCTACTAATTACTACTTACTACTTACTAATTACCACTTAATAATTAATACTTAATAATTACTACATAATAATTACTACTTTAAAATTACAACTTTCTAATTACTAATTACTACTTACTAAGTACTATTTAATAATTACTACTTAAAAATTAAATTACTACTTACTACTTACTAATTACTACTTACTACTTACTACTTACTACTTACTACTTACTAATTACTACTTAAACCTTTCTACTAACTACTTAATGATTACTACTTAAAAAATACTACTTTCTACTTACTACTTACTACTTACTAATTACCACTTACTACTTATTACTTACTAATTATTAATAATTACTACTTAAAAATTACTACTTACTACCTACTAATTACTACTTACTACCACTACTTACTAATTACTACTTACCACTTACTAATTACTACTTAATAATTACTACTTAAAAATTACTACTTTACTTACTACTTACTACTTACTACTTACTACTTACTTACTACTTACTACTTACTACTTACTACTTACTACTTACTACTTACTTACTACTTACTACTTACTACTTACTACTTACTACTTCACTTACTACTTACTACTTACTACTTACTTACTTACTACTTACTACTTACTACTTACTACTTACTTACTACTACTTACTACTTACTACTTACTACTTACTACTTACTACTTTCACTTACTACTTACTACTTACTACTTACTACTTACTACTTACTACTTACTACTTACTACTTACTACTTACTACTTACTACTTACTACTTACTACTTACTACTTACTACTTACTACTTAAATCTTTCTACTAACTACTTACTAATTACTACTTACTACCACTACTTACTAATTACTACTTACCACTTACTAATTACTACTTAATAATTAATACTTAAAAATTACTACTTACTACTTACTACTTACTACTTACTACTTACTACTTACTACTTACTACTTACTACTTACTACTTACTACTTACTACTTACTACTTACTTCACTTACTACTTACTACTTACTTACTACTTACTACTTACTAATTACTACTTAAACCTTTCTACTAACTACTTAATAATTACTACCTAAAATTACTACTTACTACTTGCTAAATGTTACTTACTACCTACTAATTACTACTTACTACTTACTACTCACTAATTACCACTTAATAAATACTTACTAATTACTACTTAAAAATTACAACTTTCTAATTACTACTTACCACTTACTAATTACTACTTAATAATTACTACTTAATAATTACTACTTAAAAATTACTACTTACTACTTACTACTTACTACTTACTACTTACTACTTACTACTTACTACTTACTACTTACTACTTACTACTTACTACTTACTACTTACTACTTACTTACTACTTACTACTTACTACTTACTACTTACTACTTACTACTTACTACTTACTACTTACTACTTACTACTTACTACTTACTACTTACTTACTTACTACTTACTACTCACTACTTACTACTACTTACTACTTACTACTTACTACTTACTAATTACTACTTAAACCTTTCTACTAACTACTTAATAATTACTACTTAAAAATTACTACTTACTACTTACTAATTACTACTTACTACCTACTAATTACTACTTAATAATTACTACTTAAAAATTACAACTTTCTAAATACTACTTACTACTTACTAAGTACTATTTAATAATTACTACTTAAATATTACTACTTACTACTTACTAATTACTACTTACTACTTATTACTTACTACTTACTAATTACTAATTACTACTTACTACCTATTAATTACTACTTACTACTTACTACTTACTAATTACCACTTAATAATTAATACTTAATAATTACTACTTAATAATTACTACTTAAAAATTACAACTTTCTAATTACTACTTACCACTTACTAATTACTACTTAATAATTACTACTTAATAATTACTACTTAAAAATTACTACTTACTACTTACTACTTACTACTTACTACTTACTACTAACTACTTACTACTTACTACTTACTACTTACTACTTACTACTTACTACTTACTACTTACTACTTACTACTTACTACTTACTACTTACTACTTACTACTTACTACTTACTACTTACTACTTACTACTTACTACTTACTACTTACTACTTACTACTGACCACTTACTACTTACTACTTACTACTTACTAATTAATAATTGCTACTTAAAAATTACTACTTACTACCACTACTTACTAATTACTACTTACCACTTACTAATTACTACTTAATAATTAATACTTAAAAATTACTACTTACTACTTACTACTTACTACTTACTACTTACTACTTACTACTTACTACTTACTACTTACTACTTACTACTTACTACTTACTACTTACTACTTACTACTTACTACTTACTACTTACTACTTACTACTTACTACTTACTACTTACTACTTACTACTTACTACTTACTACTTACTACTTACTACTTACTACTTACTACTTACTACTTACTACTTACTACTTACTACTTACTACTTACTACTTACTACTGACTACTTACTACTTACTACTTACTACTTACTACTTACTAATTAATAATTGCTACTTAAAAATTACTACTTACTACTTACTAATTACTACTTACTACCACTACTTACTAATTACTACTTACCACTTACTAATTACTACTTAATAATTAATACTTTAACCTTTCTACTAACTACTTAATAATTACTACTTAATAATTACTACTTAAAAATTACTACTTACTACGTACTACTTACTACTTACTACTTACTACTTACTTACTACTTACTACTTACTACTTACTACTTACTACTTACTACTTACTACTTACTACTTACTACTTACTACTTACTACTTACTACTTACTACTTACTACTTACTAATTACCACTTAATAAATACTTACTAATTACTACTTAATAATTACTACTTAAAAATTACAACTTTGTAATTACTACTTACTACTTACTAAGTACTATTTAATAATTACTACTTAAATATTACTACTTACTACTTACTACTTACTACTTACTACTTACTAATTACTACTTACTACCACTACTTTCTACTTACTACTTACTACTTACTAATTACCACTTACTACTTATTACTTACTAATTATTAATAATTACTACTTAAAAATTACTACTTACTACCTACTAATTACTACTTACTACCACTACTTACTAATTACTACTTACCACTTACTAATTACTACTTAATAATTACTACTTAAAAATTACTACTTACTACTTACTACTTACTACTTACTACTTACTACTCACTACTTACTACTTACTACTTACTACTTACTACTTACTACTTACTACTTACTACTTACTACTTACTACTTACTACTTACTACTTACTACTTACTACTTACTACTTACTACTTACTACTTACTTACTACTTACTACTTACTACTTACTACTTACTACTTACTACTTACTACTTACTACTTACTACTTACTACTTACTACTTACTACTTACTACTTACTACTTACTACTTACTACCTACTAATTACTACTTACTACCACTACTTACTACTTACTACTTACTAATTACTACTTACTACTTACTACTTACTACTTACTAATTACTACTTAAATCTTTCTACTAACTACTTAATAATTACTACTTAAAATTACTACTTACTACTTGCTAAATGTTACTTACTACCTACTAATTACTACTTACTACTTACTACTCACTAATTACCACTTAATAAATACTTACTAATTACTACTTAATAATTACTACTTAAAAATTACAACTTTGTAATTACTACTTACTACTTACTAAGTACTATTTAATAATTACTACTTAAATATTACTACTTACTACTTACTACTTACTACTTACTACTTACTAATTACTACTTACTACCACTACTTACTACTTACTACTTACTACTTACTAATTACCACTTACTACTTATTACTTACTAATTATTAATAATTACTACTTAAAAATTACTCACTAATTACCACTTAATAAATACTTACTAATTACTACTTAATAATTACTACTTAAAAATTACAACTTTGTAATTACTACTTACTACTTACTAAGTACTATTTAATAATTACTACTTAAATATTACTACTTACTACTTACTACTTACTACTTACTAATTACTACTTACTACCACTACTTACTACTTACTACTTACTACTTACTACTTACTACTTACTACTTACTACTTACTACTTACTACTTACTACTTACTACTTACTACTTACTACTTACTACTTACTACTTACTACTTACTACTTACTACTTACTACTTACTACTTACTACTTACTACTTACTACTTACTACTTACTACTTACTACTTACTACTCACTACTTACTACTTACTACTTACTAATTACTACTTAAACCTTTCTACTAACTACTTAATAATTACTACTTAAAAATTACTACTTACTACTTACTAATTACTACTTACTACCTACTAATTACTACTTAATAATTACTACTTAAAAATTACAACTTTCTAAATACTACTTACTACTTACTATACTATTTAATAATTACTACTTAAATATTACTACTTACTACTACTTACTAATTACTACTTACTACTTATTACTTACTACTTACTAATTACTAATTACTACTTACTACCTATTAATTACTACTTACTACTTACTACTTACTAATCACTTACCACTTAATAATTAATACTTAATAATTACTACTTAATAATTACTACTTAAAAATTACAACTTTCTAATTACTACTTACCACTTACTAATTACTACTTAATAATTACTACTTAATAATTACTACTTAAAAATTACTACTTACTACTTACTACTTACTACTTACTACTTACTACTAACTACTTACTACTTACTACTTACTACTTACTACTTACTACTTACTACTTACTACTTACTACTTACTACTTACTACTTACTACTTACTACTTACTACTTACTACTTACTACTTACTACTTACTACTTACTACTTACTACTTACTACTTACTACTTACTACTTACTACTTACTACTTTCTACTTACTCTTTCCTACTTACTACTTACTAATTACCACTTACTACTTATTACTTAGTAATTATTAATAATTACTACTTAAAAATTACTACTTACTACTTACTACCTACTAATTACTACTTACTACCACTACTTAATAATTACTACTTACCACTTACTAATTACTACTTAATAATTACTACTTAAAAATTACAACTTTCTAATTACTACTTACCACTTACTAATTACTACTTAATAATTACTACTTAATAATTACTACTTAAAATTACTACTTACTACTTACTACTACTTACTACTTACTACTTACTACTTACTACTTACTACTTACTACTTACTACTTACTACTTACTACTTACTACTCACTACTTACTACTTACTACTTACTACTTACTACTTACTACTTACTACTTACTACTTACTACTTACTACTTACTACTTACTACTTACTACTTACTACTTACTACTTACTACTTACTACTTACTACTTACTACTTACTACTTACTACTTACTAATTACTACTTACTACTTACTACTTACTAATTACCACTTACTACTTATTACTTACTAATTATTAATAATTACTACTTAAAAATTACTACTTACTACTTACTACCTACTAATTACTACTTACTACCACTACTTACTAATTACTACTTACCACTTACTAATTACTAATTAATAATTACTACTTAAAAATTACTACTTACTACTTACTAATTACTACTTACTACTTCCTACTTACTACTTACTACTTACTACTTACTACTTACTAATTACTACTTACTACTTACTACTAACTACTTACTACTTACTAATTAATAATTACTAACTAAAAATTAAATTACTACTTACTACTTACTAATTACTACTTACTACTTACTACTTACTACTTACTACTTACTACTTACTAATTACTACTTAAACCTTTCTACTAACTACTTAATAATTACTACTTACTACTTGCTAAATGTTACTTACTACCTACTAATTACTACTTACTACTTACTACTTACTAATTACCACTTAATTAATACTTACTAATTACTACTTAATAATTACTACTTAAAAATTACAACTTTGTAATTACTACTCACTACTTACTAAGTACTATTTAATAATTACTACTTAAATATTACTACTTACTACTTACTACTTACTACTTACTAATTACTACTTACTACCACTACTTACTACTTACTACTTACTACTTACTAATTACCACTTACTACTTATTACTTACTTACTAATTATTAATAATTACTACTTAAATATTACTACTTTACTACTTACTACTTACTAATTACTACTTACTACTTACTACTTACTAATTACTACTTACTACTTACTACTTACTACTTACTACTTACTACTTACTACTTACTACTTACTACTTAATACTGACTACTTACTACTTACTACTTTACTTACTACTTACTAATTAATAATTGCTACTTAAAAATTACTACTTACTACTTACTAATTACTACTTACTACCACTACTTACTAATTACTACTTACCACTTACTAATTACTACTTAATAATTAATACTTAAACCTTTCTACTAACTACTTAATAATTACTACTTAAAATTACTACTTACTACTTACTACTTACTACTTACTACTTACTACTTACTACTTACTACTTACCACTTACTACTTACTACTTACTACTTACTACTTACTACTTACTACTTACTACTTACTACTTACTACTTACTACTTACTACTTACTACTTACTACTTACTACTTACTACTTACTACTTACTACTTACTACTTACTACTCACTACTTACTACTTACTACTTACTACTTACTAATTACTACTTAAACCTTTCTACTAACTACTTAATAATTACTACTTAAAAATTACTACTTACTACTTACTAATTACTACTTACTACCTACTAATTACTACTTAATAATTACTACTTAAAAATTACAACTTTCTAAATACTACTTACTACTTACTAAGTACTATTTAATAATTACTACTTAAATATTACTACTTACTACTTACTAATTACTACTTACTACTTATTACTTACTACTTACTAATTACTAATTACTACTTACTACCTATTAATTACTACTTACTACTTACTACTTACTAATTACTACTTACTACTTACTACTTACTAATTACCACTTAATAATTAATACTTAATAATTACTACTTAATAATTACTACTTAATAATTACTACTTAAAAATTACAACTTTCTAATTACTACTTACCACTTACTAATTACTACTTAATAATTACTACTTAATAATTACTACTTAAAAATTACTACTTACTACTTACTACTTACTACTTACTACTTACTACTTACTACTTACTACTTACTACTTACTACTTACTACTTACTACTTACTACTTACTACTTACTACTTACTACTTACTACTTACTACTTACTACTTACTACTTACTACTTACTACTTACTACTTACTACTTACTACTTACTACTTACTACTTACCACTTACTACTTACTACTTACTACTTACTACTTACTACTTACTAATCACTACTTACTACTTACTACTTACTACTTACTACTTACTAATTACTACTTAAACCTTTCTACTAACTACTTAATAATTACTACTTAAAAATTACTACTTACTACTTACTAATTACTACTTACTACCTACTAATTACTACTTAATAATTACTACTTAAAAATTACAACTTTCTAAATACTACTTACTACTTACTAAGTACTACTTAATAATTACTACTTAAATATTACTACTTACTACTTACTAATTACTACTTACTACTTATTACTTACTACTTACTAATTACTAATTACTACTTACTACTTAATAATTACTACTTAAAAATTACAACTTTCTAATTACTACTTACCACTTACTAATTACTACTTAATAATTACTACTTAAAAATTACTACTTACTACTTACTACTTACTACTTACTACTTACTACTTACTACTTACTACTTACTACTTACTACTTACTACTTACTACTCACTACTTACTACTTACTACTTACTACTTACTACTTACTACTTACTACTTACTACTTACTACTTACTACTTACTAATTAATAATTACTACTTAAGAATTAAATTACTACTTACTACTTACTAATTACTACTTACTACTTAATACTTACTACTTACTAATTACTACTTAAACCTTTCTACTAACTACTTAATAATTACTACTTAAAAATTACTACTTACTACTTGCTAATTATTACTTACTACCTACTAATTACTACTTACTACTTACTAATTACCACTTAATAATTAATACTTAATAATTACTACATAATAATTACTACTTAAAAATTACAACTTTCTAATTACTAATTACTACTTACTAAGTACTATTTAATAATTACTACTTAAAAATTAAATTACTACTTACTACTTACTAATTACTACTTACTACTTACTACTTACTACTTACTAATTACTACTTAAACCTTTCTACTTAAAAATTACTACTTTCTACTTACTACTTACTACTTACTAATTACCACTTACTACTTATTACTTACTAATTATTAATAATTACTACTTAAAAATTACTACTTACTACCTACTAATTACTACTTACTACCACTACTTACTAATTACTACTTACCACTTACTAATTACTACTTAATAATTACTACTTAAAAATTACTACTTACTACTTACTACTTACTACTTACTACTTACTACTTACTACTTACTACTTACTACTTACTACTTACCACTTACTACTTACTACACTTACTACTTACTACTTACTTACTACTTACTACTTACTACTTACTACTTACTACTTACTACTTACTACTTACTACTTACTACTTACTACTTACTACTTACTACTTACTACTTACTACTTATTACTTACTACTTACTACTTAATACCTACTAATTACTACTTACTACCACTACTTACTACTTACTACTTACTACTTACTAATTAATAATTACTACTTAAAAATTACTACTTACTACTTACTAATTACTACTTACTACTTCCTACTTACTACTTACTACTTACTACTTACTACTTACTAATTACTACTTACTACTTACTACTAACTACTTACTACTTACTAATTAATAATTACTAACTAAAAATTAAATTACTACTTACTACTTACTAATTACTACTTACTACTTACTACTTACTACTTACTACTTACTAATTACTACTTAAACCTTTCTACTAACTACTTAATAATTACTACTTACTACTTGCTAAATGTTACTTACTACCTACTAATTACTACTTACTACTTACTACTTACTAATTACCACTTAATTAATACTTACTAATTACTACTTAATAATTACTACTTAAAAATTACAACTTTGTAATTACTACTCACTACTTACTAAGTACTATTTAATAATTACTACTTAAATATTACTACTTACTACTTACTACTTACTACTTACTAATTACTAATTACTACTTACTACCACTACTTACTACTTACTACTTACTACTTACTAATTACCACTTACTACTTATTACTTACTAATTATTAATAATTACTACTTAAATATTACTACTTACTACTTACTACTTACTAATTACTACTTACTACTTACTACTTACTAATTACTACTTACTACTTACTACTTACTACTTACTACTTACTACTTAATACTGACTACTTACTACTTACTACTTACTACTTACTACTTACTACTTACTAATTAATAATTGCTACTTAAAAATTACTACTTACTACTTACTAATTACTACTTACTACCACTACTTACTAATTACTACTTACCACTTACTAATTACTACTTAATAATTAATACTTAAACCTTTCTACTAACTACTTAATAATTACTACTTAAAATTACTACTTACTACTTACTACTTACTACTTACTACTTACTACTTACTACTTACTACTTACTACTTACTACTTACTACTTACTACTTACTACTTACTATTTACTACTTACTACTTACTACTTACTACTTACTACTTACTACTTACTACTTACTACTTACTACTTACTACTTACTACTTACTACTCACTACTTACTACTTACTACTTACTACTTACTAATTACTACTTAAACCTTTCTACTAACTACTTAATAATTACTACTTAAAAATTACTACTTACTACTTACTAATTACTACTTACTACCTACTAATTACTACTTAATAATTACTACTTAAAATTACAACTTCTAAATACTACTTACTACTTACTAAGTACTATTTAATAATTACTACTTAAATATTACTACTTACTACTTACTAATTACTACTTACTACTTATTACTTACTACTTACTAATTACTAATTACTACTTACTACCTATTAATTACTACTTACTACTTACTACTTACTAATTACCACTTAATAATTAATACTTAATAATTACTACTTAATAATTACTACTTAAAAATTACAACTTTCTAATTACTACTTACCACTTACTAATTACTACTTAATAATTACTACTTAATAATTACTACTTAAAAATTACTACTTACTACTTACTACTTACTACTTACTACTTACTACTTACTACTTACTACTTACTACTTACTACTTACTACTTACTACTTACTACTTACTACTTACTACTTACTACTTTACTACTTACTACTTACTACTTACTACTTACTACTTACTACTTACTACTTACTACTTACTACTTACTACTTACTACTTTCTACTTACTCTTTCCTACTTACTACTTACTAATTACCACTTACTACTTATTACTTACTAATTATTAATAATTACTACTTAAAAATTACTACTTACTACTTACTACCTACTAATTACTACTTACTACCACTACTTAATAATTACTACTTACCACTTACTAATTACTAGTTAATAATTACTACTTAAAAATTACAACTTTCTAAATACTACTTACTACTTACTACTTATTACTTACTACTTACTAATTACTAATTACTACTTACTACTTAATAATTACTACTTAAAAATTACAACTTTCTAATTACTACTTACCACTTACTAATTACTACTTAATAATTACTACTTAATAATTACTACTTAAAAATTACTACTTACTACTTACTACTTACTACTTACTACTTTACTACTTACTACTTACTACTTACTACTACTTACTACTTACTACTTACTACTTACTACTTACTACTTACTACTTACTACTTACTACTTACTACTTACTACTTACTACTTACCACTTACTACTTACTACTTACTACTTACTACTTACTACTTACTACTCACTACTTACTACTTACTACTTACTACTTACTACTTACTAATTACTACTTAAACCTTTCTACTAACTACTTAATAATTACTACTTAAAAATTACAACTTTCTAAATACTACTTACTACTTACTACTTACTATTTAATAATTACTACTTAAATATTACTACTTACTACTTACTAATTACTACTTACTACTTATTACTTACTACTTACTAATTACTAATTACTACTTACTACCTATTAATTACTACTTACTACTTACTACTTACTAATTACTACTTACTACTTACTACTTACTAATTACCACTTAATAATTAATACTTAATAATTACTACTTAATAATTACTACTTAATAATTACTACTTAAAAATTACAACTTTCTAATTACTACTTACCACTTACTAATTACTACTTAATAATTACTACTTAAAAATTACTACTTACTACTTACTACTTACTACTTACTTTTTTACTACTTACTACTCACTACTTACTACTTACTACTTACTACTTACTACTTACTACTTACTAATTAATAATTACTACTTAAGAATTAAATTACTACTTACTACTTACTAATTACTACTTACTACTTAATACTTACTACTTACTAATTACTACTTAAACCTTTCTACTAACTACTTAATAATTACTACTTAAAAATTACTACTTACTACTTGCTAATTATTACTTACTACCTACTAATTACTACTTACTACTTACTAATTACCACTTAATAATTAATACTTAATAATTACTACATAATAATTACTACTTAAAAATTACAACTTTCTAATTACTAATTACTACTTACTAAGTACTATTTAATAATTACTACTTAAAAATTAAATTACTACTTACTACTTACTAATTACTACTTACTACTTACTACTTACTACTTACTACTTACTAATTACTACTTAAACCTTTCTACTAACTACTTAATGATTACTACTTAAAAAATACTACTTTCTACTTACTACTTACTACTTACTAATTACCACTTACTACTTATTACTTACTAATTATTAATAATTACTACTTAAAAATTACTACTTACTACCTACTAATTACTACTTACTACCACTACTTACTAATTACTACTTACCACTTACTAATTACTACTTAATAATTACTACTTAAAAATTACTACTTACTACTTACTACTTACTACTTACTACTTACTACTTACTACTTACTACTTACTAATTACTACTTACTACTTACTACTTACTACTTACTACTTACTACTTACTACTTACTACTTACTACTTACTACTTACTACTTACTACTTTACTACTTACTACTTTACTACTTACTACTTACTACTTACTACTTACTACTTACTACTTACTACTTACTACTTACTACTTACTACTTACTACTTACTACTTAACTTACTACTTACTTACTACTTACTACCTACTAATTACTACTTACTACCACTACTTACTACTTACTACTTACTACTTACTAATTAATAATTACTAATTAAAAATTAAATTACTACTTACTACTTACTAATTACTACTTACTACTTACTACTTACTACTTACTAATTACTACTTAAACCTTTCTACTAACTACTTAATAATTACTACTTAAAATTACTACTTACTACTTGCTAAATGTTACTTACTACCTACTAATTACTACTTACTACTTACTACTCACTAATTACCACTTAATAAATACTTACTAATTACTACTTAATAATTACTACTTAAAAATTACAACTTTGTAATTACTACTTACTACTTACTAAGTACTATTTAATAATTACTACTTAAATATTACTACTTACTACTTACTACTTACTACTTACTAATTACTACTTACTACCACTACTTACTACTTACTACTTACTACTTACTAATTACCACTTACTACTTATTACTTACTAATTATTAATAATTACTACTTAAAAATTACTCACTAATTACCACTTAATAAATACTTACTAATTACTACTTAATAATTACTACTTAAAAATTACAACTTTGTAATTACTACTTACTACTTACTAAGTACTTATTTAATAATTACTACTTAAATATTACTACTTACTACTTACTACTTACTACTTACTACTTATTACTTACTAATTATTAATAATTACTACTTAAAAATTACTACTTACTACCTACTAATTACTACTTACTACCACTACTTACTAATTACTACTTACCACTTACTAATTACTACTTAATAATTACTACTTAAAAATTACTACTTAAAAATTACTACTTACTACTTACTACTTACTACTTACTACTTACTACTTACTACTTACTACTTACTACTTACTACTTACTACTTACTACTTACTACTTACTACATTTACTACTTACTACTTACTACTTACTACTTACTACTTACCACTTACTACTTACTCACTTTACTTACTACTTACTACTTACTACTTACTACTTACTACTTACTACTTACTACTTACTACTTACTACTTACTACTTACTACTTACTACTTACTACTTACCACTTACTACTACTACTACTTACTACTACTTACTACTACTTTACTACTTACTACTTACTCACTTACTACTTTACTTACTTACTACTTACTACTTACTACTTACTACTTACTACTTACTACTTACTACTTACTACTTACTACTTACTACTTACTACTTACTACTTACACTTACTACTTACTACTTACTACTTACTACTTACTACTTACTACTTACTACTTACTACTTACTACTTATTACTTACTAATTATTAATAATTACTACTTAAAAATTACTACTTACTCACCTACTAATTACTACTTACTACCACTACTTACTAATTACTACTTACCACTTACTAATTACTACTTAATAATTACTACTTAAAAATTACTACTTAAAAATTACTACTTACTACTTACTACTTACTACTTACTACTTACTACTTACTACTTACTACTTACTACTTACTACTTACTACTTACTTACTTACTACTTACTACTTACTACTTACTACTTACTACTTACTACTTACTACTTACTACTTACTACTTACTACTTACTACTTACTACTTACTACTTACTACTTACTACTTACTACTTACCACTTACTACTTACTACTTACTACTTACTACTTACTTACTACTTACTACTTACTACTTACTACTTACTACTTACTACTGACTACTTACTACTTACTACTTACTACTTACTACTTACTACCTACTAATTACTACTTACTACCACTACTTACTACTTACTACTTACTACTTACTACTTACTACTTTACTACTTACTACTTACTACTTACTACTTACTACTTACTACTTACTACTTACTACTTACTACTTACTACTTACTACTTACTACTTACTAATTACTACTTACTACCACTACTTACTACTTACTACTTACTACTTACTACTTACTTACTACTTACTACTTACTACTTACTACTTTCACTTACTACTTACTACTTACTACTTACTACTTACTACTTACTACTTACTACTTACTACTTACTACTTACTACTTACTACTTACTACTTACTACTTACTACTTACTACTTTACTTACTACTTACTACTTACTACTTACTACTTACTACTTACTACTTACTACTTACTACTTACTACTTACTACTCACCACTTACTACTTACTACTTACTACTTACTACTTACTACTTACTAATTACTACTTAAACCTTTCTACTAACTACTTAATAATTACTACTTAAATATTACTACTTACTACTTACTAATTACTACTTACTACTTATTACTTACTACTTACTAATTACTAATTACTACTTACTACTTACTACTTACTACTTACTACTTACTACTTACTACTTTCTACTTACTCTTTCCTACTTACTACTTACTAATTACCACTTACTACTTATTACTTACTAATTATTAATAATTACTACTTAAAAATTACTACTTTCTAATTACTACTTACCACTTACTAATTACTACTTAATAATTACTACTTAATAATTACTACTTAAAAATTACTACTTACTACTTACTACTTACTACTTACTACTTACTACTTACTACTTACTAATTACTAATTACTACTTACTACTTAATAATTACTACTTAAAAATTACAACTTCTAATTACTACTTACCACTTACTAATTACTACTTAATAATTACTACTTAATAATTACTACTTAAAAATTACTACTTACTACTTACTACTTACTACTTACTACTTACTACTTACTACTTACTACTTACTACTTACTACTTACTACTTACTTACTACTTACTCACTTACTACTTACTACTTACTACTTACTACTTACTACTTACTACTTACTAATTACTACTTACTACTTACTTACTCTTTCCTGTTTACTACTTACTAATTACCACTTACTACTTATTACTTACTAATTATTAATAATTACTACTTAAAAATTACTACTTACTACCTACTAATTACTACTTACTACCACTACTTACTAATTACTACTTACCACTTACTAATTACTACTTAATAATTACTACTTAAAAATTACTACTTACTACTTACTACTTACTACTTACTACTTACTACTTACTACTTACTACTTACTACTTATACTTACTACTTACTACTTACTACTTACTACTTACTTACTACTTACTACTTACTACTTACTACTTACTACTTACTACTTACTACTTACTACTTACTACTTACTACTTACTACTTACTACTTACTACTTACTACTTACTACTTACCACTTACTACTTACTACTTACTACTTACTACTTACTACTTACTTTACTTACTACTTACTACTTACTACTTACTACTTACTACTTACTACTTACTACTTACTACTTACTACTTACTACTTACTACTTACTACTTACTACTTACTACTTTACTACTTACTACTTACTACTTACTACTTACTACTTACTACTTACTACTTACTCACTTACTACTTACTACTTACTACTTACTACTTACTACTTACTACTTACTACTTACTACTTACTACTTACTACTTACTACTTACTACTTACTACTTACTACTTACTACTTACTACTAACTACTTACTACTTACTACTTACTACTTACTACTTACTACTTACTACTTACTACTTACTACTTACTACTTTCTACTTACTCTTTCCTACTTACTACTTACTAATTACCACTTACTACTTATTACTTACTAATTATTAATAATTACTACTTAAAAATTACTACTTTCTAATTACTACTTACCACTTACTAATTACTACTTAATAATTACTACTTAATAATTACTACTTAATAATTACTACTTAATAATTACTACTTAAAAATTACTACTTACTACTTACTACTTACTACTTACTACTTACTACTTACTACTTACTAATTACTAATTACTACTTACTACTTAATAATTACTACTTAAAAATTACAACTTTCTAATTACTACTTACCACTTACTAATTACTACTTAATAATTACTACTTAATAATTACTACTTAAAAATTACTACTTACTACTTACTACTTACTACTTACTACTTACTACTTACTACTTACTACTTACTACTTACTACTTACTACTTACTACTTACTACTTACTACTTACTACTTACTACTTACTAATTACTACTTACTACTTAATCTTTCCTGCTTACTACTTACTAATTACCACTTACTACTTATTACTTACTAATTATTAATAATTACTACTTAAAAATTACTACTTACTACCTACTAATTACTACTTACTACCACTACTTACTAATTACTACTTACCACTTACTAATTACTACTTAATAATTACTACTTAAAAATTACTACCTACTAATTACTACTTACTACCACTACTTACTAATTACTACTTACCACTTACTAATTACTACTTAAATATTACTACTTACTACTTACTACTTACTAATTACTACTTACTACTTACTTATTACTAATTACTACTTACTACTTAATAATTACTACTTAAAAATTACAACTTTCTAATTACTACTTACCACTTACTAATTACTACTTAATAATTACTACTTAAAAATTACTACTTACTACTTACTACTTACTACTTACTACTTACTACTTACTACTTACTACTTACTACTTACTACTCACTACTTACTACTTACTACTTACTACTTACTACTTACTACTTACTACTTACTACTTACTACTTACTACTTAGTAATTAATAATTACTACTTAAGAATTAAATTACTACTTACTACTTACTAATTACTACTTACTACTTAATACTTACTACTTACTAATTACTGCTTAAACCTTTCTACTAACTACTTAATAATTACTACTTAAAAATTACTACTTACTACTTGCTAATTATTACTTACTACCTACTAATTACTACTTACTACTTACTAATTACCACTTAATAATTAATACTTAATAATTACTACATAATAATTACTACTTAAAAATTACAACTTTCTAATTACTAATTACTACTTACTAAGTACTATTTAATAATTACTACTTAAAAATTAAATTACTACTTACTACTTACTAATTACTACTTACTACTTACTACTTACTACTTACTAATTACTACTTAAACCTTTCTACTTAAAAATTACTACTTTCTACTTACTACTTACTACTTACTAATTACCACTTACTACTTATTACTTACTAATTATTAATAATTACTACTTAAAAATTACTACTTACTACCTACTAATTACTACTTACTACCACTACTTACTAATTACTACTTACCACTTACTAATTACTACTTAATAATTACTACTTAAAATTACTACTTACTACTTACTACTTACTACTTACTACTTACTACTTACTACTTACTACTTACTACTTACTACTTACTACTTACTACTTACTACTTACTACTTACTACTTACTACTTACTACTTTACTACTTACTACTTACCACTTACTACTTACTACTTACTACTTACTACTTACTACTTACTACTTACTACTTACTACTTTACTACTTACTACTTACTACTTACTACTTACTACTTACTACTTACTACTTACTACTTACTACTTACTACTTACTACTTACTACTTACTACTTACTACTTACTACTTACTACTTACTACTTACTACTTACTACTTACTACTTACTACTTAATACCTACTAATTACTACTTACTACCACTACTTACTACTTACTACTTACTACTTACTAATTAATAATTACTACTTAAAAATTACTACTTACTACTTACTAATTACTACTTACTACTTCCTACTTACTACTTACTACTTACTACTTACTACTTACTAATTACTACTTACTACTTACTACTAACTACTTACTACTTACTAATTAATAATTACTAATTAAAAATTTAATTACTACTTACTACTTACTAATTACTACTTACTACTTACTAATTACTACTTAAACATTTCTACTAACTACTTAATAATTACTACTTACTACTTGCTAAATGTTACTTACTACCTACTAATTACTACTTACTACTTACTACTTACTAATTACCACTTAATAAATACTTACTAATTACTACTTAATAATTACTACTTAAAAATTACAACTTTGTAATTACTACTCACTACTTACTAAATTATTTAATAATTACTACTTAAATATTACATTACTTACTACTTACTACTTACTACTTACTAATTACTACTTACTACCACTACTTACTACTTACTACTTACTACTTACTAATTACCACTTACTACTTATTACTTACTAATTAATAATTACTACTTAAAAATTACAACTTTCTAATTACTACTTACTACTTAATAAGTACTTTTTAATAATTACTACTTAAATATTACTACTTACTACTTACTACTTACTAATTACTACTTACTACCACTACTTACTATTTACTACTTACCACTTACTAATTACTACTTAATAATTAATACTTAAAAATTACTACTTACTACTTACTACTTGCTACTTACTACTTACTACTTACTACTTACTACTTACTACTTACTACTTACTACTTAATACTGACTACTTACTACTTACTACTTACTAATTACTACTTACTACCACTACTTACTAATTACTACTTACCACTTACTAATTACTACTTAATAATTAATACTTAAACCTTTCTACTAACTACTTAATAATTACTACTTAAAAATTACTACTTACTACTTACTACTTACTACTTACTACTTACTACTTACTACTTACTACTTACTACTTACTACTTACTACTTACTACTTACTACTTACTACTTACTACTTACTACTACTTACTACTTACTACTTACTACTTACTACTTACTACTTACTACTTACTACTTACTACTTACTACTTACTACTTTACTTACTACTTACTACTTACTACTTACTACTTTACTACTTACTACTTACTACTTACTACTTACTACTTACTACTTACTACTTACTACTTACTACTTACTACTTACTACTTACTACTTACTACTTACACTTACTACTTACTACTTACTACTTACTACTTACTACTTACTACTTACTACTTACTACTTACTACTTACTACTTACTACTTCACTACTTACTACTTACTACTTACTACTTACTACTTACTACTTACTACTTACTACTTACTACTTACTACTTACTACTTACTACTTACTACTTACTACTTACTACTTACTACTTACTACTCACTACTTACTACTTACTACTTACTACTTACTAATTACTACTTAATAATTACTACTTAAAAATTACTACTTACTACTTACTAATTACTACTTACTACCTACTAATTACTACTAAAATAATTACTACTTAAAAATTACAACTTTCTAAATACTACTTACTACTTACTAAGTACTATTTAATAATTACTACTTAAATATTACTACTTACTACTTACTACTTACTAATTACTACTTACTACTTATTACTTACTACTTACTAATTACTAATTACTACTTACTACCTATTAATTACTACTTACTACTTACTACTTACTAATTACTACTTACTACTTACTACTTACTACTTACTAATTACCACTTAATAATTAATACTTAATAATTACTACTTAATAATTACTACTTAAAAATTACAACTTTCTAATTACTACTTACCACTTACTAATTACTACTTAATAATTACTACTTAATAATTACTACTTACTACTTACTACTTACTACTTACTACTTACTACTTACTACTTACTACTTTCTACTTACTCTTTCCTACTTACTACTTACTAATTACCACTTACTACTTATTACTTACTAATTATTAATAATTACTACTTAAAAATTACTACTTTCTAATTACTACTTACCACTTACTAATTACTACTTAATAATTACTACTTAATAATTACTACTTAAAAATTACTACTTACTACTTACTACTTACTACTTACTACTTACTACTTACTACTTACTACTTACTAATTACTAATTACTACTTACTACTTAATAATTACTACTTAAAAATTACAACTTTCTAATTACTACTTACCACTTACTAATTACTACTTAATAATTACTACTTAATAATTACTACTTAAAAATTACTACTTACTACTTACTACTTACTACTTACTACTTACTACTTACTACTTACTACTTACTACTTACTACTTACTACTTACTACTTACTACTTACTACTTACTACTTACTACTTACTACTTACTACTTACTAATTACTACTTACTACTTACTCTTTCCTGCTTACTACTTACTAATTACCACTTACTACTTATTACTTACTAATTATT
Organism: Drosophila jambulina; assembly: GCA_018152175.1. NCBI lineage: Eukaryota > Metazoa > Arthropoda > Insecta > Diptera > Drosophilidae > Drosophila > Drosophila jambulina. The sequence goes on from JAECXH010000005.1 coordinate 65,347, forward strand.
AATAATTACTACTTAAAAATTACTACTTACTACCTACTAATTACTACTTACTACCACTACTTACTAATTACTACTTACCACTTACTAATTACTACTTAATAATTACTACTTAAAAATTACTACTTACTACTTACTACTTACTACTTACTACTTACTACTTACTACTTACTACTTACTACTTACTACTTACTACTTACTACTTACTACTTACTTACTACTTACTACTTTACTACTTACTACTTACTACTTACTACTTACTACTTACTACTTACTACTTACTACTTAACTTACTACTTACTACTTACTACTTACTACTTACTACTTACTACTTACTACTTACTACTTACTACTTAACACTTACTACTTACTACTTACTACTTACTACTTACTACTTACTACTTACTACTTACTACTTAATACTTACTACTTACTACTTACTACTTACTACTTACTACTTACTACTTACTACTTACTTACTACTTACTACTTACTACTTACTACTTACTACTTACTACTTACTACTTACTACTTACTACTTACTACTTACTACTTACTACTTACTACTTACTACTTACTACTTAATACTTTACTACTTAATACTTACTACTTTAATACTTACTACTTACTACTTACTACTTAATACTTACTACTTACTACTTACTACTTACTACTTACTACTTACTACTTAATACTTTACTACTTACTCACTTACTACTTACTACTTACTACTTTCTACTTACTCTTTCCTACTTACTACTTACTAATTACCACTTACTACTTATTACTTACTAATTATTAATAATTACTACTTAAAAATTACTACTTTCTAATTACTACTTACCACTTACTAATTACTACTTAATAATTACTACTTAATAATTACTACTTAATAATTACTACTTAATAATTACTACTTAAAATTACTACTTACTACTTAATACTTACTACTTACTACTTACTACTTACTACTTACTACTTACTACTTACTAATTACTAATTACTACTTACTACTTAATAATTACTACTTAAAAATTACAACTTTCTAATTACTACTTACCACTTACTAATTACTACTTAATAATTACTACTTAATAATTACTACTTAAAAATTACTACTTACTACTTACTACTTACTACTTACTACTTACTACTTACTACTTACTACTTACTACTTACTACTTACTACTTACTACTTACTACTTACTACTTACTACTTACTAATTACTACTTACTACTTAATCTTTCCTGCTTACTACTTACTAATTACCACTTACTACTTATTACTTACTAATTATTAATAATTACTACTTAAAAATTACTACTTACTACCTACTAATTACTACTTACTACCACTACTTACTAATTACTACTTACCACTTACTAATTACTACTTAATAATTACTACTTAAAAATTACTACCTACTAATTACTACTTACTACCACTACTTACTAATTACTACTTACCACTTACTAATTACTACTTAAATATTACTACTTACTACTTACTACTTACTAATTACTACTTACTACTTACTTATTACTAATTACTACTTACTACTTAATAATTACTACTTAAAAATTACAACTTTCTAATTACTACTTACCACTTACTAATTACTACTTAATAATTACTACTTAAAAATTACTACTTACTACTTACTACTTACTACTTACTACTTACTACTTACTACTTACTACTTACTACTTACTTAATACTTACTACTTACTACTTACTACTTACTACTTACTACTTACTACTTACTACTTACTACTTACTACTTAGTAATTAATAATTACTACTTAAGAATTAAATTACTACTTACTACTTACTAATTACTACTTACTACTTAATACTTACTACTTACTAATTACTGCTTAAACCTTTCTACTAACTACTTAATAATTACTACTTAAAAATTACTACTTACTACTTGCTAATTATTACTTACTACCTACTAATTACTACTTACTACTTACTAATTACCACTTAATAATTAATACTTAATAATTACTACATAATAATTACTACTTAAAAATTACAACTTTCTAATTACTAATTACTACTTACTAAGTACTATTTAATAATTACTACTTAAAAATTAAATTACTACTTACTACTTACTAATTACTACTTACTACTTACTACTTACTACTTACTAATTACTACTTAAACCTTTCTACTTAAAAATTACTACTTTCTACTTACTACTTACTACTTACTACTTAATTACCACTTACTACTTAATACTTTACTTAATTATTAATAATTACTACTTAAAAATTACTACTTACTACCTACTAATTACTACTTACTACCACTACTTACTAATTACTACTTACCACTTACTAATTACTACTTAATAATTACTACTTAAAAATTACTACTTACTACTTACTACTTACTACTTACTACTTACTACTTACTACTTACTACTTTACTACTTACTACTTACTACTTACTACTTACTACTACTTACTACTTACTACTTACTACTTACTACTTACTACTTACTACTTACTACTTACTACTTACTACTTAATACTTTACTACTTACTACTTACTACTTACTACTTAATACTTACTACTTACTACTTACTACTTAACTACTTACTACTTACTACTTACTACTTACTACTTACTACTTACTACTTACTACTTACTACTTACTACTTACTACTTACTACTCTACTTACTACTTACTACTTACTACTTACTACTTACTACTTACTACTTACTACTTACTACTTACTACTTAATACCTACTAATTACTACTTACTACCACTACTTACTACTTACTACTTACTACTTACTAATTAATAATTACTACTTAAAAATTACTACTTACTACTTACTAATTACTACTTACTACTTCCTACTTACTACTTACTACTTACTACTTACTACTTACTAATTACTACTTACTACTTACTACTAACTACTTACTACTTACTTACTAATTAATAATTACTAATTAAAATTTAATTACTACTTACTACTTACTAATTACTACTTACTACTTACTAATTACTACTTAAACATTTCTACTAACTACTTAATAATTACTACTTACTACTTGCTAAATGTTACTTACTACTTACTAATTACTACTTACTACTTACTACTTACTAATTACCACTTAATAAATACTTACTAATTACTACTTAATAATTACTACTTAAAAATTACAACTTTGTAATTACTACTCACTACTTACTAAGTACTATTTAATAATTACTACTTAAATATTACTACTTACTACTTACTACTTACTACTTACTAATTACTACTTACTACCACTACTTACTACTTACTACTTACTACTTACTAATTACCACTTACTACTTATTACTTACTAATTAATAATTACTACTTAAAAATTACAACTTTCTAATTACTACTTACTACTTAATACTTTTAATAATTACTACTTAAATATTACTACTTACTACTTACTACTTACTAATTACTACTTACTACCACTACTTACTATTTACTACTTACCACTTACTAATTACTACTTAATAATTAATACTTAAAAATTACTACTTACTACTTACTACTTAATACTTACTACTTACTACTTACTACTTAATACTTACTACTTACTTACTACTTACTACTTACTACTTAATACTGACTACTTACTACTTACTACTTACTAATTACTACTTACTACCACTACTTACTAATTACTACTTACCACTTACTAATTACTACTTAATAATTAATACTTTAACCTTTCTACTAACTACTTAATAATTACTACTTAAAAATTACTACTTACTACTTACTACTTACTACTTAATACTTACTACTTACTACTTACTACTTACTACTTACTACTTACTACTTACTACTTACTACTTACTACTTACTACTTACTACTTAATACTTACTACTTACTACTTACTACTTACTACTTACTACTTACTACTTACTACTTAATACTTAATACTTACTACTTACTACTTACTACTTAATACTTAATACTTAATACTTAATACTTACTACTTACTACTTAATACTTACTACTTAATACTTAATACTTAACTACTTAATACTTAATACTTAATACTTATTACTCAATACTTAACTACTTAATACTTACTACTTACTACTTAATACTTACTACTTAATACTTAATACTTTACTTACTTACTTAATACTTACTACTTAATACTAATACTTAATACTTTACTACTTACTACTTAATACTTACTACTTAATACTTACTACTTACTACTTACTACTTAATACTTACTACTTACTACTTACTACTTACTACTTACTACTTACTACTTACTACTTACTACTTACTACTTACTACTTACTACTTACTACTTACTACTTACTACTTACTAATTACTACTTAATAATTACTACTTAAAAATTACTACTTACTACTTACTAATTACTACTTACTACCTACTAATTACTACTAAAATAATTACTACTTAAAAATTACAACTTTCTAAATACTACTTACTACTTACTACTAGTACTATTTAATAATTACTACTTAAATATTACTACTTACTACTTACTACTTACTAATTACTACTTACTACTTATTACTTACTACTTAATACTTAATAATTACTACTTACTACTTAACTTACCTATTAATTACTACTTACTACTTACTACTTACTAATTACTACTTACTACTTACTACTTACTACTTACTAATTACCACTTAATAATTAATACTTAATAATTACTACTTAAATAATTACTACTTATAATTAAATTAACTCTCTAATTACTACTTACCACTTACTAATTACTACTTAATAATTACTACTTAATAATTACTACTTAAAAATTACTACTTACTACTTACTACTTACTACTTACTACTTACTACTTACTACTTAATACTTACTACTTACTACTTACTACTTACTACTTACTACTTACTACTTACTACTTACTACTTAATACTTACTACTTACTACTTAATACTTACTACTTACTACTTACTACTTACTACTTACTACTTACTACTTACTACTTACTACTTACTACTTAATACTTACTACTTACTACTTACTACTTACTACTTACTACTTACTACTTACTACTTACTACTTACTACTTACTACTTACTACTTAATACTTACTACTTACTACTTACTACTTACTACTTACTACTTACTACTTAATACTTTACTACTTAATACTTACTACTTATACTTAATACTTACTACTTACTACTTAATACTTACTACTTACTACTTACTACTTAATACTTACTACTTACTACTTACTACTTTACTACTTACTACTTACTACTTACTACTACTTACTAATACTTACTACTTAATACTTACTACTTACTAATTACTACTTAAACCTTTCTACTAACTACTTAATAATTACTACTTAAAAATTACTACTTACTACTTACTAATTACTACTTACTACCTACTAATTACTACTTAATAATTACTACTTAAAAATTACAACTTTCTAAATACTACTTACTACTTACTAATACTATTTAATAATTACTACTTAAATATTACTACTTACTACTTACTAATTACTACTTACTACTTATTACTTACTACTTACTAATTACTAATTACTAATTACTACTTACTACCTATTAATTACTACTTACTACTTACTACTTAATACTAATTACTACTTACTACTTACTACTTACTAATTACCACTTAATAATTAATACTTAATAATTACTACTTAATAATTAATACTTAAAAATTACAACTTTCTAATTACTACTTACCACTTACTAATTACTACTTAATAATTACTACTTAATAATTACTACTTAAAAATTACTACTTACTACTTACTACTTACTACTTAATACTTACTACTTAACTACTTACTACTTACTACTTAATACTTACTACTTACTACTTAATACTTACTACTTACTACTTACTACTTACTACTTACTACTTACTACTTACTACTTACTACTTACTACTTACTACTTAATACTAATACTTACTACTCACTACTTACTACTTACTACTTACTACTTACTACTTACTAATTACTACTTAAACCTTTCTACTAACTACTTAATAATTACTACTTAAAAATTACTACTTACTACTTGCTACTTATTACTTACTACCTACTAATTACTACTTACTACTTACTAATTACCACTTAATAATTAATACTTAATAATTACTACATAATAATTACTACTTAAAATTACAACTTTCTAATTACTAATTACTACTTACTAAGTACTATTTAATAATTACTACTTAAAAATTAAATTACTACTTACTACTTACTAATTACTACTTACTACTTACTACTTACTACTTACTAATTACTACTTAAACCTTCTACTTAAAAATTACTACTTTCTACTTACTACTTACTACTTACTACTAATTACCACTTACTACTTATTACTTACTAATTATTAATAATTACTACTTAAAAATTACTACTTAATACTTCACCTACTAATTACTACTTACTACCACTACTTACTAATTACTACTTACCACTTACTAATTACTACTTAATAATTACTACTTAAAAATTACTACTTACTACTTACTTACTTACTACTTAATACTTACTACTTACTACTTACTACTTACTACTTACTACTTACTACTTACTACTTACTACTTACTACTTACTACTTACTACTTACTACTTACTACTTACTACTTACTACTTACTACTTACTACTTACTACTTACTACTTAATACTTAATACTTACTACTTACTACTTACTACTTAATACTTAACTTACTACTTACTACTTACTACTTACTACTTACTACTTAATACTTAATACTTACTACTTACTACTTAATACTTACTACTTAATACCTACTAATTACTACTTAATACCACTACTTAATACTTACTACTTACTACTTACTAATTAATAATTACTACTTAAAAATTACTACTTACTACTTACTAATTACTACTTACTACTTTACTACTTACTACTTACTACTTACTACTTACTACTTAACTAATTACTACTTACTACTTACTACTAACTACTTACTACTTACTAATTAATAATTACTAATTAAAAATTTAATTACTACTTACTACTTACTAATTACTACTTACTACTTACTAATTACTACTTAAACCTTTCTACTTAACTACTTAATAATTACTACTTACTACTTAATAAATGTTACTTACTTACCTACTAATTACTACTTACTACTTACTACTTACTAATTACCACTTAATAAATACTTACTAATTACTACTTAATACTTACTACTTAAAAATTACAACTTTGTAATTACTACTTCACTACTTACTAGTAATATTTAATAATTACTACTTAAATATTACTACTTACTACTTACTACTTACTACTTACTAATTACTACTTACTACCACTACTTACTACTTACTACTTACTACTTACTAATTACCACTTACTACTTATTACTTACTAATTAATAATTACTACTTAAAAATTACAACTTTCTAATTACTACTTACTACTTAATACTTAATACTTTTTAATAATTACTACTTAAATATTACTACTTACTACTTACTACTTACTAATTACTACTTACTACCACTACTTACTATTTACTACTTACCACTTACTTACTAATTACTACTTAATACTTAATACTTAAAAATTACTACTTACTACTTACTACTTAATACTTAATACTTACTACTTACTACTTAATACTTACTACTTACTACTTACTTAATACTTACTACTTAATACTGACTACTTACTACTTACTACTTACTAATTAATAACTTGCTACTTAATAATTACTACTTACTACTTACTAATTACTACTTACTACCACTACTTACTAATTACTACTTACCACTTACTAATTACTACTTAATAATTAATACTTAAACCTTACTACTAACTACTTAATAATTACTACTTAAAAATTACTACTTACTACTTACTTAATACTTACTACTTACTACTTAATACTTACTTACTTAATACTTAATACTTAATACTAATACTTAATACTTACTACTTAATACTTAATACTTACTACTTAATACTTACTACTTAATACTTACTACTTAATATCACTTAATACTTACTTACTACTTACTACTTAATACTCACTACTTAATACTTACTACTTACTACTTACTAATTACTACTTAATAATTACTACTTACTAATTACTACTTAATAATTACTACTTAAAATTACTACTTACTACTTACTAATTACTACTTAATACTACTACTAATTACTACTAAAATAATTACTACTTAAAATTACAACTTTCTAAATACAATACTTACTACTTACTAAGTACTATTTAATAATTACTACTTAAATATTACTACTTACTACTTAATACTTACTAATTACTACTTACTACTTATTACTTACTACTTACTAATTACTAATTACTACTTACTACTTAATAATTAATACTTACTACTTACTACTTACTACTTACTACTTAACTACTTACTAATTACTACTTACTACTTACTACTTACTAATTACCACTTAATACTTAATACTTAATAATTACTACTTAATAATTACTACTTAAAAATTACTTAATACTTTCTAATTACTACTTACCACTTACTAATTACTACTTAATAATTACTACTTAATAATTACTACTTAATAAATTACTACTTACTACTTACTACTTACTACTTACTACTTACTACTTACTACTTTACTACTTACTACTTACTACTTAATACTTACTACTTACTACTTACTACTTACTACTTAATACTTAATACTTAATACTTATACTTACTACTTACTACTTACTACTTACTACTTACTACTTACTACTTACTACTTACTACTTACTACTTACTACTTACTACTTACTACTTACTACTTACTACTTACTACTTACTACTTAATACTTACTACTTACTACTTACTACTTACTACTTACTACTTACTACTTACTACTTAATACTTACTACTTAATACTTAATACTTTACTACTTACTACTTACTACTTACTCTACTTACTACTTACTACTTACTACTTACTACTTACTACTTACTACTTACTACTTAATACTTACTACTTACTACTTAATACTTACTAACTTACTACTTACTACTTTACTTAATACTTAATACTTACTACTTACTACTTACTACTTACTACTTACTACTTACTACTTACTACTTACTAATACTTAATACTTAAACCTTTCTACTAACTACTTAATAATTACTACTTAAAATTACTACTTACTACTTACTAATTACTACTTACTACCTACTAATTACTACTTAATAATTACTACTTAAAAATTACAACTTTCTAACATACTTACTACTTACTACTTAATATTTAATAATTACTACTTAAATATTACTACTTACTACTTACTAATTACTACTTACTACTTATTACTTACTACTTACTAATTACTAATTACTGATTACTACTTTTAATACTTAATACCTATTACTTACTACTTACTACTTACTACTTACTACTTAATACTTACTACTTACTACTTACTACTTACTAATTACCACTTAATAATTAATACTTAATAATTACTACTTAATACTTACTACTTAAAAATTACAACTTACTAATTACTACTTACCACTTACTAATTACTACTTAATAATTACTACTTAATAATTACTACTTAAAATTACTACTTACTACTTACTACTTACTACTTACTATACTTACTACTACTTACTACTTACTACTTTACTACTTACTACTTACTACTTAATACTTACTACTTACTACTTACTACTTTACTACTTACTTACTACTTACTACTTACTACTTACTACTTACTACTTACTACTTACTACTTACTACTTACTACTTACTACTTACTACTTACTACTTACTACTTACTACTTACTACTTACTACTTACTACTTACTACTTACTACTTACTACTTACTACTTACTACTTACTAATTACTACTTAAACCTTTCTACTAACTACTTAATAATTACTACTTAAAAATTACTACTTACTACTTACTAATTACTACTTACTACCTACTAATTACTACTTAATAATTACTACTTAAAAATTACAACTTTCTAAATACTACTTACTACTTACTAAGTACTATTTAATAATTACTACTTAAATATTACTACTTACTACTTACTAATTACTACTTACTACTTACTACTTACTTAATACTTACTACTTACTAATTACTAATTACTACTTACTACCTATTAATTACTACTTACTACTTACTACTTACTAATTACCACTTAATAATTAATACTTAATAATTACTACTTAATAATTACTACTTAAAAATTACAACTTTCTAATTACTACTTACCACTTACTAATTACTACTTAATAATTACTACTTAATAATTACTACTTAAAAATTACTACTTACTACTTAAAAATTACTACTTACTACTTACTACTTACTACTTACTACTTACTACTTACTACTAACTACTTACTACTTACTACTTACTACTTACTACTTACTACTTACTACTTACTACTTACTACTTACTACTTACTACTTACTACTTACTACTTACTACTTACTACTTACTACTTACTACTTACTACTTACTACTTACTACTTACTACTTACTACTTACTACTTAATTACTACTTACTACTTACTACTTACTACTTACTACTTACTACTTACTACTTAACTTACTAATTACCACTTACTACTTATTACTTACTAATTATTAATAATTATTACTTAAAAATTACTACTTACTACTTAATACCTACTAATTACTACTTACTACCACTACTTAATAATTACTACTTACCACTTACTAATTACTACTTAATAATTACTACTTAAAAATTACAACTTTCTAAATACTACTTACTACTTACTACTTACTACTTACTACTTATTACTTACTACTTACTAATTACTAATTACTACTTACTACTTAATAATTACTACTTAAAAATTACAACTTTCTAATTACTACTTACCACTTACTAATTACTACTTAATAATTACTACTTAATAATTACTAACTTAAAATTACTACTTACTACTTACTACTTACTACTTACTACTTACTACTTAATACTTACTACTTACTACTTACTACTTACTACTTATACTACTTACTACTTACTACTTACTACTTACTACTTACTACTTACTACTTACTACTTACTACTTACTACTTACTACTTACTACTTACTACTTACTACTTACTACTTACTACTTACTACTTACTACTTACTACTTACTACTTACTACTTAATACTTACTACTTAATACTTACTACTTTACTACTTACTACTTACTACTTACTACTTACTACTTACTACTTACTACTTACTACTTACTACTTACTACTTACTACTTACTACTTACTACTTACTACTTACTACTTACTACTTACTACTTACTACTTACTACTTACTACTTACTACTTACTACTTACTACTTACTAATTACTACTTACTACTTACTACTTACTACTTACTTCTTTCCTACTTACTACTTAATACTAATTACCACTTACTACTTATTACTTACTAATTATTAATAATTACTACTTAAAAATTACTACCTACTAATTACTACTTACTACCACTACTTACTAATTACTACTTACCACTTACTAATTACTACTTAAATATTACTACTTACTACTTACTAATTACTACTTACTACTTATTACTTACTACTTACTAATTACTAATTACTACTTACTACTTAATAATTACTACTTAAAAATACAACTTTCTAATTACTACTTACCACTTACTAATTACTAATTAATAATTACTACTTAAAAATTACTACTTACTACTTACTACTTACTACTTACTACTTACTACTTACTACTTACTACTTACTACTTACTACTTACTACTCACTACTTACTACTTACTACTTACTACTTACTACTTACTACTTACTACTTACTACTTACTACTTACTACTTACTACTTACTACTTACTACTTACTAATTACTACTTACTACTTACTACTTACTACTTACTCTTTCCTACTTACTACTTACTAATTACCACTTACTACTTATTACTTACTAATTATTAATAATTACTACTTAAAAATTACTACCTACTAATTACTACTTACTACCACTACTTACTAATTACTACTTACCACTTACTAATTACTACTTAATAATTACTACTTAAATATTACTACTTACTACTTATTACTTACTACTTACTAATTACTAATTACTACTTAATACTTAATAATTACTACTTAAAAATTACAACTTTCTAATTACTACTTACCACTTACTAATTACTACTTAATAATTACTACTTAAAAATTACTACTTACTACTTACTACTTACTACTTACTACTTACTACTTACTACTTACTACTTACTACTTACTACTTACTACTTACTACTTACTACTTACTACTTACTACTTACTACTTACTACTTACTACTTACTACTTACTACTTACTACTTACTACTTACTACTTACTACTTACTAATTAATAATTACTACTTAAGAATTAAATTACTATTTACTACTTACTAATTACTACTTACTACTTAATACTTACTACTTACTAATTACTACTTAAACCTTTCTACTATCTACTTAATAATTACTACTTAAAAATTACTACTTACTACTTGCTAATTATTACTTACTACCTACTAATTACTACTTACTACTTACTAATTACCACTTAATAATTAATGCTTAATAATTACTACATAATAATTACTACTTAAAAATTACAACTTTCTAATTACTAATTACTACTTACTAAGTAATATTTAATAATTACTACTTAAAAATTAAATTACTACTTACTACTTACTACTTACTACTTACTAATTACTACTTAAACCTTTCTACTAACTACTTAATAATTACTACTTAAAAATTACTACTTTCTACTTACTACTTACTACTTACTAATTACCACTTACTACTTATTACTTACTAATTATTAATAATTACTACTTAAAAAATACTACTTACTACCTACTAATTACTACTTACTAGCACTACTTACTAATTACTACTTACCACTTACTAATTACTACTTAATAATTACTACTTAAAAATTACTACTTACTACTAACTACTTACTACTTACTACTTACTACTTACTACTTACTACTTACTACTTACTACTTACTACTTACTACTTACTACTTACTACTTACTACTTACTACTTACTACTTACTACTTACTACTTACTACTTACTACTTACTACTTACTACTTACTACTTACTACTTACTACTTACTACTTACTACTTACTACTTACTACTTACTACTTACTACTTACTACTTACTACTTACTACTTACTACTTACTACTTACTACTTACTACTTACTACTTACTACTTACTACTTACTACTTACTACTTACTACTTACTACTTACTACTTACTACTTACTACTTACTACTTACTACTTACTACTTAATACCTACTAATTACTACTTACTACCACTACTTACTACTTACTACTTACTACTTACTACTTACTAATTAATAATTACTACTTAAAAATTACTACTTACTACTTACTAATTACTACTTACTACTTCCTACTTACTACTTACTACTTACTACTTACTACTTACTACTTACTAATTACTACTTACTACTTACTACTTACTACTTACTACTAACTACTTACTACTTACTAATTAATAATTACTAATTAAAAATTAAATTACTACTTACTACTTACTAATTACTACTTACTACTTACTACTTACTACTTACTAATTACTACTTAAACCTTTCTACTAACTACTTAATAATTACTACTTACTACATGCTAAATGTTACTTACTACCTACTAATTACTACTTACTACTTACTACTTACTAATTACCACTTAATAAATACTTACTAATTACTACTTAATAATTACTACTTAAAAATTACAACTTTGTAATTACTACTCACTACTTACTAAATACTTTTAATAATTACTACTTAAATATTACTACTTACTACTTACTACTTACTAATTACTACTTACTACCACTACTTACTAATTACTACTTACCACTTACTAATTACTACTTAATTATTACTTAAAAATTACTACTTACTACTTACTACTTACTACTTACTACTTACTACTTACTACTTACTACTTAATACTGACTACTTACTACTTACTACTTACTAATTAATAATTGCTACTTAAAAATTACTACTTACTACTTACTAATTACTACTTACTACCACTACTTACTAATTACTATTTACCACTTACTAATTACTACTTAATAATTAATACTTAAACTTTTCTACTAACTACTTAATAATTACTACTTAAAAATTACTACTTACTACTTACTACTTACTACTTACTACTTACTACTTACTACTTACTACTTACTACTTACTACTTACTACTTACTACTTACTACTTACTACTTACTACTTACTACTTACTACTTACTACTTACTACTTACTACTTACTACTTACTACTTACTACTTACTACTTACCACTTACTACTTACTACTTACTACTTACCACTTACTACTTACTACTTACTAATTACTACTTACTACTTACTACTTACTACTTACTACTTACTACTAACTACTTACTACTTACTAATTAATAATTACTAATTAAAAATTAAATTACTACTTACTACTTACTAATTACTACTTACTACTTACTACTTACTACTTACTAATTACTACTTAAACCTTTCTACTAACTACTTAATAATTACTACTTACTACATGCTAAATGTTACTTACTACCTACTAATTACTACTTACTACTTACTACTTACTAATTACCACTTAATAAATACTTACTAATTACTACTTAATAATTACTACTTAAAAATTACAACTTTGTAATTACTACTCACTACTTACTAAGTACTCTTTAATAATTACTACTTAAATATTACTACTTACTACTTACTACTTACTAATTACTACTTACTACCACTACTTACTAATTACTACTTACCACTTACTAATTACTACTTAATAATTATTACTTAAAAATTACTACTTACTACTTACTACTTACTACTTACTACTTACTACTTACTACTTACTACTTACTACTTACTACTTACTACTTACTACTTACTACTTACTACTTACTACTTACTACTTAATACTGACTACTTACTACTTACTACTTACTACTTACTAATTAATAATTGCTACTTAAAAATTACTACTTACTACTTACTAATTACTACTTACTACCACTACTTACTAATTACTACTTACCACTTACTAATTACTACTTAATAATTAATACTTAAACTTTTCTACTAACTACTTAATAATTACTACTTAAAAATTACTACTTACTACTTACTACTTACTACTTACTACTTACTACTTACTACTTACTACTTACTACTTACTACTTACTACTTACTACTTACTACTTACTACTTACTACTTACTACTTACTACTTACTACTTACTACTTACTACTTACTACTTACTACTTACTACTTACTACTTACTACTTACTACTTACTACTCACTACTTACTACTTACTACTTACTACTTACTAATTACTACTTAAACCTTTCTACTAACTACTTAATAATTACTACTTAAAAATTACTACTTACTACTTACTAATTACTACTTACTACCTACTAATTACTACTTAATAATTACTAATTAAAAATTACAACTTTCTAAATACTACTTACTACTTACTAAGTACTATTTAATAATTACTACTTAAATATTACTACTTACTACGTACTAATTACAACTTACTACTTATTACTTACTACTTACTAATTACTAATTACTACTTACTACCTATTAATTACTACTTACTACTTACTACTTACTAATTACTACTTACTACTTACTACTTACTAATTACTACTTACTACTTACTACTTACTAATTACCACTTAATAATTAATACTTAATAATTACTACTTAATAATTACTACTTAAAAATTACAACTTTCTAATTACTACTTACCACTAACTAATTACTACTTAATAATTACTACTTAAAAATTACTACTTACTACTTACTACTTACTACTTACTACTTACTACTTACTACTTACTACTTACTACTTACTACTTACTACTTACTACTTACTACTTACTACTTACTACTTACTACTTACTACTTACTACTTACTACTTACTACTTACTACTTACTACTTACTACTTACTACTCACTACTTACCACTTACTACTTACTACTTACTTACTTCCACTTACTACTTACTACTTACTACTTACTACTTACTACTTACTTCTTACTACTTACTACTTACTACTTACTACTTACTACTTACTACTTACTACTTACTACTTTCTACTTACTACTTACTACTTACTACTTACTAATTACCACTTACTACTTACTACTTACTACTACTACTTACTACTTACTACTTACTACTTACTACTTACTACTTACTACTTACTACTTACTACTTACTACTTACTACTTACTACTTACTACTTACTACTTACTACTTACTACTTACTACTTACTACTTACTACTTACTACTTACTACTTACTACTTACTACTTACTACTTACTACTTACTACTTACTACTTACTACTTACTACTCACTACTTACTACTTACTACTTACTAATTACTACTTAAACCTTTCTACTAACTACTTAATAATTGCTACTTAAAAATTACTACTTTCTACTTACTACTTACTACTTACTAATTACCACTTACTACTTATTACTTACTAATTATTAATAATTACTACTTAAAAAATACTACTTACTACCTACTAATTACTACTTACTAGCACTACTTACTAATTACTACTTACCACTTACTAATTACTACTTAATAATTACTACTTAAAAATTACTACTTACTACTTACTACTTACTACTTACTACTTACTACTTACTACTTACTACTTACTACTTACTACTTACTACTTACTACTTCACCACTTACTACTTACTACTTACTACTTTCTACTTACTACTTACTACTTACTACTTACTAATTACCACTTACTACTTACTACTACTACTTACTACTTACTACTTACTACTTACTACTTACTACTTACTACTTACTACTTACTACTTACTACTTACTACTTACTACTTACTACTTACTACTTACTACTTACTACTTACTACTTACTACTTACTACTTACTACTTACTACTTACTACTTACTACTTACTACTTACTACTTACTACTTACTACTTAATACCTACTAATTACTACTTACTACCACTACTTACTACTTACTACTTACTACTTACTAATTAATAATTACTACTTAAAAATTACTACTTACTACTTACTAATTACTACTTACTACTTCCTACTTACTACTTACTACTTACTACTTACTACTTACTACTTACTACTTACTACTTACTACTTACTAATTACTACTTACTACTTACTACTTACTACTTACTACTAACTACTTACTACTTACTAATTAATAATTACTAATTAAAAATTAAATTACTACTTACTACTTACTAATTACTACTTACTACTTACTACTTACTACTTACTAATTACTACTTAAACCTTTCTACTAACTACTTAATAATTACTACTTACTACATGCTAAATGTTACTTACTACCTACTAATTACTACTTACTACTTACTACTTACTAATTACCACTTAATAAATACTTACTAATTACTACTTAATAATTACTACTTAAAATTACAACTTTGTAATTACTACTCACTACTTACTAAGCACTCTTTAATAATTACTACTTAAATATTACTACTTACTACTTACTACTTACTAATTACTACTTACTACCACTACTTACTAATTACTACTTACCACTTACTAATTACTACTTAATAATTATTACTTAAAATTACTACTTACTACTTACTACTTACTACTTACTACTTACTACTTACTACTTACTACTTACTACTTACTACTTACTACTTACTACTTACTACTTAATACTGACTACTTACTACTTACTACTTACTAATTAATAATTGCTACTTAAAAATTACTACTTACTACTTACTAATTACTACTTACTACCACTACTTACTAATTACTACTTACCACTTACTAATTACTACTTAATAATTAATACTTAAACTTTTCTACTAACTACTTAATAATTACTACTTAAAATTACCACTTACTACTTACTACTTACTACTTACTACTTACTACTTACTACTTACTACTTACTACTTACTACTTACTACTTACTACTTACTACTTACTACTTACTACTTACTACTTACTACTTACTACTTACTACTTAATACTTACCACTTACTACTTACTACTTACTACTTACTACTTACTACTTACTACTTACTACTTACTACTTACTACTTACTTACTACTTACTACTTACTACTCACTACTTACTACTTACTACTTACTACTTACTAATTACTACTTAAACCTTTCTACTAACTACTTAATAATTACTACTTAAAAATTACTACTTACTACTTACTAATTACTACTTACTACCTACTAATTACTACTTAATAATTACTACTTAAAATTACAACTTTCTAAATACTACTTACTACTTACTAAGTACTATTTAATAATTACTACTTAAATATTACTACTTACTACTTACTAATTACTACTTACTACTTATTACTTACTACTTACTAATTACTAATTACTACTTACTACCTATTAATTACTACTTACTACTTACTACTTACTAATTACTACTTACTACTTACTACTTACTAATTACCACTTAATAATTAATACTTAATAATTACTACTTAAAATTACAACTTTCTAATTACTACTTACCACTAACTAATTACTACTTAATAATTACTACTTAAAAATTACTACTTACTACTTACTACTTACTACTTACTACTTACTACTTACTACTTACTACTTACTACTTACTACTTACTACTTACTACTTACTACTTACTACTTACTACTTACTACTTACTACTTACTACTTACTACTTACTACTTACTACTTACTACTTACTACTTACTACTTACTACTTACTACTTACTACTTACTACTTACTACTTACTACTTACTTACTTTACTACTTACTTACTTAC
This sequence comes from Drosophila jambulina, assembly GCA_018152175.1. Classification (NCBI taxonomy): domain Eukaryota; kingdom Metazoa; phylum Arthropoda; class Insecta; order Diptera; family Drosophilidae; genus Drosophila; species Drosophila jambulina. The sequence goes on from JAECXH010000005.1 coordinate 84,386, forward strand.
TACTTACTACTTACTACTTACTACTTACTACTTACTACTTACTACTTACTACTTACTACTTACTACTTACTACTTACTACTTACTACTTACTACTTACTACTTACTAATTTCTACTTACTACTTACTACTTACTACTTACTAATTACCACTTACTACTTACTACTTACTACTTACTACTTACTACTTACTACTTACTAATTTCTACTTACTACTTACTACTTACTACTTACTAATTACCACTTACTACTTACTACTTACTACTTACTAATTACTACTTACTACTTACTACCTACTAATTAATAATTACTAATTAAAAATTAAATTACTACTTACTACTTACTAATTACTACTTACTACTTACTACTTACTAATTAATAATTACTACTTAAAAATTACTACTTACTACTTACTAATTACTACTTACTACTTCCTACTTACTACTTACTACTTACTACTTACTACTTACTACTTTACTACTTACTACTTACTACTTACTACTTACTACTTACTACTTACTACTTTACTACTTACTACTTACTACTTACTACTTACTACTTACTACTTACTACTTACTACTTACTACTTACTACTTACTACTTACTACTTACTACTTACTTACTACTTACTACTTACTACTTACTACTTACTACTTACTACTTACTACTTACTACTTACTACTCACTACTTACTACTTACTACTTACTACTTACCACTTACTTACTTACTTACTACTTACTAATTACTACTTAAACCTTTCTACTAACTACTTAATAATTACTACTTAAAAATTACTACTTACTACTTACTAATTACTACTTACTACCTACTAATTACTACTTAATAATTACTACTTAAAAATTACAACTTTCTAAATACTACTTACTACTTACTAAGTACTATTTAATAATTACTACTTAAATATTACTACTTACTACTTACTAATTACTACTTACTACTTTTTACTTACTACTTACTAATTACTAATTACTACTTACTACCTATTAATTACTACTTACTACTTACTACTTACTAATTACTACTTACTACTTACTACTTACTAATTACCACTTAATAATTAATACTTAATAATTACTACTTAATAATTACTACTTAAAAATTACAACTTTCTAATTACTACTTACCACTAACTAATTACTACTTAATAATTACTACTTAAAAATTACTACTTACTACTTACTACTTACTACTTACTACTTACTACTTACTCTTACTACTTACTACTTACTACTTACTACTTACTACTTACTACTTACTACTTACTACTTACTACTTACTAATTACTACTTACTACTTACTACTTACTACTAACTACTTACTACTTACTACTTACTACTTACTACTTACTACTTACTACTTACTACTTACTACTTACTACTTACTACTTACTACTTACTACTTACTACTTACTACTTACTACTTACTACTCACTACTTACTACTTACTACTTACTACTTACTACTTACTACTTACTACTTACTACTTACTACTTACTACTTACTACTTACTACTTACTACTTACTACTTACTACTTACTACTTACTACTTACTACTTACTACTTACTACTTACTACTTACTACTTACTAATTACTACTTACTACTTACTACTTACTACTTACTACTAACTACTTACTACTTACTAATTAATAATTACTAATTAAAAATTAAATTACTACTTACTACTTACTAATTACTACTTACTACTTACTACTTACTACTTACTAATTACTACTTAAACCTTTCTACTAACTACTTAATAATTACTACTTACTACATGCTAAATGTTACTTACTACCTACTAATTACTACTTACTACTTACTACTTACTAATTACCACTTAATAAATACTTACTAATTACTACTTAATAATTACTACTTAAAAATTACAACTTTGTAATTACTACTCACTACTTACTAAGTACTCTTTAATAATTACTACTTAAATATTACTACTTACTACTTACTACTTACTAATTACTACTTACTACCACTACTTACTAATTACTACTTACCACTTACTAATTACTACTTAATAATTATTACTTAAAAATTACTACTTACTACTTACTACTTACTACTTACTACTTACTACTTACTACTTACTACTTACTACTTACTACTTACTACTTACTACTTAATACTGACTACTTACTACTTACTACTTACTAATTAATAATTGCTACTTAAAAATTACTACTTACTACTTACTAATTACTACTTACTACCACTACTTACTAATTACTACTTACCACTTACTAATTACTACTTAATAATTAATACTTAAACTTTTCTACTAACTACTTAATAATTACTACTTAAAAATTACCACTTACTACTTACTACTTACTACTTACTACTTACTACTTACTACTTACTACTACTTACTACTTACTACTTACTACTTACTACTTACTACTTACTACTTACTACTTACTACTTACTACTTACTACTTACTACTTACTACTTAATACTTACCACTTACTACTTACTACTACTTACTACTTACTACTTACTACTTACTACTTACTACTTACTACTTACTACTTACTACTTACTACTTACTACTCACTACTTACTACTTACTACTTACTACTTACTAATTACTACTTAAACCTTTCTACTAACTACTTAATAATTACTACTTAAAAATTACTACTTACTACTTACTAATTACTACTTACTACCTACTAATTACTACTTAATAATTACTACTTAAAAATTACAACTTTCTAAATACTACTTACTACTTACTAAGTACTATTTAATAATTACTACTTAAATATTACTACTTACTACTTACTAATTACTACTTACTACTTATTACTTACTACTTACTAATTACTAATTACTACTTACTACCTATTAATTACTACTTACTACTTACTACTTACTAATTACTACTTACTACTTACTACTTACTAATTACCACTTAATAATTAATACTTAATAATTACTACTTAAAAATTACAACTTTCTAATTACTACTTACCACTAACTAATTACTACTTAATAATTACTACTTAAAAATTACTACTTACTACTTACTACTTACTACTTACTACTTACTACTTACTACTTACTACTTACTACTTACTACTTACTACTTACTACTTACTACTTACTACTTTACTACTTACTACTTACTACTTACTACTTACTACTTACTACTTACTACTTACTACTTACTACTTACTACTTACTACTTACTACTTACTACTTACTACTTACTACTTACTTACTTACTTACTACTTACTACTTACTACTTACTACTTACTACTTACTACTTACTACTTACTACTTACTACTTACTACTTACTACTTACTACTTACTACTTACTACTTACTACTTACTACTTACTAATTTCTACTTACTACTTACTACTTACTACTTACCACTAATTACCACTTACTACTTACTACTTACTACTTACTACTTACTACTTACTACTTACTAATTTCTACTTACTACTTACTACTTACTACTTACTAATTACCACTTACTACTTACTACTTACTACTTACTAATTACTACTTACTTACTACCTACTAATTAATAATTACTAATTAAAAATTAAATTACTACTTACTACTTACTAATTACTACTTACTACTTACTACTTACTAATTAATAATTACTACTTAAAAATTACTACTTACTACTTACTAATTACTACTTACTACTTCCTACTTACTACTTACTACTTACTACTTACTACTTACTACTTACTACTTACTACTTACTACTTACTACTTACTACTTACTACTTACTACTTACTACTTACTCACTTACTACTTACTACTTACTCACTTACTACTTACTACTTACTACTTACTACTTACTACTTACTACTTACTACTTACTACTTACTACTTACTACTTACTACTTACTACTTACTACTTACTACTTACTACTTACTACTTACTACTTACTACTTACTACTCACTACTTACTACTTACTACTTACTACTTACTACTTACTACTTACTAATTACTACTTAAACCTTTCTACTAACTACTTAATAATTACTACTTAAAAATTACTACTTACTACTTACTAATTACTACTTACTACCTACTAATTACTACTTAATAATTACTACTTAAAAATTACAACTTTCTAAATACTACTTACTACTTACTAAGTACTATTTAATAATTACTACTTAAATATTACTACTTACTACTTACTAATTACTACTTACTACTTTTTACTTACTACTTACTAATTACTAATTACTACTTACTACCTATTAATTACTACTTACTACTTACTACTTACTAATTACTACTTACTACTTACTACTTACTAATTACCACTTAATAATTAATACTTAATAATTACTACTTAATAATTACTACTTAAAATTACAACTTTCTAATTACTACTTACCACTAACTAATTACTACTTAATAATTACTACTTAAAAATTACTACTTACTACTTACTACTTACTACTTACTACTTACTACTTACTCTTACTACTTACTACTTACTACTTACTACTTACTACTTACTACTTACTACTTACTACTTACTACTTACTACTTACTAATTACTACTTACTACTTACTACTTACTACTAACTACTTACTACTTACTACTTACTACTTACTACTTACTACTTACTACTTACTACTTACTACTTACTACTTACTACTTACTACTTACTACTTACTACTTACTACTTACTACTTACTACTCACTACTTACTACTTACTACTTACTACTTACTACTTACTACTTACTACTTACTACTTACTACTTACTACTTACTACTTACTTACTTACTTACTACTTACTACTTACCACTTACTACTTACTACTTACTACTTACTACTTACTACTTACTACTCACTACTTACTACTTACTACTTACTACTTACTACTTACTACTTACTAATTACTACTTAAACCTTTCTACTAACTACTTAATAATTACTACTTAAAAATTACTACTAACTACTTACTAATTACTACTTACTACCTACTAATTACTACTTAATAATTACTACTTAAAAATTACAACTTTCTAAATACTACTTACTACTTACTAAGTACTATTTAATAATTACTACTTAAATATTACTACTTACTACTTACTAATTACTACTTACTACTTTTTACTTACTACTTACTAATTACTAATTACTACTTACTACCTATTAATTACTACTTACTACTTACTACTTACTAATTACTACTTACTACTTACTACTTACTAATTACCACTTAATAATTAATACTTAATAATTACTACTTAAAAATTACAACTTTCTAATTACTACTTACCACTAACTAATTACTACTTAATAATTACTACTTAAAAATTACTACTTACTACTTACTACTTACTACTTACTACTTACTACTTACTACTTACTACTTACTACTTACTACTTACTACTTACTACTTACTACTTACTACTTTACTACTTACTACTTTACTACTTACTACTTACTACTACTTACTACTTACTACTTACTACTTACTACTTACTACTTACTACTTACTACTTACTACTTACTACTTACTACTTACTACTTACTACTTACTACTTACTACTTACTACTTACTACTTCCTACTTACTACTTACTACTTACTACTTACTACTTACTACTTACTACTTACTAATTACTACTTACTACTTACTACTTACTACTAACTACTTACTACTTACTAATTAATAATTACTAATTAAAAATTAAATTACTACTTACTACTTACTAATTACTACTTACTACTTACTACTTACTACTTACTAATTACTACTTAAACCTTTCTACTAACTACTTAATAATTACTACTTACTACATGCTAAATGTTACTTACTACCTACTAATTACTACTTACTACTTACTACTTACTAATTACCACTTAATAAATACTTACTAATTACAACTTAATAATTACTACTTAAAAATTACAACTTTGTAATTACTACTCACTACTTACTAAGTACTCTTTAATAATTACTACTTAAATATTACTACTTACTACTTACTACTTACTAATTACTACTTACTACCACTACTTACTAATTACTACTTACCACTTACTAATTACTACTTAATAATTATTACTTAAAAATTACTACTTTACTTACTACTTACTACTTACTACTTACTACTTACTACTTACTACTTACTACTTACTACTTACTACTTACTACTTACTACTTAATACTGACTACTTACTACTTACTACTTACTACTTACTAATTAATAATTGCTACTTAAAAATTACTACTTACTACTTACTAATTACTACTTACTACCACTACTTACTAATTACTACTTACCACTTACTAATTACTACTTAATAATTAATACTTAAACTTTTCTACTAACTACTTAAAAATTACTACTTACTACTTACTACTTACTACTTACTACTTACTACTTACTACTTACTACTTACTACTTACTACTTACTACTTACTACTTACTACTTACTACTTACTACTTACTACTTACTACTTACTACTTACTACTTACTACTTACTACTTACTACTTACTACTTACTACTTACTACTTACTACTTACTACTTACTACTTACCACTTACTACTTACCACTTTACACTTACTACTTACCACTTACTACTTACTACTTACTACTTACTACTTACTACTTACTACTTACTACTTACTACTTACTACTTACTACTTACTACTCACTACTTACTACTTACTACTTACTACTTACTAATTACTACTTAAACCTTTCTACTAACTACTTAAAAATTACTACTTACTACTTACTACTTACTACTTACTACTTACTACTTACTACTTACTACTTACTACTTACTACTTACTACTTACTACTTACTACTTACTACTTACTACTTACTACTTACTACTTACTACTTACTACTTACTAATTACTACTTACTACTTACTACTTACTACTAACTACTTACTACTTACTACTTACTACTTACTACTTACTACTTACTACTCACTTACTACTTACTACTTACTACTTCACTACTTACTACTTACTACTTACTACTTACTACTTACTACTTACTACTTACTACTTACTACTTACTACTTACTACTTACTACTTACTACTTACTACTTACTACTTACTACTTACTACTTACTACTCACTACTTACTACTTACTACTTACTACTTACTACTTACTACTTACTAATTACTACTTAAACCTTTCTACTAACTACTTAATATTTACTACTTAAAAATTACTACTAACTACTTACTAATTACTACTTACTACCTACTAATTACTACTTAATAATTACTACTTAAAAATTACAACTTTCTAAATACTACTTACTACTTACTAAGTACTATTTAATAATTACTACTTAAATATTACTACTTACTACTTACTAATTACTACTAACTACTTACTACTTACTAATTAATAATTACTAATTAAAAATTAAATTACTACTTACTACTTACTAATTACTACTTACTACTTACTACTTACTACTTACTAATTACTACTTAAACCTTTCTACTAACTACTTAATAATTACTACTTACTACATGCTAAATGTTACTTACTACCTACTAATTACTACTTACTACTTACTAATTACCACTTAATAAATACTTACTAATTACTACTTAATAATTACTACTTAAAATTACAACTTTGTAATTACTACTCACTACTTACTAAGTACTCTTTAATAATTACTACTTAAATATTACTACTTACTACTTACTACTTACTAATTACTACTTACTACCACTACTTACTAATTACTACTTACCACTTACTAATTACTACTTAATAATTATTACTTAAAAATTACTACTTACTACTTACTACTTACTACTTACTACTTACTACTTACTACTTACTACTTACTACTTACTACTTACTACTTAATACTGACTACTTACTACTTACTACTTACTAATTAATAATTGCTACTTAAAAATTACTACTTACTACTTACTAATTACTACTTACTACCACTACTTACTAATTACTACTTACCACTTACTAATTACTACTTAATAATTAATACTTAAACTTTTCTACTAACTACTTAATAATTACTACTTAAAAATTACCACTTACTACTTACTACTTACTACTTACTACTTACTACTTACTACTTACTACTTACTACTTACTACTTACTACTTACTACTTACTACTTACTACTTACTACTTACTACTTACTACTTACTACTTACTACTTACTACTTACCACTTACCACTTACTACTTACTACTTACTACTTACTACTTACTACTTACTACTTACTACTTACTACTTACTACTTACTACTTACTACTTACTACTTACTACTCACTACTTACTACTTACTACTTACTACTTACTAATTACTACTTAAACCTTTCTACTAACTACTTAATAATTATTACTTAAAAATTACTACTTACTACTTACTAATTACTACTTACTACCTACTAATTACTACTTAATAATTACTACTTAAAATTACAACTTTCTAAATACTACTTACTACTTACTAAGTACTATTTAATAATTACTACTTAAATATTACTACTTACTACTTACTAATTACTACTTACTACTTTTTACTTACTACTTACTAATTACTAATTACTAATTACTACTTACTACCTATTAATTACTACTTACTACTTACTACTTACTAATTACTACTTACTACTTACTACTTACTAATTACCACTTAATAATTAATACTTAATAATTACTACTTAATAATTACTACTTAAAAATTACAACTTTCTAATTACTACTTACCACTAACTAATTACTACTTAATAATTACTACTTAAAATTACTACTTACTACTTACTACTTACTACTTACTACTTACTACTTACTCTTACTACTTACTACTTACTACTTACTACTTACTACTTACTACTTACTACTTACTACTTACTACTTACTACTTACTACTTACTACTTACTACTTACTACTTACTACTTACTACTTACTACTTACTACTTACTACTTACTACTTACTACTTACTACTTACCACTTACCACTTACTACTTACTACTTACTACTTACTACTTACTACTTACTACTTACTACTTACTACTTACTACTTACTACTTACTACTTACTACTTACTACTTACTACTTACTACTTACTCACTCACTACTTACTACTTACTACTTACTACTTACTACTTACTACTTACTAATTACTACTTAAACCTTTCTACTAACTACTTAATAATTACTACTTAAAAATTACTACTTACTACTTACTAATTACTACTTACTACCTACTAATTACTACTTAATAATTACTACTTAAAAATTACAACTTTCTAAATACTACTTACTACTTACTAAGTACTATTTAATAATTACTACTTAAATATTACTACTTACTACTTACTAATTACTACTTACTACTTTTTACTTTACTACTTACTAATTACTAATTACTACTTACTACCTATTAATTACTACTTACTACTTACTACTTACTAATTACTACTTACTACTTACTACTTACTAATTACCACTTAATAATTAATACTTAATAATTACTACTTAATAATTACTACTTAAAAATTACAACTTTCTAATTACTACTTACCACTAACTAATTACTACTTAATAATTACTACTTAAAAATTACTACTTACTACTTACTACTTACTACTTACTACTTACTACTTACTCTTACTACTTACTACTTACTACTTACTACTTACTACTTACTACTTACTACTTACTACTTACTACTTACTAATTACTACTTACTACTTACTACTTACTACTTAACTACTAACTACTTACTACTTACTACTTACTACTTACTACTTACTACTTACTACTTACTACTTACTACTTACTACTTACTACTTTACTTACTACTTACTACTTACTACTTACTACTTACTACTTACTACTCACTACTTACTACTTACTACTTACTACTTACTACTTACTACTTACTACTTACTACTTACTACTTACTACTTACTACTTACTACTTACTACTTACTACTTACTACTTCACTACTTACTACTTACTACTTTTACTTACTACTTACTACTTACTACTTACTACTTACTACTCACTACTTACTACTTACTACTTACTACTTACTACTTACTACTTACTAATTACTACTTAAACCTTTCTACTAACTACTTAATAATTACTACTTAAAAATTACTACTAACTACTTACTAATTACTACTTACTACCTCACTAATTACTACTTAATAATTACTACTTAAAAATTACAACTTTCTAAATACTACTTACTACTTACTAAGTACCATTTAATAATTACTACTTAAATATTACTACTTACTACTTACTAATTACTACTTACTACTTTTTACTTACTACTTACTAATTACTAATTACTACTTACTACCTATTAATTACTACTTACTACTTACTACTTACTAATTACTACTTACTACTTACTACTTACTAATTACCACTTAATAATTAATACTTAATAATTACTACTTAAAAATTACAACTTTCTAATTACTACTTACCACTAACTAATTACTACTTAATAATTACTACTTAAAAATTACTACTTACTACTTACTACTTACTACTTACTACTTACTACTTACTACTTACTACTTACTACTTACTACTTACTACTTACTACTTACTACTACTTACTACTTACTACTTACTACTTACTACTTACTACTTACTACTTTACTACTTACTACTTACTACTTACTACTTACTACTTACTCACTTACTACTTACTACTTACTACTTACTACTTACTACTTACTTACTTACTACTTACTACTTACTACTTACACTTCCTACTTACTACTTACTACTTACTACTTACTACTTACTACTTACTACTTACTAATTACTACTTACTACTTACTACTTACTACTAACTACTTACTACTTACTAATTAATAATTACTAATTAAAAATTAAATTACTACTTACTACTTACTAATTACTACTTACTACTTACTACTTACTACTTACTAATTACTACTTAAACCTTTCTACTAACTACTTAATAATTACTACTTACTACATGCTAAATGTTACTTACTACCTACTAATTACTACTTACTACTTACTACTTACTAATTACCACTTAATAAATACTTACTAATTACAACTTAATAATTACTACTTAAAAATTACAACTTTGTAATTACTACTCACTACTTACTAAGTACTCTTTAATAATTACTACTTAAATATTACTACTTACTACTTACTACTTACTAATTACTACTTACTACCACTACTTACTAATTACTACTTACCACTTACTAATTACTACTTAATAATTATTACTTAAAAATTACTACTTACTACTTACTACTTACTACTTACTACTTACTACTTACTACTTACTACTTACTACTTACTACTTACTACTTACTACTTACTACTTACTACTTAATACTGACTACTTACTACTTACTACTTACTACTTACTAATTAATAATTGCTACTTAAAAATTACTACTTACTACTTACTAATTACTACTTACTACCACTACTTACTAATTACTACTTACCACTTACTAATTACTACTTAATAATTAATACTTAAACTTTTCTACTAACTACTTAAAAATTACTACTTACTACTTACTACTTACTACTTACTACTTACTACTTACTACTTACTACTTACTACTTACTACTTACTACTTACTACTTTACTTTACTACTTACTACTTACTACTTACTACTTACTACTCACTTACTACTTACTACTTACTACTTACTACTTACTACTTACTACTTACTACTTACTACTTACTACTTACTACTTACTACTTACTACTTACTACTTACCACTTACTACTTACTACTTACTACTTACTACTTACTACTTACTACTTACTACTTACTACTTACTACTTACTACTTACTACTTACTACTTACTACTTACTACTCACTACTTACTACTTACTACTTACTACTTACTAATTACTACTTAAACCTTTCTACTAACTACTTAAAAATTACTACTTACTACTTACTAATTACTACTTACTACCTACTAATTACTACTTAATAATTACTACTTAAAAATTACAACTTTCTAAATACTACTTACTACTTACTAAGTACTATTTAATAATTACTACTTAAATATTACTACTTACTACGTACTAATTACTACTTACTACTTATTACTTACTACTTACTAATTACTAATTACTACTTACTACCTATTAATTACTACTTACTACTTACTACTTACTAATTACTACTTACTACTTACTACTTACTAATTACCACTTAATAATTAATACTTAATAATTACTACTTAATAATTACTACTTAAAAATTACAACTTTCTAATTACTACTTACCACTAACTAATTACTACTTAATAATTGCTACTTAAAAATTACTACTTACTACTTACTACTTACTACTTACTACTTACTACTTACTACTTACTACTCACTACTTACTACTTACTACTTACTACTTACTACTTACTACTTACTACTTACTACTTACTACTTACTACTTACTACTTACTACTTACTACTTACTACTTACTACTTACTACTTACTACTTACTTACTACTTACTACTTACTACTTACTACTTACTACTTACTACTTTACTTACTACTTACTACTTACTACTTACTACTTACTACTTACTACTTACTACTTACTACTACTTACCACTTACTACTTACTACTTACTACTTACTACTTACTACTTACTACTTACTACTTACTACTTACTACTTACTACTTACTACTTACTCACTTACTACTTTCACTTACCACTTACTACTTACTACTTACTACTTACTACTTACTACTACTACTTACTACTTACTACTTACTACTTACTACTTACTACTTACTACTTACTACTTACTACTTACTACTTACTACTTACTACTTACTACTTACCACTTACTTCACTTACTACTTACTACTTACTACTTACCACTTACTACTTTACTTACTACTTACTACTTACCACTTACTACTTACTACTTACTACTTACTACTTACCACTTACTACTTACTACTTACTTTATCACTTACTACTTACTACTTACTACTTACTACTTACTACTTACTCACTTACTACTTACTACTTACTACTTACTACTTACTACTTACTACTTACTACTTACTACTTACTACTTTCTACTTACTACTTACTACTTACTACTTACTAATTACCACTTACTACTTATTACTTACTAATTATTAATAATTACTACTTAAAAATTACTACTTACTACTTACTACCTACTAATTACTACTTACTACCACTACTTACTAATTACTACTTACCACTTACTAATTACTACTTACTACCACTACTTACTAATTACTACTTACCACTTACTAATTACTACTTACTACCACTACTTACTACTTACTACTTACTACTTACTACTTACTACTTACTAATTAATAATTACTACTTAAAAATTACTACTTACTACTTACTAATTACTACTTACTACTTACTACTTACTACTTACTACTTACTACTTACTACTTACTAATTACTACTTACTACTTACTACTTACTACTAACTACTTACTACTTACTACTTAATAATTACTACTTAAAAATTACTACTTACTACTTACTACTTACTACTTACTACTTACTACTTACTACTTACTACTTACTACTTACTACTTACTACTTACTACTTACTACTTACTACTTACTACTTACTACTTACTACTTACTACTTACTACTTACTACTTACTACTTACTACTTACTACTTACTACTTACTACTTACTACTTACTACCTACTAATTACTACTTACTACCACTACTTACTACTTACTACTTACTACTTACTACTTACTAATTAATAATTACTACTTAAAAATTACTACTTACTACTTACTAATTACTACTTACTACTTCCTACTTACTACTTACTACTTACTACTTACTACTTACTACTTACTACTTACTACTTACTAATTACTACTTACTACTAACTACTTACTACTTACTAATTAATAATTACTAATTAAAAATTAAATTACTACTTACTACTTACTAATTACTACTTACTACTTACTACTTACTACTTACTAATTACTACTTAAACCTTTCTACTAACTACTTAATAATTACTACTTAAAATTACTACTTACTACTTGCTAAATGTTACTTACTACCTACTAATTACTACTTACTACTTACTACTTACTAATTACCACTTAATAAATACTTACTAATTACTACTTAATAATTACTACTTAAAAATTACAACTTTGTAATTACTACTTACTACTTACTAAGTACTATTTAATAACTACTACTTAAATATTACTACTTACTACTTACTAATTACTACTTACTACCACTACTTACTAATTACTACTTACCACTTACTAATTACTACTTACCACTTACTAATTACTACTTAATAATTAATACTTAAAAATTACTACTTGCTACTTACTACTTAATACTAACTACTTACTACTTACTACTTACTAATTACTACTTACTACTTACTACTTACTACACACTACTTACTACTTACTACTTACTACTTACTACTTACTACTCACTACTTACTACTTACTACCACTACTTACTAATTACTACTTACCACTTACTAATTACTACTTAATAATTACTACTTAAAAATTACTACTTACTACTTACTACTTACTACTTACTACTTACTACTTACTACCTACTAATTACTACTTACTACCACTACTTACTACTTACTACTTACTACTTACTACTTACTACTTACTACTTACTACTTACTACTTACTACTTACTACTTACTACTTACTACTTACTACTTACTACTTACTACTTACTACTTACTACTTACTACTTACTACTTACTACTTACTACTTACTACTTACTACTTACTACCTACTAATTACTACTTACTACCACTACTTACTACTTACTACTTACTACTTACTAATTAATAATTACTACTTAAAAATTACTACTTACTACTTACTAATTACTACTTACTACTTCCTACTTACTACTTACTACTTACTACTTACTACTTACTAATTACTACTTACTACTTACTACTAACTACTTACTACTTACTAATTAATAATTACTAATTAAAAATTAAATTACTATTTACTACTTACTAATTACTACTTACTACTTACTACTTACTACTTACTAATTACTACTTAAACCTTTCTACTAACTACTTAATAATTACTACTTAAAATTACTACTTACTACTTGCTAAATGTTACTTACTACCTACTAATTACTACTTACTACTTACTACTTACTAATTACCACTTAATAAATACTTACTAATTACTACTTAATAATTACTACCTAAAAATTACAACTTTTTAATTACTACTTACTACTTACTAAGTACTATTTAATAATTACTACTTAAATATTACTACTTACTACTTACTACTTACTAATTACTACTTACTACCACTACTTACTAATTACTACTTACCACTTACTAATTACTACTTACCACTTACTAATTAATACTTAATAATTAATACTTAAAAAATACTACTTACTACTTACTACTTACTACTTAATACTAACTACTTACTACTTACTACTTACTACTTACTACTTACTAGTTACTACTTACTACTTACTACTTACTACTTACTACTTACTACTTACTACTTACTACTTACTACTTACTACTTACTACTTACTACTTACTACTTACTACTTACTACTTACTACTGACTACTTACTACTTACTACTTACTACTTACTACTTACTACTCACTACTTACTACTTACTACTTACTACGTACTACTTACTAATTAATAATTGCTACTTAAAAATTACTACTTACTACTTACTAATTACTACTTACTACCACTACTTACTAATTACTACTTAACACTTACTAATTACTACTTAATAATTACTACTTACTACTTTCTACTTACTACTTACTACTTACTACTTACTACTTACTACTTACTACTTACTACTTACTACTTACTACTTACTACTTACTACTTACTACTTACTACTTACTTACTACTTACTACTTACTACTTACTACTTACTACTTACTACTTACTACTTACTACTTACTACTCACTACTTACTACTTACTACTTACTACTTAAACCTTTCTACTAACTACTTAATAATTACTACTTAAAAATTACTACTTACTACTTACTAATTACTACTTACTACCTACTAATTACTACTTAATAATTACTACTTAAAAATTACAACTTTCTAAATACTACTTACTACTTACTAAGTACTATTTAATAATTACTACTTAAATATTACTACTTACTACTTACTAATTACTACTTACTACTTATTACTTACTGCTTACTAATTACTAATTACTACTTACTACCTATTAATTACTACTTACTACTTACTACTTACTAATTACCACTTACTACTTACTACTTACTACTTACTACTTACTACTTACTACTTACTACTTACTACTTACTACTTACTACTTACTACTTACTACTAACTACTTACTACTTACTACTTACTACTTACTACTTACTACTTACTACTTACTACTTACTACTTACTACTTACTACTTACTACTTACTACTAACTACTTACTACTTACTAATTACCACTTACTACTTATTACTTACTAATTATTAATAATTACTACTTAAAAATTACTACTTACTACTTACTACCTACTAATTACTACTTAATAATTACTTCTTAAAAATTACTACTTACTACTTACTACTTACTACTTACTACTTACTACTTACTACTTACTACTTACTACTTACTACTTACTACTTACTACTTACTACTTACTACTTACTACTTACTACTTTACTACTTACTCACTTACTACTTACTACTTACTACTTACTACTTACTACTTACTACTTACTACTTACTACTTACTCACTTACTACTTACTACTTTACTACTTACTACTTACTACTTTACTACTACTTTACTTACTACTTTACTACTTACTACTTACTACTTATCTACTTACTACTTACTACTTACTACTTACTACTTACTACTTACTACTTACTACTTACTACTACTTACTACTTACTACTTACTACTTACTACTTACTACTTACTACTTACTACTTACTACTTACTACTTACTACTTACTACTTACTACTTACTACTTACTACTTACACTTACTACTTACTACTTACTACTTACCACTTACCACTTACTACTTACTTTACTTACTACTTACTACTTACTACTTACTACTTACTACTTACTACTTACTACTTACTACTTACTACTTACTACTTACTACTTACTACTTCTACTTTACTACTTACTACTTACTACTTACTACTTACTACTTACTACTTACTACTTACTACTTACTACTTACTACTTATTTACTACTTACTACTTACTACTTACTACTTACTACTTACTACTTACTTACACTTACTACTTACTACTTACTACTTTACCACTTACTACTTACTACTTACTACTTACTCACTTACTACTTACTACTTACTACTTACTACTTACTACTTACTACTTCTACCACTTACTACTTACTACTTACCACTTACTACTTACTACTTACTACTTACTACTTACTACTTACTACTTACTACTTACTACTTACTACTTACTACTTACTACTTTACACTTACTACTTACTACTTACTACTTACTACTTACTACTTACTACTTACTACTTACTACTTTACTACTTACTACTTACTACTTACTACTTACTACTTACTACTTACTACTTACTACTTACTACTTACTACTTACTACTTACTACTTACTACTTACTACTTACTACTTACTACTTACTACCTACTAATTACTACTTACCACCACTACTTATTACTTATTACTTACTACTTACTACTTACTAATTAAAAATTACTACTTAAAATTACTACTTACTACTTACTAATTACTACTTACTACTTACTACTTACTACTTACTACTTACTTACTACTTACTACTTACTACTTACTAATTACTACTTACTACTTACTACTAACTACTTACTACTTACTACTTAATAATTACTACTTAAAAATTACTACTTACTACTTACTACTTACTACTTACTACTTACTACTTACTACTTACTACTTACTACTTACTACTTACTACTTACTACACACTACTTACTACTTACTACTTACTACTTACTACTTACTACTTACTACTTACTACTTACTACTTACTACTTACTACTTACTACTTACTACTTACTACTTACTACTTACTACTTACTACCTACTAATTACTACTTACTACCACTACTTACTACTTACTACTTACTACTTACTAATTAATAATTACTACTTAAAAATTACTACTTACTACTTACTAATTACTACTTCCTACTTACTACTTACTACTTACTACTCACTACTTACTACTTACTACTTACTACTTACTACTTACTACTTACTACTTACTAATTACTACTTACTACTTACTACTAACTACTTACTACTTACTAATTAATAATTACTACTTAAAAATTAAATTACTACCTACTACTTACTAATTACTACTTACTACTTACTACTTACTAATTACTACTTAAACCTTTCTACCAACTACTTAATAATTACTAGTTAAAATTACTACTTACTACTTACTAATTACCACTTACTACTTATTACTTACTTATTATTAATAATTACTACTTAAAAAGTACTACTTACTACTTACTACCTACTAATTACTACTTAATAATTACTTCTTAAAAATTACTACTTACTACTTACTACTTACTACTTACTACTTATTACTTACTACTTACTACTTACTACTTACTACTTACTACTTACTACTTACTACTTACTACTTACTACTTACTACTTACTACTTACTACTTACATTACTTACTTACTTACTTACTTACTACTTACTACTTACTACTTACTACTTACTACTTACTACTTACTACTTACTACTTACTCACTTACTACTTACTACTTACTACTTACTACTTACTACTTACTACTTACTACTTACTACTTACTACTTACTACTTACTACTTACTACTTACTACTTACTACTTACTACTTACTACCTACTAATTACTACTTACTACCACTACTTATTACTTACTACTTACTACTTACTAATTAAAAATTACTACTTAAAAATTACTACTTACTACTTACTAATTACTACTTACTACTTACTACTTACTACTTACTACTTACTACTTACTACTTACTACTTACTACTTACTACTTACTAATTACTACTTACTACTTACTACTAACTACTTACTACTTACTACTTAATAATTACTACTTAAAAATTACTACTTACTACTTACTACTTACTACTTACTACTTACTACTTACTACTTACTACTTACTACTTACTACTTACTACTTACTACACACTACTTTACTACTACTTACTACTTACTACTTACTACTTACTACTTACTACTTACTACTTACTACTTACTACTTACTACTTACTACTTACTACTTACTACTTACTACTTACTACTTACTACTTACTACTTACTACTTACTACTTACTACCTACTAATTACTACTTACTACCACTACTTACTACTTACTACTTACTACTTACTACCTACTAATTACTACTTACTACCACTACTTACTACTTACTACTTACTACTTACTAATTAATAATTACTACTTAAAAATTACTACTTACTACTTACTAATTACTACTTCCTACTTACTACTTACTACTTACTACTCACTACTTACTACTTACTACTTACTACTTACTACTTACTACTTACTACTTACTACTTACTAATTACTACTTACTACTTACTACTAACTACTTACTACTTACTAATTAATAATTACTACTTAAAAATTAAATTACTACCTACTACTTACTACTTACTACTTACTACTTACTACTTACTAATTACTACTTAAACCTTTCTACTAACTACTTAATAATTACTACTTAAAATTACTACTTACTACTTGCTAAATGTTACTTACTACCTACTAATTACTACTTACTACTTACTACTTACTAATTACCACTTAATAAATACTTACTAATTACTACTTAATAATTACTACTTAAAAATTACAACTTTGTAATTACTACTTACTACTTACTAAGTACTATTTAATAATTACTACTTAAATATTACTACTTACTACTTACTACTTACTAATTACTACTTACTACCACTACTTACTACTTACTACTTACTAATTACCACTTACTACTTATTACTTACTAATTATTAATAATTACTACTTAAAAATTACAACTTTCTAATTACTACTTACTACTTAATAAGTACTATTTAATAATTACTACTTAAATATTACTACTTACTACTTACTACTTACTAATTACTACTTACTACCACTACTTACTAATTACTACTTACCACTTACTAATTACTACTTACCACTTACTAATTACTACTTAATAATTAATACTTAAAAATTACTACTTACTACTTACTACTTGCTACTTACTACTTAATACTAACTACTTACTACTTACTAATTACTACTTACTACTTACTACTTACTACACACTACTTACTACTTACTACTTACTACTTACTACTTACTACTTACTACTTACTACTTACTACTTACTACTTACTACTTACTACTTACTACTTACTACTTACTACTCACTACTTACTACTTACTACCACTACTTACTAATTACTACTTACCACTTACTAATTACTACTTAATAATTACTACTTAAAAATTACTACTTACTACTTACTACTTACTACTTTCTACTTACTACTTACTACTTACTACTTACTACTTACTACTTACTACTTACTACTTACTACTTACTTTTTACTACTTACTACTTACTACTTACTACTTACTACTTACTACTTACTACTTACTACTTACTACTTACTACTTACTACCTACTAATTAATAATTACTAATTAAAAATTAAATTACTACTTACTACTTACTACTTACTACTTACTAATTAATAATTACTACTTAAAAATTACTACTTACTACTTACTAATTACTACTTACTACTTCCTACTTACTACTTACTACTTACTACTTACTACTTACTACTTACTACTTACTACTTACTACTTACTACTTACTACTTACTACTTACTAATTACTACTTACTACTTACTACTAACTACTTACTACTTACTAATTAATAATTACTAATTAAAAATTAAATTACTACTTACTACTTACTAATTACTACTTAAACCTTTCTACTAACTACTTAATAATTACTACTTAAAATTACTACTTACTACTTATAAATGTTACTTACTACCTACTAATTACTACTTACTACTTACTTACTACTTACTACTTACCACTTAATAAATACTTACTAATTACTACTTAATAATTACTACTTAAAAATTACAACTTTGTAATTACTACTTACTACTTACTAAGTACTATTTAATAATTACTACTTAAATATTACTACTTACTACTTACTACTTACTACTTACTAATTACTACTTACTACCACTACTTACTACTTACTACTTACTAATTACCACTTACTACTTATTACTTACTAATTATTAATAATTACTACTTAAAATTACAACTTTCTAATTACTACTTACTACTTATTACTAATTACTATTTAATAATTACTACTTAAATATTACTTACTACTTACTACTTACTAATTACTACTTACTACCACTACTTACTAATTACTACTTACCACTTACTAATTACTACTTACCACTTACTAATTACTACTTAATAATTACTACTTAAA
Organism: Drosophila jambulina; assembly: GCA_018152175.1. Taxonomy (NCBI): domain Eukaryota; kingdom Metazoa; phylum Arthropoda; class Insecta; order Diptera; family Drosophilidae; genus Drosophila; species Drosophila jambulina. Next base: position 106,120 of record JAECXH010000005.1, read on the forward strand.
ATTACTACTTACTACTTACTACTTACTACTTACTACTTACTACTTACTACTTTACTTACTACTTACTACTTACTACCTACTTACTACTTACTACTTACTACTTACTACTTACTACTTATTACTTACTACTTACTACTTACTACTTACTACTTATTACTTACTACTTACTACTTACTACTTACTACTTACTACTTACTACTTACTACCTACTAATTACTACTTACTACTACTCACTACTTACTACTTACTACTTACTACTTATTACTTATTAATAATTACTACTTAAAAATTACTACTTACTACTTACTAATTACTACTTATTACTACTTCCTACTTACTACTTACTACTTACTACTTACTACTTACTAATTACTACTTACTACTTACTACTAACTACTTACTACTTACTAATTAATAATTACTAATTAAAAATTAAATTACTACTTACTACTTACTAATTACTACTTACTACTTACTACTTACTACTTACTAATTACTACTTAAACCTTTCTACTAACTACTTAATAATTACTACTTAAAATTACTACTTACTACTTGTTAAATGTTACTTACTACCTTACTAATTACTACTTACTACTTACTACTTACTAATTACCACTTAATAAATACTTACTAATTACTACTTAATAATTACTACCTAAAAATTACAACCTTTTAATTACTACTTACTACTTACTAAGTACTATTTAATAATTACTACTTAAATATTACTACTTACTACTTACTACTTACTAATTACTACTTACTACCACTACTTACTAATTACTACTTACCACTTACTAATTACTACTTACCACTTACTAATTAATACTTAATAATTAATACTTAAAAAATACTACTTACTACTTACTACTTACTACTTATTACTAACTACTTACTACTTACTACTTACTACTTACTACTTACTAGTTACTACTTATTACTTACTACTTACCTACTTACTACTTACTACTTACTACTACTACTTACTACTTACTACTTACTACTTACTACTTACTACTTACTACTTACTACTTACTACTTACTACTTACTACTTACTACTTACTACTTACTACTGACTACTTACTACTTACTACTTACTACTTACTACTTACTACCACTACTTACTTACTACTTACTACTTACTACTTACTACTTACTAATTAATAATTGCTTATTACTTAAAAATTACTACTTACTACTTACTAATTACTACTTACTTACCACTACTTACTAATTACTACTTAACACTTACTAATTACTACTTAATAATTACCTACTTACTACTTACTTACTACTTACTACTTACTACTTATTACTACCACTTACTACTTACTACTTACTACTTACTACTACTTACTACTTACTACTTACTACTTACTACTTACTACTTACTACTTACTACTTACTACTTACTACTTACTACTTACTACTTACTACTTACTACTTACTACTTACTACTTACTACTTACTACTTACTACTCACTACTTACTACTTACTACTTACTACTTAAACCTTTCTACTAACTACTTAATAATTACTACTTAAAAATTACTACTTACTACTTACTAATTACTACTTACTACCTACTAATTACTACTTAATAATTACTACTTAAAAATTACAACTTTCTAAATACTACTTACTACTTACTAACTAACTATTTAATAATTACTACTTAAATATTACTACTTACTACTTACTAATTACTACTTACTACTTATTACTTACTACTTACTAATTACTAATTACTACTTACTACCTATTAATTACTACTTACTACTTACTACTTACTAATTACCACTTACTACTTACTACTTACTACTTACTACTTACTACTTACTACTTACTACTTACTACTTACTACTTACTACTTACTACTTACTACTAATTACTTACTTACTACTTACTACTTACTACTTACTACTTACTACTTACTACTTACTACTTACTACTTACTACTTACTACTTACTACTTACTACTTACTACTTACTACTTACTACTTACTACTTACTACTAACTACTTACTACTTACTAATTACCACTTACTACTTATTACTTACTAATTATTAATAATTACTACTTAAAATTACTACTTACTACTTACTACCTACTAATTACTACTTATTAATTATTAATTAATAATTACTTACTACTTATTACTTAATTACTACTTACTACTTACTACTTACTACTTACTACTTACTACTTACTTATTACTTATTACTTACTACTTACTACTTACTACTTACTACTTATTACTTACTACTTACTACTTACTACTTACTACTTACTACTTACTACTTACTACTTACTACTTACTACTTACTACTTATTACTTACTACTTACTACTTATTACTTTACTACTTACCTACTTACTACTTACTACTTACTACTTACTACTTACTACTTACTACTTACTACTTACTACTTACTACTTACTACTTATTACTTACTACTTATTACTTATTACTTACCACTTACTACTTACTACTTACTACTTACTACTTACTACTTACTACTTACTACTTACTACTTATTACTTACTACTTACTACTTACTACTTACTACTTACTACTTACTACTTACTACTTACTACTTATTACTTACTACTTACTACTTACTACTTACTACTTACTACTTACTACTTACCACTTACTACTTACTACTTACTACTTATTACTCACTACTTATTACTTACTACTTACTACTTACTACTTAAAATTACTACTTACAAATTACTACTTACTACTTACTAATTACTACTTACTACTTTACTACTTACTACTTACTACTTACTACTTACTACTTACTACTTACTACTTACTACTTACTACTTACTACTTACTAATTACTACTTACTACTTACTACTAACCACTTACTTACTTACTTACTACTTATTAATTACTACTTAAAAATTACTACTTATTACTTACTACTTACTACTTATTACTTATTACTTACTACTTATTACTTACTACTTACTACTTACTACTTACTACTTACTACTTACTACTTACTACTTACTACTTACTACTTACTACTTACTACTTACTACTTACTACTTACTACTTACTACTTACTACTTACTACTTATTACTTATTACTTACTACTTACCTACTTACTACTTATTACTTACCACTCACTACTTACTACTTACTACTTACTACTTACTAATTAATAATTACTACTTAAAATTACTTATTACTTACTTACTAATTACTACTTCCTACTTACTACTTACTACTTACTACTCACTACTTACTACTTACCTACTTACTACTTACTACTTACTACTTACTACTTACTACTTACTATTACTTACTACTTACTACTTACTACTTACTACTTACTACTACTTACTACTTACTAATTAATAATTACTACTTAAAATTAAATTACTACCTACTACTTACTAATTACTACTTACTACTTACTACTTACTAATTACTACTTAAACCTTTCTACCAACTACTTATTAATTACTAGTTAAAAATTACTACTTACTACTTACTAATTACCACTTACTACTTATTACTTACTTATTATTAATAATTACTACTTAAAAAGTACTACTTACTACTTACTACCTACTAATTACTACTTACTACCACTACTTACTAATTACTACTTACCACTTACTAATTACTACTTAATAATTACTACTTAAAAATTACTACTTACTACTTACTACTTACTACTTACTACTTACTACTTACTACTTACTACTTACTACTTACTACTTACTACTTACTACTTACTACTTACTACTTATTACTACTTACTATTACTACTTACTACTTACTACTTACTACTTACTACTTACTACTTACTACTTACTACTTATTACTTACTACTTACTAATTACTACTTAATACTTATTACTTAAAATTACTACTTACTACTTACTACTTACTACTTACTACTTACTACTTACTACTTACTACTTACTACTTACTACTTACTACTTACTACTTATTACTTACTTACTTACTACTTACTACTTACTACTTATTACTTACTACTTATTACTTATTACTTACTACTTACTACTTACTACTTACTTACTTCCTACTACTTACTACTTACTACTTACTACTTACTACTTACTACTTACTACTTACTACTTACTACTTATTACTTACTACTTACTACTTACTACTTACTACTTACTACTTACTACTTACTACTTACTACTTATTACTTACTACTTACTACTTTATACTTATTACTTACTTACTACTTATTACTTACTACTTACTACTTACTACTTACTACTTACTACTTACTACTTACTACTTACTACTTATTACTTACTCCTACTTACTACTTACTACTTATTACTTACTACTTATTACTTACTACTTACTACTTATTACTTATTACTTATTACTTACTACTTATTACTTACTACTTACTACTTACTACTTATTACTTACTACTTACTAATTACTACTTACTACTTACTACTTACTACTTACTTTATTACTTACTACTTACTACTTACTACTTATTACTTACTACTTACTACTTATTACTTACTACTTACTACTTACTACTTATTACTTACTACTTATTACTTACTACTTACTACTTACTACTTACTACTTACTACTTACTACTTACTACTTATTACTTACTACTTACTACTTTACTACTTATTACTTATTTACTACTTACTTATTACTTACTACTTACTACTTACTACTTACTACTTACTACTTTACTACTTACTACTTACTTACTTACTACTTACTACTTACTACTTACTACTTATTACTTACTACTTATTACTTACTTACTACTTATTACTTACTACTTACTACTTATTACTTATTACTTACTACTTATTACTTATTACTTATTACTTATTACTTATTACTTACTACTTATTACTTACTACTTATTACTTACTACTTACTACTTATTACTTACTACTTACTAATTACTTATTACTTATTACTTATTAATTAAAATTATTACTTAAAAATTACTACTTACTACTTATTACTTATTACTTACTTACTTACTACTTACTACTTACCTACTTACTACTTACTACTTATTACTTACTTACTAATTACTACTTACTACTTACTACTTACTACTTACTACTTACTACTTATTAATTACTACTTAAAAATTACTTATTACTTACTACTTACTACTTACTACTTATTACTTATTACTTATTACTTACTACTTATTACTTACTACTTATTACTTACTACTTACTACTTATTACTTATTACTTACTACTTACTACTTATTACTTACTACTTATTACTTATTACTTATTACTTATTACTTATTACTTATTACTTATTACTTATTACTTATTACTTACTACTTACTACTTACTACTTATTACTTATTACTTATTACTTACTACTTACTACTTATTACTTACTACTTATTACTTATTACTTATTACTTATTACTTATTACTTACTACTTATTACTTACTACTTACTACTTACTATTACTTACTACTTATTACTTATTACTTATTACTTACTACTTATTACTTACTACTTATTACTTATTACTTATTACTTATTACTTATTACTTATTACTTATTACTTATTACTTATTACTTATTACTTATTACTTATTACTTATTACTTATTACTTATTACTTATTACTTATTACTTATTACTTATTACTTATTACTTATTACTTATTACTTATTACTTACTTACTTATTACTTACTACTTACTACTTATTACTTATTACTTACTACTTACTACTTACTACTTATTACTTATTACTTATTACTTATTACTTATTACTTATTACTTATTACTTATTACTTATTACTTATTACTTATTACTTATTACTTATTACTTATTACTTATTACTTATTACTTATTACTTACTACTTACTACTTATTACTTATTACTTACTACTTACTACTTACTACTTACTACTTATTACTTATTACTTATTACTTATTACTTATTACTTACTTACTACTTACTACTTACTACTTACTACTTACTACTTACTACCTACTAATTACTACTTACTACTTACTACTAACTACTTACTTACTTACTACTTAATAATTACTACTTAAAAATTACTACTTATTACTTACTACTTACTACTTACTACTTACTACTTACTACTTACTACTTACTACTTACTACTTACTACTTACTACTTACTACTTACTACTTACTACTTATTACTTACTACTTACTACTTATTACTTACTACTTATTACTTACTACTTATTACTTACTACTTATTACTTATTACTTATTACTTATTACTTAATTACTACTTATTACTCATTACTTACTACTTACTACTTACTACTTATTACTTATTACTAATTAATAATTACTACTTAAAAATTACTACTTACTACTTACTAATTATTACTTACTACTTATTACTTATTACTTACTACTTATTACTCATTACTTATTACTTATTACTACTTACTACTTACTACTTACTACTTACTACTTATTACTTACTAATTACTACTTACTACTTATTACTTAACTACTTACTACTTACTAATTAATAATTACTACTTAAAAATTAAATTACTACCTACTACTTACTAATTACTACTTACTACTTACTACTTACTAATTACTACTTAAACCTTTATTACAACTACTTACTAATTACTAGTTAAAATTACTACTTATTACTTACTACTTATTACCTATTACTACTTATTATTACTTATTACTTATTACTTATTACTTAAAACGTATTACTTATTACTTACTACTTATCAATTACTACTTATTACCATTACTTATTACTTACTAATTATTACTTACTACTTACTACTTATTACTTATTACTTATTACTTACTACTTACTAATTACTACTTATTACTTCCTACTTACTACTTATTACTTATTACTTATTACTCACTACTTACTACTTACTACTTACTTACTTAATTACTACTTAAACCTTATTACTTAACTGTTTAATAATTACTTATTAGTTAAAAATTACTACTTACTACTTACTAATTACCACTTACTTATTACTTATTACTTATTACTTATTAATTACTACTTAAAAATTACTACTTACTACTTATTACCTACTAATTACTACTTACTACCACTACTTACTAATTACTACTTACCACTTACTAATTACTACTTAATAATTAATACTTAAAAATTACTACTTATTACTTACTAATTTATTACTTAAACCTTTCTACTAACTACTTATTACTTATTAGTTAAAATTACTACTTACTACTTACTAATTACTACTTATTACTTATTACTTACTTACTACTTACTACTTACTACTTATTACTTTACACATTACTTACTACTTACTACTTATTACTTATTACTTATTACTTACTACCTACTAATTATTACTTATTACCACTACTTACTACTAACTACTTATTTTATTACTTATTACTTATTACTTATTACTTATTAAAAATTACTTATTACTTACTACTTACTACTTACTACTTATTACTTACTACTTATTACTTATTACTTACTACTTATTACTTATTACTTATTACACACTACTTACTACTTATTACTTACTACTTACTACTTACTACTTATTACTTATTACTTATTACTTACTACCACTACTTATTACTTATTACTTACTACTTACTAATTAATAATTATTACTTAAAAATTACTTACTTACTACTTACTACTTATTACTTACTACTTACTACTTATTACTTACTACTTATTACTTATTACTTACTACTTATTACTTATTACTTATTACTTATTACTTACTACTTTACTACTTATTAATTACTACTTATTACTTACTACTTATTACTTACTACTTACTAATTAATAATTACTACTTAAAAATTAAATTACTACCTACTACTTACTAATTACTACTTACTACTTACTACTTACTAATTATTACTTAAACCTTTTTACTAACTACTTAATAATTACTAGTTAAAAATTACTACTTATTACTTATTACTTATTACTTATTACTTATTACTTATTACTTATTACTTATTACTTACTACTTAAAAAGTACTACTTACTACTTACTTACTTACTAATTACTATTACTTATTACCATTACTTATTAATTACTACTTACCACTTACTAATTATTACTTATTACTTATTACTTATTAAAAATTACTTATTACTTACTACTTATTACTTATTACTTATTACTTACTACTTACTACTTACTACTTACTACTTACTACTTACTACTTATTACTTTACTACTTACTACTTATTACTTATTACTTATTACTTACTACTTATTACTTATTACTTACTACTTATTACTTACTACTTATTACTTATTACTTATTATTACTTACTACTTACTACTTACTACTTACTACTTATTACTTACTAATTACTTATTACTTATTACTTATTACTTATTACTTATTACTTATTACTTATTACTTACTACTTATTACTTACTTACTTATTACTTATTACTTTACTTACTTTATTACTTATTACTTATTACTTATTACTTATTACTTACTTACTTATTATTACTTATTACTTACTACTTATTACTTATTACTTATTACTTATTACTTATTACTTATTACTTATTACTTATTACTTACTACTTATTACTTATTACTTATTACTTACTACTTATTACTTATTACTTATTACTTATTACTTTATTACTTACTACTTATTACTTATTACTTACTTATTACTTTATTACTTATTACTTACTACTTATTACTTATTACTTATTACTTATTACTTATTACTTATTACTTATTACTTACTACTTACTATTACTTATTACTTATTACTTACTACTTATTACTTATTACTTATTACTTATTACTTATTACTTATTACTTATTACTTACTACTTATTACTTATTACTTATTACTTATTACTTACTACTTATTACTTATTACTTACTACTTATCACTTATTATTACTTACTACTTACTACTTACTACTTACTACTTACTACTTATTACTTACTACTTATTACTTATTACTTATTACTTATTACTTATTACTTACTACTTATTACTTACTACTTATTACTTATTACTTATTTATTACTTACTACTTATTACTTACTACTTATTACTTATTACTTACTACTTATTACTTTACTTACTACTTATTACTTATTACTTACTACTTACTACTTACTACTTATTACTTATTACTTACTACTTACTACTTATTACTTACTACTTATTACTTATTACTTACTTACTTACTACTTATTACTTATTACTTATTACTTATTACTTACTACTTACTACTTATTACTTACTACTTATTACTTATTACTTACTACTTATTACTTATTACTTATTACTTACTACTTACTACTTACTACTTACTACTTATTACTTACTACTTACTACTTATTACTTATTACTTATTACTTATTACTTACTACTTACTACTTACTACTTATTACTTACTACTTACTTACTTACTTATTACTATTACTTACTACTTACTACTTACTACTTACTACTTACTTACTACTTATTACTTACTACTTACTACTTACTTACTTACTACTTTACTTACTACTTACTACTTATTACTTACTACTTACTACTTATTACTTCTACTTACTACTTACCACTTACTACTTACTACTTATTACTTATTACTTACTACTTATTACTTACTACTTATTACTTACTACTTACTACTTACTACTTACTACTTACTACTTACTACTTACTTATTACTACTTACTTATTACTTACTACTTACTACTTACTACTTACTACTTATTACTTATTCACTAATTACTTACTACTTACTACTTACTAATTACTTATTACTTATTAAAATTACTACTTACTACTTATTACTTATTACTTATTACTTACTACTTATTACTTTACTACTTACTACTTACTACTTACTACTTACTACTTATTACTTATTACTTACTACTTACTACTTACTACTTACTACTTATTACTTACTAATTACTACTTATTACTTACTACTTACTACTTATTACTTATTACTTACTACTTATTACTTACTACTACTTACTACTTATTACTTACCACTTACTACTTACTACTTACTACTTACTACTTATTACTTACTTACTTACTACTTACTACTTACTACTTACTACTTATTACTTACTACTTACTACTTATTACTTATTACTTACTACTTACTACTTACTACTTACTACTTACTTATTACTTACTACTTATTACTTACTACTTACTACTTATTACTTCTATTACTTACTTACTACTTATTACTTACTACTTACTACTTATTACTTATTCACTTATTACTTATTACTTACTACTTATTACTTACTACTTACTACTTACTACTTACTACTTACTACTTACTACTTACTACTTACTACTTATTACTTACTACTTTACTTACTACTTACTACTTACTACTTTTACTTACTTACTACTTACTACTTACTACTTTACTTATTACTTACTACTTACTACTTACTACTTACTACTTACTACTTACTACTTACTACTTACTACTTACTACTTATTACTTACTACTTACTACTTACTACTTACTACTTATTACTTACTACTTACTACTTATTACTTATTACTTACTACTTACTACTTACTACTTATTACTTACTACTTACTACTTATTACTTACTACTTATTACTTACTACTTACTACTTACTACTTATTACTTACTACTTACTACTTACTACTTATTACTTACTACTTACTACTTACTACTTTACTACTTACTACTTATTACTTACTACTTATTACTTACTACTTACTACTTACTACTTACTACTTATTACTTACTACTTACTACTTACTACTTATTACTTACTACTTACTACTTTACTACTTACTACTTATTACTTACTACTTACTACTTACTACTTACTACTTACTAATTACTACTTACTACTTACTACTTACTACTTACTACTTACTACTTACTACTTACTACTTATTACTTACTACTTACTACTTACTACTTTACTACTTACTACTTACTACTTACTACTTACTACTTACTACTTACTACTTACTACTTATTACTTACTACTTACTACTTACTACTTACTACTTTATTACTTACTACTTACTACTTACTACTTACTACTTACTACTTACTACTTACTACTTATTACTTACTACTTACTACTTACTACTTATTACTTACTAATTACTACTTACTTACACTACTTACTACTTACTACTTACTACTTACTAATTACTTAATTACTACTTAAAAATTACTTACTTACTACTTACTAATTACTACTTCCTACTTACTACTTACTACTTACTACTTTACTACTTACTACTTACTACTTACTTACTTACTACTTACTACTTACTACTTACTACTTACTACTTACTACTTACTACTTACTACTAACTACTTACTACTTACTAATTAATACTTACTACTTAAAAATTAAATTACTACCTACTACTTACTAATTATTACTTACTACTTACTACTTACTAATTACTACTTACTTTACTACCAACTACTTACTAATTACTTATTACTTAAAAATTACTACTTACTACTTACTAATTACCACTTACTACTTATTACTTATTACTTATTATTAATACTTACTACTTAAAAGTACTACTTACTACTTACTACCTATTACTTACTACTTTACCACTACTTACTACTTACTACTTACTACTTACTAATTACTACTTACTACTTACTACTTACTACTTACTACTTACTACTTACTACTTACTACTTACTACTTACTACTTACTACTTACTACTTACTACTTACTACTTACTACTTACTACTTACTAATTACTACTTAAACCTTTCTACTAACTGTTAATAATTACTAGTTAAAATTACTACTTACTACTTACTACTTACCACTTACTACTTATTACTTACTTATTATTAATAATTACTACTTAAAAATTACTACTTACTACTTACTACTTACTACTTACTACTTACTACCACTACTTACTAATTACTACTTACCACTTACTACTTACTACTTACTAATTAATACTTAAAAATTACTACTTACTACTTACTATTATTACTACTTAAACCTTTCTACTTACTACTTAATAATTACTAGTTAAAATTACTACTTACTACTTACTAATTACTACTTACTACTTACTACTTCTACTACTTACTACTTACTACTTACTACTTACTACTTACTACTTACTACTTACTACTTACTACTTATTACTACTTACTACTTACTACTTACTACTTACTACTTACTACTTACTACTTACTACTTACTACTTACTACTTACTACTTACTACTTACTACTTACTACTTACTACTTACTACTTACTACTTATTACTTTACTTACTTACTTACTACTTTACTACTTACTACTTACTACTTACTACTTACTACTTACTTACATTTTACTTACTTACTACTTACTACTTACTACTTACTACTTACTACTTACTACTTACTACTTACTTTACTACTTACTACTTACTACTTACTACTTACCACTTACTACTTACTACTTACTACTTACTACCTTACTACTTACTACTTTACTACTTACTACTTACTACTTACTACTTACTACTTAATTACTACTTACTACTTACTACTTACTACTTACTTACTTACTTACTACTTACTACTTTACTTACTACTTACTACTTTACTACTTACTACTTACTACTTTACTACTTACTACTTTACTTTACTACTTACTACTTACTACTTTACTTACTACTTTACTTACTACTTACTACTTACTAATTTACTTACTACTTTACTACTTACTTACTACTTACTATTTACTTACTTACTACTTACTACTTACTACTTACTACTTACTACTTTACTTACTACTTACTACTTACTACTTACTACTTACTACTTACTTCACTTACTACTTACTTTACCACTTACCACTTACTTCACTTACTACTTATCACTATCATCATATCCCACTACTACTTTCTCACTTACTACTTACTACTTACTACTTACCCTACTTATATCACTTACTACTTTACTTACTACTTACTACTTACTACTTACTACTTACCACTTACTACTTACTACTTTACTACTTACTACTTACTACTTACTACTTACTTACTACTTACTACTTACTACTTACTACTTACTACTTACTACTTACTACTTTTACTTACTACTTACTACTTACTACTTACTACTTACTACTTACTACTTACTACTTACTACTTACTACTTACTACTTACTACTTTACTTACTACTTACTACTTACTACTTACCACTTACCACTTATCACTTACTACTTACTACTTACCACTTACTACTTACTACTTACTACTTACCACTTACTACTTACTACTTACTACTTACTACTTACTACTTACTACTTACCACTTACCACTTACTACTTACTCACTTACTACTTACTACTAATTACTTACTCACTTACTACTTACTACTTACTACTTACTACTTACTACTTACTACTTACTACTTTACTACTTTTACTACTTACTACTTACTACTTACTACTTACTACTTACTACTTACTACTTACTAACTTACTACTTACTACTTACTACTTACAAAATTACTACTTACTACTTACTACTTACTACTTTACTTCACTTACTACTTACTACTTACTACTTTACTTACACTTACTACTTACTACTTACTACTTACTACTTACTACTTACAACTTACTAATTAATACTTACTACTTAAAAATTACTACTTACTACTTACTACTTACTACTTACTACTTACTACTTACTACTTACCACTTACTACTTACTACTTACTACTTAAACCTTTCTACTAACTACTTAAAAATTACTACTTACTACTTACTACTTACTACTTACTACTTACTACTTACTACTTACTACTTTACTACTTACTACTTACTACTTACTACTTACTACTTACTACTTACTTCACTTACTACTTACTACTTACTACTTACTCACTTACTACTTACTACTTACTACTTACTACTTACTACTTACCACTTACTACTTACTACTTACTACTTACTACTTACTACTTACTACTTATCACTTACTACTTACTACTTACTACTTACTACTTACTACTTAATTCCACTTACTACTTACTACTTACTACCTACTAACTTACTACTTACACCACTACTACTTACTACTTACTACTTACTACTCTACTACTTACTACTTAAACCTTTCTACTAACTACTTACTAATTACTACTTATAATTACTACTTACTACTACTTACTACTTTACTTACTACTTACTACTTACTACTTACTACTTACTACTTACTACTTACTACTTACTACTTACTACTTACTACTTACTACTTACTACCATTACTTACTACTTACTACTTACTACTTACTACTTACTACTTACTACTTACTACTTACTACTTACTACTTACTACTACTAATTACTACTTACTACTCACTACTTACTACTTACTACTACTTACTACTTACTAATTAATACTTACTACTTAAATTACTACTTACTACTTACTACTTACTACTTACTACTTCCTACTTACTACTTACTACTTACTACTTACTATTACTACTTACTACTTACTACTTACTACTTACTACTTACTACTAACCACTTACTACTTACTAATTAATACTTACTAATTAAAAATTAAATTACTACTTACTACTTACTAATTACTACTTACTACTTACTACTTACTACTTACTACTTACTACTTAAACCTTTCTACTAACTACTTAATAATTACTACTTAAAATTACTACTTACTACTTACTAACTTAGTTAATTTACTTACTAATTACCTACTAATTACTACTTACTACTTACTACTTACTACTTACTACTTACCACTTAATAATACTTACTAATTACTACTTAATAATTACTTACTAATTACAACCTTAATTACTACTTACTACTTACTACTTACTACTTACTAATTACTACTTAACTATTACTACTTACTACTTACTACTTACTAATTACTACTTACTACCACTACTTACTACTTACTACTTACCACTTACTACTTACTACTTACCACTTACTAATTACTACTTACTACTTACTACTTTACTACTTACTACTTACTACTTACTACTTACTACTTACTACTTACTACTTACTACTTACTTTACTACTTACTACTTACTACTTACTACTTACTACTTACTACTTACTACTTACTACTTACTACTTACTACTTACTACTTACTACTTACTACTTTACTTACTTACTAATTTACTACTTACTACTTACTTACTACTTACTACTTACACTTACTACTTACTACTTACTACTTACTACTTACTACTTACTACTTACTACTTACTACTTACTACTTACTACTTACTACTTACTACTTACTACTTACTACTTACTACTTACTAATTAATACTTACTACTTAAAACTTACTACTTACTACTTACTAATTACTACTTACTACTACCACTACTTACTAATTACTACTTACACTTACTAATTACTACTTACTAATTACTACTTACTACTTTTTACTACTTACTACTTACTACTTACTACTTACTACTTACTACTTACTACTTACTACTTACTTCACTTACTACTTACTACTTACTACTTACTACTTACTACTTACTACTTACTACTTACTACTTTACTACTTTACTTACTACTTACTACTTACTACTTACTACTTACTACTTACTACTTACTACTTACTACTTACTACTTACTACTTACTACTTACTACTTACTACTTACTACTTACTACTTACTACTTACTACTTACTACTTACTACTTACTACTTACTACTTACTACTTACTACTTACTACTTACTACTTACCACTTACTACTTACTACTTACTTACTTACTACTTACTACTTACTACTTACTACTTACTACTTACTACTTTTACTTACTACTTACTACTTACTACTTACTACTTACTACTTACTACTTTACTTACTACTTACTACTTACTACTTACTACTTACTACTTACTACTTACTACTTACTACTTACTACTTACTACTTACTACTTACTACTTACTACTTACTACTTACTACTTACTACTTACTACTTACTACTTACTACTTACTACTTACTACTTACTACTTACTACTTACTACTTACTACTTACTTACCTACTACTTACTACTTACTACTTACTACTTACTACTTACTACTTACTACTTACTACTTACTACTTACTCACTTACTACTTACTACTTACTACTTACTACTTACTACTTACTACTTACTACTTACTACTTTACTACTTACCACTTACTACTTACTACTTACTACTTACTACTTACTACTTACTACTTACTACTTACTACTTACTACTTACTACTTACTACTTACTACTTACTACTTACTCACTTACTACTTACTACTTACTACTTACTACTTACTACTTACTACTTACTACTTACTACTTACTACTTACTACTTACTTACTTACTACTTACTACTTACTCACTTACTACTTACTACTTACCACTTACTACTTACTACTTACTACTCACACTTACTACTTACTACTTACTACTTACTACTTACTACTTACTACTTAAAATTACTTACTACTTACTACTTACTACTTACTACTTACTAACTACTTACTACTTACTTCACTTACTACTTACTACTTACTACTTACTACCTTCACTAACCACTTACCACTTACTACTTACTACTTACTACTTACTACTTACTACTTACTACTTACTACTTACTACTTACTACTTACTACTTACTACTTACTACTTACTACTTACTACTTACTACTTACTACTTACTACTTACTACTTACTACTTACTAATACTACTTACTACTTACTACTTACTACTTACTACTTACTACTTACTACTTTACTACTTACTAACTTACTACTTACTACTTACTACTTACTACTTACTACTTACTACTTACTACTTACTACTTACTACTTACTACTTACTACTTACTACTTACTACTTACTACTTACTACTTACTACTTAACTTACTTACTTACTACTAACTACTTACTACTTACTACTTACACTTACTACTTACTACTTACTACTTACTACTTACTACTTACTACTTACTACTTACTACTTACTACTTACTACTTATCACTTACTACTTCCACTTACTACTTACTACTTTACTACTTACTACTTACTACTTACTACTTACTACTTACTACTTACTACTTACTACTTACTACTTACTACTTACTACTTACCACTTACTACTTACTACTTACTACTTACTACTTACTACTTACTACTTACTACCACTACTTACTACTTACTCACTTACTACTTACTAATTAACTACTTACTACTTACCACTTACTACTTACTACTTACTACTTACTACTTACTACTTACTACTTACTACTTACTACTTACTTACTACTTACTACTTACTACTTACTACTTACTACCTTACTACTAACTACTTACTACTTACTAATTAATACTTACTAATTAAAATTAACTTACTACTTACTACTTACTACTTACTACTTACTACTTACTACTTACTCACTTACTACTTACTACTTAACTTACTACTTACTACTTACTACTTACTACTTACACTTACTACTTACTACTTACTATTGTTACTTACTACTTACTACTTACTACTTACTACTTACTACTTACTACTTACCACTTACTACTACTTACTACTTACTACTTACTACTTACTACTTACTACTTACTACACCTTTTACTACTACTTACTACTTACTACTTACTACTTACTACTTACTACTTACTACTTACTACTTACTACTTACTACTTACTACTTAATTACTTACTACTTACTTACCACTACTTACTACTTACTACTTACCACTTACTACTTACTACTTACCACTTTACTACTTACTAATTACTTACTAATTACCACTTTACTACTTACTACTTTACTACTTACTACTTACTACTAACTACTTACTACTTACTACTTACTACTTACTACTTACTACTTACTACTTACTACTTACTACTTACTACTTACTACTTACTACTTACTACTTACTACTTACTACTTACTACTTACTCACTTACTACTTACTACTTCACTTACTACTTACTACTTACCACTTACCACTTACTTACTACTTACTACTTACTACTTACTACTTACTACTTACTACTTACTACTTACTACTTACTACTTACTACTTACTACTTACTACTTACTACTTCACTTACTACTTACTACTTACTACTTACTACTTACAATTACTACTTACTACTTACTACTTACTACTTACTACCACTACTTACTACTTACTACTTACACTTACTACTTACTACTTACTACTTACTACTTACTACTTACTACTTACTACTTACTACTTACTACTTACTACTTACTACTTACTACTTTACTACTTACTACTTACTACTTACTACTTACTACTTACTACTTACTACTTAACTTTCTACTTACTACTTACTACTTACTACTTACTACTTTACTACTTACTTACTTACTACTTACTACTTACTACTTACTACTTACTACTTACTACTTACTACTTACTACTTACTACTTACTACTTACTACTTAACTTTCTACTTACTACTTACTACTTACTACTTACTACTTACTACTTACTACTTACTACTTACTACTTACCACTTACTACTTACTACTTTTACTACTTAACTTACTAACTTATTCTACTTACTACTTACTACTTACTACTTACTACTTACTACTTACTACTTACTACTTACTACTTACTACTTACTACTTACTACTTACTACTTACTACTTACTACTTACTACTTACTACTTACTACTTACTACTTACTACTTACTAATTTACTACTTACTACTTACTACTTACTACTTACTACTTACTACTTACTACTACTACTTTTACTACTTACTACTTACTACTTACTACTTACTACTTACTACTTACTACTTACTACTTACTACTTACTACTTACTTACTACTTACTACTTACTACTTACTACTTACTACTACTTACTACTTACCACTTACTACTACTACTTACTACTTACTACTTACTACTTACTACTTACACTTACTACTTACTACTTACTACTTACTACTTACTACTTACTATTACTACTTACTACTTACTACTTACTACTTACTACTTACTACTTACTACTTACTAATTACTACTTAACTTACTACTTACTACTTACTACTTACTACTTACTACTTACTACTTACTACTTACTACTTACTACTTACTACTTACTACTTACTACTTACTACTTACTACTTACTACTTACTACTTACTACTTACTACTTACTACTTACTACTTACTACTTACTACTTACTACTTACTACTTACTACTTACTACTTACTTACCACTTACTACTTACTACTTACTACTTTACTACTTACTACTTACTACTTACTACTTACTTCACTTACTTACTACTTACTACTTACTACTTACTACTTACTACTTACACTTACTACTTACTACTTACTACTTACTACTTACCACTTACCACTTACTACTTACTTACTACTTACTACTTACTACTTACTACTTACTACTTACTTACTTTACTACTTACCACTTACTACTTACTACTTTCACTTACCACTTACTACTTACTACTTACTACTTACTTACTACTTACTACTTACTACTTACTACTTACTAATTACACTTACTACTTTACTTACTACTTTACTTACTACTTACTACTTACTACTTACTACTTACTACTTACTACTTACTACTTACTACTTACTACTTACTACTTACTACTTACTAACTTTCTTACTAATTACCACTTACTACTTACTACTTACTACTTACTACTTACTACTTACTACTTTACTACTTACTACTTACTACTTACTACTTACTACTTACTACTTACTACTTACACTTACTACTTACTACTTACTACTTACTACTTACTACTTACTACTTACCACTTACTACTTACTACTTACTACTTACTACTTACTACTTACTACTTACTACTTACTACTTACTAATTTACTACTTACTACTTACTACTTACTACTTACTACTTACTACTTACTACTTACTACTTACTACTTACTACTTACTACTTACTACTTACTAATTACTACTTACTACTTTACTTACTACTTACTACTTAACTACTTACTTACTTACTACTTACTACTTACTACTTACTACTTACTACTTACTTACTTACTACTTACTACTTACTACTTACTACTTACTTACTACTTACTACTTACTACTTACTACTTACTACTTATCACTTACTACTTACTACTTACTACTTACTACTTACTACTTACTACTTACTACTTACTACAATTAATACTTACTACTTAAATTAATTACTACCTTACTACTTACTACTTACTACTTACTACTTACTACTTACTACTTACTACTTAACCTTACTACCTACTACTTACTACTTACTACTTAAACTTACTACTTACTACTTACTACTTACTACTTACTACTTACTACTAATTACTACTTACCACTTACTACTTACTACTTACTACTTACTACTTACTACTTACTACTTACCACTTACTACTTACTACTTACTACTTACTACTTAACTTACTACTTACTACTTACTACTTACTACTTACTACTTACTACTTACTACTACTTACTACTTACTACTTACTACTTACTACTTACTACTTACTACTTACTTCACTTACTACTTACACTTACTACTTACTACTTACTACTTACTTACTTACCACTTACTACTTACTACTTACTACTTACTACTTACCACTTACTACTTACTACTTTCTACTACTTACTACTTACTACTTACTACTTACTACTTACTACTTACTACTTACTACTTACTACTTACTACTTACTACTTACTACTTACTACTTACTACTTACTACTTACTACTTACTACATCACTTACTACTTACTACTTACTACTTACTACTTACCACTTACTAATTACTACTTACTACTTACTACTTACTACTTACTACTTACTACTTACTTACTTACTACTTACTACTTACTACTTACTACTTACTACTACTTACTACTTACTACTTACTAATTTACTACTTCTACTTACTACTTACTACTTACTACTTACTACTTACCACTTACTACTTACTACTTACTACTTACTACTTACTACTTACTACTTACTACTTACTACTTACTAATTACTACTTACTACTTACTACTTACTACTTACTACTTACTACTTACTACTTACTACTTACTACTTACTACTTACTAATTTACCACTTACTACTTACTACTTACTACTTACTACTTACTACTTACTACTTACTCTTACTACTTACTACTTACTACTTACTACTTACTACTTACTACTTTACTACTTACTACTTACTACTTACTACTTACTACTTACTACTTACTACTTACTTACTTACTACTTACTACTTACTACTTACTACTTACTACTTTATACACTTACTACTTACTACTTACTACTTACTACTTACTACTTACTACTTACTACTTACTACTTACTACTTACTACTTACTACTCACTACTTACTACTTACTACTTACTACTTACCACTTACTACTCTTACTTACTTACTACTTACCACTTACTACTTACTACTTACTACTTACTACTTACTACTTACTACTTACTACTTACTACTTACTACTTACTACTTACTACTTACTACTTACTACTTACTCACTTACTACTTACTACTTACTACTTACTACTTACTACTTACTACTTACTACTTACTACTTTACTTACTACTTACTACTTACTACTTACTACTTACTACTTACTACTTACTACTTACTACTTACTACTTACTACTTACTACTTACTACTTACTACTTACTACTTACTACTTACTACTTACTACTTACTACTTCACTTACTACTTACTACTTACTACTTACTACTTACTACTTACTACTTACTACTTACTACTTACTACTTACTCACTTACTACTTACTACTATTTACTACTTACTACTTACTACTTACTACTTACTACTTACTACTTACCACTTACTACTTACTACTTACTACTTACTACTTACTACTTACTACTTACTACTTACTACTTACTACTTACTACTTTCACTTACTACTTACTACTTACTACTTACTACTTACTACTTACCACTTACTACTTACTACTTACTACTTACTACTTACTACTTACTCACTTACTACTTACTACTTACTACTTACTACTTACTACACTTACTACTTACTACTTACTACTTACCACTTACTACTTACTACTTACTACTTACTACTTACTACTTACTACTTACTACTTACTACTTACTACTTACTACTTACTACTTACCACTTACTACTTACTACTTACTACTTACTACTTACTACTTACTACTTACTACTACTACTTACTACTTACTCACTTACTAATTAATTACTTCACTTACTACTTACTACTTACTACTTACTACTTACTACTTACTACTTACTACTTACTACTTACTACTTACTACTTACTAATTACTACTTACTACTTACTACCACTACTTACTACTTACTACTTACTACTTACTACTTACTACTTACTACTTACTACTTACTACTTACTACTTACTACTTACTACTTACTACTTTACTACTTACTACTACTTACTACTTACTACTTACTACTTACTACTCACTACTTTACTTTACTACTTACTACTTACTACTTACTACTTACTACTTACTACTTACTACTTCACTTACTACTTACTACTTACACTTACTACTTACTTACTACTTACTACTTACTACTTACTACTTACTACCTTTACTACTTACTACTTACTACTTACTACTTACTACTTACTACTTTACTTACTACTTACTACTTACTACTTACTACTTACTACTTACTCCTCACTTACTACTTACTACTCACTACTTACTTACTACTTACTACTTACTACTTACTACTTACTACTTACTACTTACTACTTACTACTTACTACTTACTACTTACTACTTAACTACTTACTACTTACTACTTACTACTTACTACTTACAATTAATTACTACTACTTACTACTTACTACTTACTACTTACTACTTACTACTTACTACTTAAACTTTCTTTACTACCTACTACTTACTACTTACTACTTAACACTTACTACTTACTACTTACTACTTACCACTTACCACTTACTACTTTACTATTATACTTACTACTTTACTACTTACTACTTACTACCACTACTTACTACTTACTACTTACCACTTACTACTTACTACTTACTACTTACTTTCAATTACTACTTACTACTTTACTACTTACTACTTACTACTTACTACTTACTACTTTACTACTTACTACTTACTACTTACTACTTACTACTTACTACTTACTACTTACTACTTACTACTTACTACTTTACTACTTTCTACTACTTACTACTTACCACTTACTACTACTTACTACTTACTACTTACTACTTACTACTTACTACTTACTACTTACTTACTACTTACTACTTACTACTTACTCTTACTACTTACTACTTACTACTTACTACTTACTACTTACACTTACTACTTACTACTTACTACTTACTACTTACTACTTACTACTTACTACTTACTACTTATCTTACTTACCACTTACTACTTACTACTTACTACTTACTACTTACTTACTACTTACTACTTACTACTTACTACTTACTACTTACTACTTACTACTTACTACTTACTACTTACTACTTATTCTACTTTACTACTTACTACTTAACTACTTACTACTTACTACTTACTACTTACTACTTACCACTTACTACTTACTACTTACTTCACTTACTACTTACTACTTACTACTTACTACTTACTACTTTACTACTTACTACTTACTACTTACTACTTACTACTTACTACTTAACTACTTACTACTTACTCACTTACTACTTACTACTTACTACTTACTACTTACTACTTACTACTTACTACTTACTACTTACTACTTACTACTTACTACTTCACTACTTACTACTTACTACTTACTACTTACTACTTACTAATTATTCTACCACTAATTACTACTTACTACTTACTACTTACTACTTACTACTTACTACTTACTACTTACTACTTACTACTTACTACTTACTACTTACTACTACTTACTACTTACTCACTTACTACTTACTACTTACTACTTACTACTTACTACTTACTACTTACTACTTACTACTTACTCACTTACTACTTACTACTTACTACTTTACCACTTACTCACTTTACTACTTACTACTTACTACTTACTTCACTTACTACTTACTACTTACTCACTTACTACTTACTCACTTACTACTTACTACTTACTTACTTTACTACTTACTACTTACTACTTACACTTACCACTTTATACTTACTACTTACTACTTACTACTTACTACTTACTACTTACTTACTTACTACTTACTTACTTACTACTTACTACTTACTACTTACACTTACCACTTACTACTTACTACTTACTACTTACTACTTACTCACTTACTACTTACTACTTACTACTTACTACTTACTAATTAACTTACTACTTAATTACTTACTACTTACTACTTACTACTTACTACTTACTTTACTACTTACCACTTACTACTTACTTACTTACTACTTACTACTTACTACTTACTACTTACTACTTACTACTTACTACTTACTACTTACTACTTACTACTTAAAATTACTACTTACTACTTACTACTTACTACTTACTACTTACTACTTACTTCACTTACTACTTACTACTTACTACTCACTACTTACTACTTACTACTTACTACTTACCACTTACCACTTACTACTACTTACTACTTACTACTTACTACTTACTACTTTACTACTTACTTACTACTTACTACTTACTACTTACTACTTACTACTTTACTCCACTACACTTACTACTTACTACTTACTACTTACTAATTAAATTACTACTTAATTACTACTTACTACTTACTACTTTACTTACTACTTACTACTTACTACTTACTACTTACTACTTACTACTTACTACTTACTACTTACTACTTACTTACTACTTACTACTTACTACTTACTAACTTACTACTTAAACTACTTACTACTTACTACTTACTACTTACTACTTACTACTTACCACTTACTACTTACTACTTACTACTTACTACTTACTACTTACTTACTACACTACTACCACTTACTTCACTTACTACTTACTACTTACTACTTACCACTTACTACTTACTACTTACTACTTACTACTTACTACTTACTACTTACTACTTACTTACTTACTACTTACTACTTACTACCACTACTTACTACTTACTACTTACTACTTACTACTTTACTACTTACTACTTACTACTTACTACTTACTACTTACTACTTACTACTTACTACTTACTACTTACTACTTACTACTTACTACTTACTACTTACTACTTAACTTACTACTTACTACTTACTACTTACTACTTACTACTTACTACTTACTACTTACTACTTACTACTTACTACTTTACTACTTACTACTTACTACTTACTACTTACTACTTACTACTTACTACTTACTACTTACTAAATTACTACTTACTACTTACTACTTACTACTTACTACTTACTATTACTACTTACTACTTACTACTTACTACTTACTACTTACTACTTAACACTTACTACTTAACTTACTACTTACTACTTACTACTTACTACTTACTACTTACTACTTACTACTTACTACTTACTACTTACTACTTACTACTTACTACTTACTACTTACTTTACTTACTACTTACTACTTACTACTTACCACTTACTACTTACTACTTACTACTTACTACTTACTACTACTTACTACTTACTACTTACTACTTACTAATTTACTACTTACTACTTACTACTTACTACTTACTACTTACTACTTACTTCACTTACTACTTACTACTTACTACTTACTACTTACTACTTACTACTTACTACTTACACTTACTACTTACTTACTTACTTACTACTTACTACTTACTACTTACTACTTACTACTTACTACTTACTACTTACTACTTACTACTTACTACTTACTACTTACTACTTACTACTTCAATTACTACTACTTACTACTTACTACTTACACTTCACTACTTACTACTTACTACTTACTACTTACTACTTACTACTTACTACTTTACTCACTTACTACTTACTACTTACTACTTACACTTACTACTTACTACTTACTACTTACTACTTACTACTAATTACTACTTACTACTTACTACTTACTACTTACTATTACTACTTACTACTTACTACTTACTACTTACTACTTACTACTTACAACTTACTACTTACTTACTACCACTACTTACTACTTACTTCATTACCACTTACTACTTACTACTTACTACTTACTACTTACTTACCACTTACTACTTACTACTTACTACTTACTACTTACTACTTTACTACTTACTACTTACTACTTACTACTTACTACTTACTTACTACTTACTCACTTACTACTTACTTACTTACTTACTACTTACTACTTACTACTTACTACTTACTACTTACTACTTACTACTTACTACTTACTACTTACTACTTACTACTTACTACTTACTACTTACTACTTACTACTTACTACTTTACTACTTACTACTTACTACTTACTACTTACTACTTACTACTTACTACTTACTACTTACACTTACTACTTACTACTTACTACTTACTACTTACTACTTACTACTTACTACTTACTACTTACTACTTACTACTTACTACTTACTACTTACTACTTACTACTTACTACTTTACTACTTACTACTTACACTTACTACTTACTACTTACTTACTACTTACTACTTACTACTTACTACTTTCACTTACTACTTACTACTTACTACTTACTTCACTTACTACTTACTACTTACTACTTACTACTTACTACTTACTACTTTACTACTTACTACTTACTACTTACTACTTACTTACTACTTCACTTACTACTTACTACTTACTCACTTACTACTTACTACTTACTACTTACTACTTACTACTTACTACTTACTACTTACTACTTACTACTTACTACACTTACTACTTACTACTTACTACTTACTACTTACTACTTACTACTTACTACTTACCACTTACTACTTAATACTTACACTTACTACTTACTACTTACTACTTACTACTTACTACTTACTACTTACTACTTACTACTTACTACTTACTACTTACTACTTACTACTTACTACTTACTAATTACTACTTACTACTTACTACTTACTACTTACTACTTACTACTTACTACTTACTACTTACTTACTAATTACTTACTACTTACTACTTACTTACTACTTACTACTTTACTAATTAATCTTACTACTTACTACTTACTACTTACTACTTACTACTTACTACTTACTACTTACTACTTACTACTTACTACTTACTACTTACTACTTACTACTTACTACTTACTACTTACTACTTACTACTTACTACTTACTACTTACTACTTACTACTTACTACTTACTACTTACTACTTACTACTTACTACTTACTACTTACTACTTACTACTTACTACTTACTACTTACTACTTACTACTTACTACTTACTAATTACTTACTACTTACTACTTACTACTTACTTTCACCTTACTAATTACTTACTACTTACTACTTACTACTTACCAATTACTACTTAAATTACTACTTACTACTTACTACACTACTACTTACTACTTACTACTTACTACTTACTACTTACTACTTACTACTTACTAACTTACTACTTACTACTTACTACTTACTACTTACTACTTACTACTTACTACTTACTACTTACCACTTACTACTTACTACTTACTACTTACTACTTACTACTTACTACTTACTACTTACTACTTACTACTTACTAATTAATTTACTACTTACTACTTACTACTTAATACTTACTACTTACTCACTTACTACTTACTACTTACTACTTACTACTTACTACTTACTACTTACTACTTACTACTTACTACTTACTACTTACTAATTACTACTTACTACTTACTACTTACTACTTACTACTTACTACTTACTACTTACTACTTACTCACTTACACTACTACTTACTACTTACTACTTACTACTTACTACTTACTACTTATTGATTCTTACTACTTACTACTTACTAATTACTACTTACTACTTACTACTTTACTACTTACCACTTACTACTTACTACTTACTACTTACACTTACTACTTACTACTTACTACTTACTACTTACTACTTACCACTTACTACTTACTACTTACTACTTACTACTTACTACTTACTACTTACTACTTACTACTTACTACTTACTACTTACTACTTACTACTTACTACTTACTACTTACTACTTTACTTCACTTACTCTTTACTTACTACTTACTACTACTTACTACTTACACTTACTACTTACTACTTACTACTTACTACTTAACTTACTACTTACTACTTACTACTTACTACTTACTACTTACTACTTACTTACTTACTACTTACTACTTACTACTTACTACTTACTACTTACTACTTACTACTTACTTCACTTACTACTTACTACTTACCACTTACTACTTACTACTTACTTCACTTACTACTTACTCATTTACTACTTATTAATCTTACTTCACTTACTAATTTACTACTTACTACTTACTACTTACTTCCTACTAATTAACACTTACTACTTACTACTTACCACTTACTACTTACTACTTACTACTTACTACTTACTACTTACCACTTACTACTTACTACTTACTACTTACTACTTACTACTTACTACTTACTACTTACTACTTACTACTTACTACTTACTACTTACTACTTACTTACTACTTACTACTTACTACTTACTACTTACTACTTACTACTTACTACTTACTACTTACTACTTACTACTTACTACTTACTACTTACTACTTACTACTTACTACTTACTACTTACTACTTACTCAATTACTTACTACTTACTACTTACTACTTACTACTTAACTTACTTACTACTTACTACTTACTACTTACTACTTAAAAATTACTACTTACAAATTACTACTTACTACTTACTAATTACTTCTACTTACTACTTACTACTTACTACTTACTACTTACTACTTACTACTTACTACTTACTACTTACTACTTACTACTTACTACTTACTACTTAATTCACTACTACTCACTTACTACTTACTACTTACTACTTACTACTTTACTACTTACTACTTACTACTTACTACTTACTAATTACTACTTACTACTTACTACTAACTACTTACTACTTACTAATTACTAATTACTACTTAAAAATTAAATTACTACCTACTACTTACTACTTACTACTTACTACTTACTACTTACTACTTACTACTTAAACCTTTCTACCAACTACTTACTACTTACTACTTAAAAATTACTACTTACTACTTACTACTTACTCACTTACTACTTACTACTTACTTATTATTACTACTTACTACTTAAAAGTACTACTTACTCACTTACCACCTACTACTTACTACTTACTACCACTACTTACTACTTACTACTTACTACTTTACTACTTACTACTTACTACTTCCTACTACTTACTACTTACTACTTACTACACTTACTACTTACTACTTACTACTCACTACTTACTACTTACTACTTACTTACTACTTACTACTTAACCTTCTACTAACTGCTTAATACTTACTACTTACAACTTACTACTTACTACTTACTACTTACCACTTACTACTTATTACTTACTTACTATTACTACTTACTACTTACAACTTACTACTTACTACTTACTCACCTACTACTTACTACTTACTACCACTACTTACTACTTACTACTTACCACTCACTACTTACTACTTACTACTTACTACTTACTACTTACTACTTACTACTACACTTACTACTTACTACTTACTACTTACTACTTACCACTTACTACTTACTACTTACTACTTACTACTTACTACTTACTACTTACTACTTACTACTTACTACTCACTACTTACTACTTACTACTTACTACTTACTAATTAATACTTACTACTTAAAACTTACTACTTACTACTCTACTAATTACTACTTACTACTTACTACTTACTACTTACTACTTACTACTTACTAATTACTACTTAAACCTTACTACTAACCACTTAAAAATTACTACTTACTACTTACTACTTACTACTTACTACTTACTACTTACTACTTACTACTTACTACTTACTACTTACTACTTACTACTTACTACTTACTACTTACTACTTACTACTTACCACTTACTACTTACTTACTCTTACTACTTACTACTTACTACTTACTACTTACTACTTACTACTTACTTACTTACTTACTTACTACTTACTACTTACTACTTACTACTTACTACTTACTACTTACTACTTTACTACTTACTACTTACTACTTACTACTTACTACTTACTACTTACTACTTACCACTTACTACTTCACCACTTACTACTTACTACTTACTACTTACTACTTACTACTTACTACTTACTTACTTACTACCACTACTTTACTACTTACTACTTACTACTTACTACTTACTACTTACTACTTACTACTACTACTTTACTACTTACTACTTACTACTTACTTCCACTACTTACTACTTACTACTTACTACTTTACTACTTACTACTTACTACTTACTACTTACTACTTACTACTTACTACTTACTCACTTACTACTTACTACTTTACTTACTACTTACTACTTACTACTTACTACTTACTACTTACTACTTACTACTTACTACTTACTACTTACTACTTACTACTTACTACTTACTACTTACTACTTACTACTTACTACTTACTACTTACTACTTACTACTTACTACTTACTACTTACTACTTACTACTTACACTTACTACTTACTACTTACTACTTACTACTTACTACTTACTACTTACTACTTACTACTTACTACTTACTACTTACTCACTTACTACTTACTACTTACTACTTACTACTTACTCACTTACCACTTACTACTTACTACTTACTACTTACTACTTACTACTTACTACTTACTACTTACTACTTACTACTTACTACTTACTACTTACTACTTACTACTTACTACTTACTACTTACTACTTACTACTTACTACTTACTACTTACTACTTACTACTTACTACTTACTACTTACTACTTACTACTTACTACTTACTACTTACTACTTACTTACTTACTACTTACTACTTACTACTTACTACTTACTACTTACTACTTACTACTTACTACTTACTACTTACTACTTACTACTTACTACTTACTACTTACTACTTACTACTTACTACTTACTACTTACTACTTACTACTTACTACTTACTACTTACTACTTACTACTTACTACTACCTACTAATTACTACTTACTTACACTACTTACTACTTACTACTTACTACTTACTACTTACTAATTAATAATTACTACTTAAAATTACTCACTTACTACTTACTAATTACTACTTACTACTAACTACTTACTACTAACTACTTACTACTTACTAATTACTAATTACTACTTAAAAATTAAATTACTACCTACTACTTACTACTTACTACTTACTACTTACTACTTACTACTTACTAATTACTACTTAACCTTTCTACTAACTACTTACTACTTACTAGTTACCACTTACTACTTACTACTTACTACTTACTACTTACTACTTACTAATTACTACTTAAACCTTTCTACTAACTACTTAATAATTACTACTTAAACTTACTACTTACTACTTACTACTTTCTACTTACTACTTACTACTTACTACTTACTACTTACCACTTACTACTTATTACTTACTAATTATTACTACTTACTACTTAAAATTAACTTACTACTTACTACTTACTAATTACTACTTACTACTTACTACTTACTACTTACTTATTACTACTTAAACCTTTCTACTAACTACTTACTAATTACTACTTAAAAATTACTACTTACTACTTACTACTTACTACTTACTACTTACTACTTACTACTTACTAATTACCACTTACTACTTATTACTTACTAATTATTACTAATTACTACTTACTAATTACTACTTACTACTTACTACTTACTACTTACTACTTACTACTTACTACTTACTACTACTTACTACTTACTACTTACTACTTACTACTTACTAATTACTACTTACTACTTACTACTAACTACTTACTACTTACTAATTAATAATTACTACTTAAAATTAAATTACTACTTACTACTTACTAATTACTACTTACTACCTACTAATTACTACTTACTACTTACTACTTACTACTTACTACTTACTACTTACTACTTACTACTTACTACTTACTACTTACTACTTACTACTTACTACTTACTACTTACTACTTACTACTACTTACTACTTACTACTTACTACTTACTACTTACTACTTACTACTTACTACTTACTACTTACTACTTACTACTTACTACTTACTACTTACTACTTACTACTTACTACTTACTACTTACTACTTACTACTTACTACTTACTAACTTCACTTACTACTTACTACTTACTACTTACTACTTACTACTTACTACTTACTACTTACTACTTTACTTACTACTTACTACTTACTACTTACTACTTACTTTACTACTTACTACTTACTACTTACTACTTACTACTTACTACTTACTACTTACTACTTACTACTTACTACTTACTACTTACTACTTACTACTTACTACTTACTACCTACTAATTACTACTTACTACCACTACTTACTACTTACTACTTACTACTTACTACTTACTAATTAATACTTACTACTTAAACTTACTACTTACTACTTACTAATTACTACTTACTACTAACTACTTACTACTAACTACTTACTACTTACTAATTAATACTTACTACTTAAAATTAAATTACTACCTACTACTTACTAATTACTACTTACTACTTACTACTTACTACTTACTAATTACTACTTAAACCTTTCTACTAACTACTTAATAATTACTAGTTAAAAATTACTACTTACTACTTACTAATTACTACTTACTACTTACTAATTACTACTTAAACCTTTCTACTAACTACTTAATAATTACTACTTAAAAATTACTACTTACTACTTACTACTTTCTACTTACTACTTACTACTTACTACTTACTAATTACCACTTACTACTTATTACTTACTAATTATTAATAATTACTACTTAAAAATTAAATTACTACTTACTACTTACTAATTGCTACTTACTCTTACTACTTACTACTTACTTATTACTACTTAAACCTTACTAATTAACTACTTAATAATTACTACTTAAAATTACTACTTACTACTTACTACTTACTACTTACTACTTACTACTTACTACTTACTAATTACCACTTACTACTTATTACTTACTAATTATTAATAATTACTACTTACTAATTACTACTTACTACTTACTACTTACTACTTACTACTTACTACTTACTACTTACTACTTACTACTTACTACTTACTACTTACTACTTACTACTTACTACTTACTACTTACTACTTACTACTTACTACTTACTACTCACTACTTACTACTTACTACTTACTACTTACTACTTACTACTTACTACTTACTACTTACTACTTACTACTTACTAATTAATAATTACTACTTAAGAATTAAATTACTATTTACTACTTACTAATTACTACTTACTACTTACTACTTACTACTTACTAATTACTACTTAAACCTTTCTACTATCTACTTACTACTTACTACTTAAAATTACTACTTACTACTTGCTAATTATTACTTACTACCTACTAATTACTACTTACTACTTACTACTTACCACTTACTAATTAATGCTTACTAATTACTACATAATAATTACTACTTAAAATTACAACTTTCTAATTACTACTTACTACTTACTAATTAATATTTAATAATTACTACTTAAAATTAAATTACTACTTACTACTTACTACTTACTACTTACTAATTACTACTTAAACCTTTCTACTAACTACTTAATAATTACTACTTAAAAATTACTACTTTCTACTTACTACTTACTACTTACTAATTACCACTTACTACTTATTACTTACTAATTATTAATAATTACTACTTAAAAATACTACTTACTACCTACTAATTACTACTTACTAGCACTACTTACTAATTACTACTTACCACTTACTAATTACTACTTAATAATTACTACTTAAAAATTACTACTTACTACTAACTACTTACTACTTACTACTTACTACTTACTACTTACTACTTACTACTTACTACTTACTACTTACTACTTACTACTTACTACTTACTACTTACTACTTACTACTTACTACTTACTTACTTACTACTTACTACTTACTACTTACTACTTACTACTTACTACTTACTACTTACTACTTACTACTTACTACTTACTACTTACTACTTACTACTTACTACTTACTTACTACTTACTACTTACTACTTACTACTTACTACTTACTACTTACTACTTACTACTTACTTACTTACTACTTTACTACTTACTACTTACTACTTACTACTTACTACTTACTTAACTTACTACTTACTACTTACTACCACTACTTACTACTTACTACTTACTACTTACTAATTAATACTTACTACTTAAAAATTACTACTTTACTACTTACTAATTACTACTTACTACTTCCTACTTACTACTTACTACTTACTACTTACTACTTACTACTTACTACTTACTAATTACTACTTACTACTTACTACTTACTACTTACTACTAACTACTTACTACTTACTAATTAATAATTACTAATTAAAATTAACTTACTACTTACTACTTACTAATTACTACTTACTACTACTTACTACTTACTACTTACTAATTACTACTTAAACCTTTCTACTAACTACTTAATAATTACTACTTACTACATGCTAAATGTTACTTACTACCTACTACTTACTACTTACTACTTACTACTTACTACTTACCACTTAATAAATACTTACTAATTACTACTTAATAATTACTACTTAAAAATTACAACTTTGTAATTACTACTCACTACTTACTAAGTACTCTTTAATAATTACTACTTAAATATTACTACTTACTACTTACTACTTACTAATTACTACTTACTACCACTACTTACTAATTACTACTTACCACTTACTAATTACTACTTAATTATTACTTAAAAATTACTACTTACTACTTACTACTTACTACTTACTACTTACTACTTACTACTTACTACTTAATACTGACTACTTACTACTTACTACTTACTAATTAATAATTGCTACTTAAAATTACTACTTACTACTTACTACTTACTACTTACTACCACTACTTACTAATTACTATTTACCACTTACTAATTACTACTTACTAATTAATACTTAAACTTTTCTACTAACTACTTAATAATTACTACTTAAAATTACTACTTACTACTTACTACTTACTACTTACTACTTACTACTTACTACTTACTACTTACTACTTACTACTTACTACTTACTACTTACTACTTACTACTTACTACTTACTACTTACTACTTACTACTTACTACTTACTACTTACTACTTACTACTTACTACTTACTACTTACCACTTACTACTTACTACTTACTACTTACCACTTACTACTTACTACTTACTAATTACTACTTACTACTTACTACTTACTACTTACTACTTACTACTAACTACTTACTACTTACTAATTAATAATTACTAATTAAAAATTAAATTACTACTTACTACTTACTAATTACTACTTACTACTTACTACTTACTACTTACTAATTACTACTTAAACCTTTCTACTAACTACTTAATAATTACTACTTACTACATGCTAAATGTTACTTACTACCTACTAATTACTACTTACTACTTACTACTTACTAATTACCACTTAATAAATACTTACTAATTACTACTTACTAATTACTACTTAAAATTACAACTTTGTAATTACTACTCACTACTTACTAAGTACTCTTTAATAATTACTACTTAAATATTACTACTTACTACTTACTACTTACTAATTACTACTTACTACCACTACTTACTAATTACTACTTACCACTTACTAATTACTACTTAATAATTATTACTTAAAAATTACTACTTACTACTTACTACTTACTACTTACTACTTACTACTTACTACTTACTACTTACTACTTACTACTTACTACTTACTACTTACTACTTACTACTTACTACTTACTACTTACTACTGACTACTTACTACTTACTACTTACTACTTACTAATTAATAATTGCTACTTAAAAATTACTACTTACTACTTACTAATTACTACTTACTACCACTACTTACTAATTACTACTTACCACTTACTAATTACTACTTAATAATTAATACTTAAACTTTTCTACTAACTACTTAATACTTACTACTTAAAAATTACTACTTACTACTTACTACTTACTACTTACTACTTACTACTTACTACTTACTACTTACTACTTACTACTTACTACTTTACTACTTACTACTTACTACTTTACTACTTACTACTTACTACTTACTACTTACTACTTACTACTTACTTACTACTTACTACTTACTACTTACTACTTACTACTTACTACTTACTACTTACTACTTACTACTTACTACTTACTAATTACTACTTAAACCTTTCTACTAACTACTTAATAATTACTACTTAAAAATTACTACTTACTACTTACTAATTACTACTTACTACCTACTAATTACTACTTACTTAATTACTAATTAAAAATTACAACTTTCTAAATACTACTTACTACTTACTAAGTACTATTTAATAATTACTACTTAAATATTACTACTTACTACGTACTAATTACAACTTACTACTTATTACTTACTACTTACTAATTACTAATTACTACTTACTACCTACTAATTACTACTTACTACTTACTACTTACTAATTACTACTTACTACTTACTACTTACTAATTACTACTTACTACTTACTACTTACTTACTACTTACCACTTACTAATTAATACTTACTAATTACTACTTAATACTTACTACTTAAAATTACAACTTTCTAATTACTACTTACCACTAACTAATTACTACTTAATAATTACTACTTAAAATTACTACTTACTACTTACTACTTACTACTTACTACTTACTACTTACTACTTACTACTTACTACTTACTACTTACTACTTACTACTTACTACTTACTACTTACTACTTACTACTTACTACTTACTACTTACTACTTACTACTTACTACTTACTACTTACTACTTACTACTTACTACTTACCACTTACTACTTACCACTTACTACTTACTTACTACTTACTACTTACTACTTACTACTTACTACTTACTACTTACTTACTACTTACTTACTACTTACTACTTACTACTTACTACTTACTACTTTACTACTTACTACTTTACTACTTACTACTTACTACTTACTACTTACTAATTACCACTTACTACTTACTACTTACTACTTACTTACTACTTACTACTTACTACTTTATACTTACTACTTACTACTTACTACTTACTACTTACTACTTACTACTTACTACTTACTACTTACTACTTACTACTTACTACTTACTACTTACTACTTTACTACTTACTACTTACTACTTTAATCACTTACTACTTACTACTTACTACTTACTACTTACTACTTACTACTTACTACTTACTACTTACTACTTACTACTCACTACTTACTACTTACTACTTACTAATTACTACTTAAACCTTTCTACTAACTACTTAATAATTGCTACTTAAAAATTACTACTTTCTACTTACTACTTACTACTTACTAATTACCACTTACTACTTATTACTTACTAATTATTAATAATTACTACTTAAAAAATACTACTTACTACCTACTAATTACTACTTACTAGCACTACTTACTAATTACTACTTACCACTTACTAATTACTACTTAATAATTACTACTTAAAAATTACTACTTACTACTTACTACTTACTACTTACTACTTACTACTTACTACTTACTACTTACTACTTACTACTTACTACTTACTACTTACTACTTACCACTTACTACTTACTACTTACTACTTTCTACTTACTACTTACTACTTACTACTTACTAATTACCACTTACTACTTACTACTACTACTTACTACTTACTACTTACACTTACTCACCTTACTACTTACTACTTACTACTTACTACTTACTACTTACTACTTACTACTTACTACTTACTACTTACTACTTACTACTTACTACTTACTACTTACTACTTACTTACTTACTACTTACTACTTACTACTTACTACTTACTACTTACTACTTAATACCTACTAATTACTACTTACTACCACTACTTACTACTTACTACTTACTACTTACTAATTAATAATTACTACTTAAAAATTACTACTTACTACTTACTAATTACTACTTACTTACTACTTCCTACTTACTACTTACTACTTACTACTACTTACTACTTACTACTTACTACTTACTACTTACTACTTACTAATTACTACTTACTACTTACTACTTACTACTTACTACTAACTACTTACTACTTACTAATTAATAATTACTAATTAAAAATTAAATTACTACTTACTACTTACTAATTACTACTTACTACTTACTACTTACTACTTACTAATTACTACTTAAACCTTTCTACTAACTACTTAATAATTACTACTTACTACATGCTAAATGTTACTTACTACCTACTAATTACTACTTACTACTTACTACTTACTAATTACCACTTAATAAATACTTACTAATTACTACTTACTAATTACTACTTAAAATTACAACTTTGTAATTACTACTCACTACTTACTACTTTAATAATTACTACTTAAATATTACTACTTACTACTTACTACTTACTAATTACTACTTACTACCACTACTTACTAATTACTACTTACCACTTACTAATTACTACTTAATAATTATTACTTAAAAATTACTACTTACTACTTACTACTTACTACTTACTACTTACTACTTACTACTTACTACTTACTACTTACTACTTACTACTTACTACTTAATACTGACTACTTACTACTTACTACTTACTAATTAATAATTACTACTTAAAAATTACTACTTACTACTTACTAATTACTACTTACTACCACTACTTACTAATTACTACTTACCACTTACTAATTACTACTTAATAATTAATACTTAAACTTTTCTACTAACTACTTAATAATTACTACTTAAAAATTACCACTTACTACTTACTACTTACTACTTACTACTTACTACTTACTACTTACTACTTACTACTTACTA
Source organism: Drosophila jambulina (assembly GCA_018152175.1). Classification (NCBI taxonomy): domain Eukaryota; kingdom Metazoa; phylum Arthropoda; class Insecta; order Diptera; family Drosophilidae; genus Drosophila; species Drosophila jambulina. The sequence goes on from JAECXH010000005.1 coordinate 145,558, forward strand.
CTTACTACTTACTACTTACTACTTACTACTTACTACTTACTACTTACTACTTACTACTTACTACTTAATACTTACCACTTACTACTTACTACTTACTACTTACTACTTACTACTTACTACTTACTACTTACTACTTACTACTTACTACTTACTACTTACTACTCACTACTTACTACTTACTACTTACTACTTACTAATTACTACTTAAACCTTTCTACTAACTACTTAATAATTACTACTTAAAAATTACTACTTACTACTTACTAATTACTACTTACTACCTACTAATTACTACTTAATAATTACTACTTAAAAATTACAACTTTCTAAATACTACTTACTACTTACTAAGTACTATTTAATAATTACTACTTAAATATTACTACTTACTACTTACTAATTACTACTTACTACTTATTACTTACTACTTACTAATTACTAATTACTACTTACTACCTATTAATTACTACTTACTACTTACTACTTACTAATTACTACTTACTACTTACTACTTACTAATTACCACTTAATAATTAATACTTAATAATTACTACTTAAAATTACAACTTTCTAATTACTACTTACCACTAACTAATTACTACTTAATACTTACTACTTAAAAATTACTACTTACTACTTACTACTTACTACTTACTACTTACTACTTACTACTTACTACTTACTACTTACTACTTACTACTTACTACTTACTACTTACTACTTACTACTTACTACTTACTACTTACTACTTACTACTTACTACTTACTTTACTTACTACTTACTACTTACTACTTACTACTTACTACTTACTACTTACTACTTACTACTTACTACTTACTTACTACTTACTACTTACTACTTACTACTTACTACTTACTACTTACTACTTACTACTTACTACTTACTACTTACTACTTACTACTTTACTTACTACTTACTACTTACTACTTACTTAATACTTACTACTTTCTACTTACTACTTACTACTTACCACTTACTAATTACCACTTACTACTTACTACTTACTACTTACTACTTACTACTTACTACTTACTACTTACTAATTTCTACTTACTACTTACTACTTACTACTTACTAATTACCACTTACTACTTACTACTTACTACTTACTAATTACTACTTACTACTTACTACCTACTAATTAATAATTACTAATTAAAATTAAATTACTACTTACTACTTACTAATTACTACTTACTACTTACTACTTACTAATTAATAATTACTACTTAAAAATTACTACTTACTACTTACTAATTACTACTTACTACTTCCTACTTACTACTTACTACTTACTACTTACTACTTACTACTTACTTACTACTTACTACTTACCACTTACTACTTACTACTTACTTACTACTTACTACTTACTACTTACTACTTACTACTTACTACTTACTACTTACTACTTACCTACTACTTACTACTTACTACTTACTACTTACTACTTACTACTTACTACTTACTTACTTACTTACTTACTACTTACTACTTACTACTTACTACTTACTACTTACTACTTACTACTCACTACTTACTACTTACTACTTACTACTTACTACTTACTACTTACTAATTACTACTTAAACCTTTCTACTAACTACTTAATACTTACTACTTAAAAATTACTACTTACTACTTACTAATTACTACTTACTACCTACTAATTACTACTTACTAATTACTACTTAAAAATTACAACTTTCTAAATACTACTTACTACTTACTAATTACTATTTAATAATTACTACTTAAATATTACTACTTACTACTTACTAATTACTACTTACTACTTTTTACTTACTACTTACTAATTACTAATTACTACTTACTACTTACCTATTAATTACTACTTACTACTTACTACTTACTAATTACTACTTACTACTTACTACTTACTACTTACCACTTAATAATTAATACTTAATAATTACTACTTAATAATTACTACTTAAAATTACAACTTTCTAATTACTACTTACTCACTAACTAATTACTACTTAATAATTACTACTTAAAAATTACTACTTACTACTTACTACTTACTACTTACTACTTACTACTTACTTTACTACTTACTACTTACTACTTACTTACTTACTACTTACTACTTACTACTTACTACTTACTACTTACTAATTTACTACTTACTACTTACTACTTACTACTTACTACTTACTACTTACTACTTACTACTTACTACTTACTACTTACTACTTACTACTTACTACTTACTACTTACTACTTACTACTTACTACTTACTACTTACTACTTACTACTTACTACTTACTAATTACTACTTACTACTTACTACTTACTACTTACTACTTACTACTTACTACTTACTACTTACTACTTACTACTTACTACTTACTACTTACTACTTACTACTTACTACTTACTACTTACTACTTACTACTTACTACTTACTTACTACTTACTACTTACTAATTACTACTTACTACTTACTACTTACTACTTACTACTAACTACTTACTACTTACTAATTAATAATTACTAATTAAAAATTAAATTACTACTTACTACTTACTAATTACTACTTACTACTTACTACTTACTACTTACTACTTACTACTTAAACCTTTCTACTAACTACTTAATAATTACTACTTACTACATGCTAAATGTTACTTACTACCTACTAATTACTACTTACTACTTACTACTTACTAATTACCACTTAATAAATACTTACTAATTACTACTTAATAATTACTACTTAAAAATTACAACTTTGTAATTACTACTCACTACTTACTTTACTACTTTACTAATTACTACTTAAATATTACTACTTACTACTTACTACTTACTAATTACTACTTACTACCACTACTTACTAATTACTACTTACCACTTACTAATTACTACTTAATAATTATTACTTAAAAATTACTACTTACTACTTACTACTTACTACTTACTACTTACTACTTACTACTTACTACTTACTACTTACTACTTACTACTTACTACTTACTACTGACTACTTACTACTTACTACTTACTAATTAATAATTGCTACTTAAAATTACTACTTACTACTTACTAATTACTACTTACTACCACTACTTACTAATTACTACTTACCACTTACTAATTACTACTTACTAATTAATACTTAAACTTTTCTACTAACTACTTAATAATTACTACTTAAAAATTACCACTTACTACTTACTACTTACTACTTACTACTTACTACTTACTACTTACTACTTACTACTTACTACTTACTACTTACTACTACTTACTACTTACTACTTACTACTTACTACTTACTACTTACTACTTACTACTTAATACTTACCACTTACTACTTACTACTTACTACTTACTACTTACTACTTACACTTACTACTTACTACTTACTACTTACTACTTACTACTTACTACTTACTACTTACTACTTACTACTTACTACTTACTACTTACTACTTACTAATTACTACTTAAACCTTTCTACTAACTACTTACTAATTACTACTTAAAATTACTACTTACTACTTACTAATTACTACTTACTACCTACTAATTACTACTTAATAATTACTACTTAAAATTACAACTTTCTAAATACTACTTACTACTTACTAAGTACTATTTAATAATTACTACTTAAATATTACTACTTACTACTTACTACTTACTACTTACTACTTATTACTTACTACTTACTAATTACTAATTACTACTTACTACCTATTAATTACTACTTACTACTTACTACTTACTAATTACTACTTACTACTTACTACTTACTAATTACCACTTAATAATTAATACTTAATAATTACTACTTAAAATTACAACTTTCTAATTACTACTTACCACTAACTAATTACTACTTAATAATTACTACTTAAAATTACTACTTACTACTTACTACTTACTACTTACTACTTACTACTTACTACTTACTACTTACTACTTACTACTTACTACTTACTACTTACTACTTACTACTTACTACTTACTACTTACTACTTACTACTTACTACTTACTACTTACTACTTACTACTTACTACTTACTACTTACTACTTACTACTTACTACTTACTACTTACTACTTACTACTTACTACTTACTACTTACTACTTACTACTTACTACTTACTACTTACTTACTTACTACTTACTACTTACTACTTACTACTTACTACTTACTACTTACTACTTACTACTTACTACTTACTACTTACTACTTACTACTTACTACTTACTACTTACTACTTACTAATTACTACTTACTACTTACTACTTACTACTTACTACTTACTACTTTACTTTACTTTCTACTTACTACTTACTACTTACTACTTACTAATTACCACTTACTACTTACTACTTACTACTTACTAATTACTACTTACTACTTACTACCTACTAATTAATAATTACTAATTAAAAATTAAATTACTACTTACTACTTACTAATTACTACTTACTACTTACTACTTACTAATTAATAATTACTACTTAAAAATTACTACTTACTACTTACTAATTACTACTTACTACTTCCTACTTACTACTTACTACTTACTACTTACTACTTACTACTTACTTTTACTACTTACTACTTACTACTTACTACTTACTACTTACTACTTACTACTTACTACTTACTACTTACTACTTACTACTTACTACTTACTACTTACTACTTACTACTTACTACTTACTACTTACTACTTACTACTTACTACTTACTACTTACTACTTACTACTTACTACTTACTACTTACTACTTACTACTTACTACTTACTACTTACTACTTACTTACTACTTACTACTTACTACTTACTACTTACTACTTACTACTTACTACTTACTAATTACTACTTAAACCTTTCTACTAACTACTTAATAATTACTACTTAAAATTACTACTTACTACTTACTAATTACTACTTACTACCTACTAATTACTACTTAATAATTACTACTTAAAAATTACAACTTTCTAAATACTACTTACTACTTACTACTTACTATTTAATAATTACTACTTAAATATTACTACTTACTACTTACTAATTACTACTTACTACTTTCTACTTACTACTTACTACTTACTAATTACTACTTACTACCTATTAATTACTACTTACTACTTACTACTTACTAATTACTACTTACTACTTACTACTTACTACTTACCACTTACTAATTACTACTTACTAATTACTACTTAATAATTACTACTTAAAATTACAACTTTCTAATTACTACTTACCACTAACTAATTACTACTTAATAATTACTACTTAAAAATTACTACTTACTACTTACTACTTACTACTTACTACTTACTACTTACTACTTACTACTTACTACTTACTACTTACTACTTACTACTTACTACTTACTACTTACTACTTACTACTTACTACTTACTAATTACTACTTACTACTTACTACTTACTACTTAACTACTTACTACTTACTACTTACTACTTACTACTACTTACTACTTACTTACTACTTACTACTTACTACTTACTACTTACTACTTACTACTTACTACTTACTACTTACTACTTACTACTACTCACTTACTACTTACTACTTACTACTTACTACTTACTACTTACTTACTACTTACTACTTACTACTTACTACTTTACTACTTACTACTTACTACTTACTACTTACTACTTACTACTTACTACTTACTACTTACTACTTACTACTTACTACTTACTACTTACTACTTACTACTTACTACTTACTACTTACTACTTACTACTTACTAATTACTTAAACCTTCTACTAACTACTTAATACTTACTACTTAAAAATTACTACTAACTACTTACTACTTACTACTTACTACCTACTAATTACTACTTAATAATTACTACTTAAAATTACAACTTACTAAATACTACTTACTACTTACTACTTACTACTTACTAATTACTACTTAAATATTACTACTTACTACTTACTACTTACTACTTACTACTTCTACTTACTACTTACTACTTACTAATTACTACTTACTACTTACTAATTACTACTTACTACTTACTACTTACTAATTACTACTTACTACTTACTACTACTTACTACTTACCACTTACTAATTAATACTTAATACTTACTACTTAAAATTACAACTTACTAATTACTACTTACCACTAACTAATTACTACTTAATAATTACTACTTAAAAATTACTACTTACTACTTACTACTTACTACTTACTACTTACTACTTACTACTTACTACTTACTACTTACTACTTACTACTTACTACTTACTACTTACTACTTACTACTTACTACTTACTACTTACTACTTACTTACTACTTACTACTTACTACTTACTACTTACTACTTACTCACTTACTACTTACTACTTACTACTTACTACTTACTACTTACTACTTACTACTTACTACTTACTACTTACTCACTTACTACTTACTACTTACTACTTACTACTTACTACTTACTACTTACTACTTACTACTTACTACTTACTACTTACTACTTACTACTTACTAATTACTACTTACTACTTACTACTTACTACTAACTACTTACTACTTACTAATTAATAATTACTAATTAAAATTAAATTACTACTTACTACTTACTAATTACTACTTACTACTTACTACTTACTACTTACTACTTACTACTTAAACCTTTCTACTAACTACTTAATACTTACTACTTACTACTTACATGCTAAATGTTACTTACTACCTACTAATTACTACTTACTACTTACTACTACTTACTAATTACCACTTAATAACTACTTACTACTTACAACTTACTACTTACTACTTAAAATTACAACTTTCTAATTACTACTTACTACTTACTACTTACTAATTCTTACTAATTACTACTTAAATACTTACTACTTACTACTTACTACTTACTACTTACTACTTACTACCACTACTTACTACTTACTACTTACCACTTACTACTTATTACTTACTAATTATTACTTAAAATTACTACTTACTACTTACTACTTACTACTTACTACTTACTACTTACTACTTACTACTTACTACTTACTACTTACTACTTACTACTTAATACTGACTACTTACTACTTACTACTTACTACTTACTAATTAATAATTGCTACTTAAACTTACTACTTACTACTTACTAATTACTACTTACTACCACTACTTACTAATTACTACTTACCACTTACTAATTACTACTTACTAATTAATACTTAAACTTTCTACTAACTACTTAAAATTACTACTTACTACTTACTACTTACTACTTACTTACTACTTACTACTTACTACTTACTACTTACTACTTACTACTTACTACTTACTACTTACTACTTACTACTTACTACTTACTACTTACTACTTACTACTTACTACTTTACTTACTACTTACTACTTACTACTTACTACTTACTACTTACTACTTACTACTTACTACTTACTACTTACTACTTACCACTTACTACTTACTACTTACTACTTACTACTTACTACTTACTACTTACTACTTACTACTTACTACTTACTACTTACTACTTACTACTTACTACTTACTTACTACTCACTACTTACTACTTACTACTTACTACTTACTAATTACTACTTAAACCTTTCTACTAACTACTTAACAATTACTACTTACTACTTACTACTTACTACTTACTACTTACTACTTACTACTTACTACTTACTACTTACTACTTACTACTTACTACTTACTACTTACTACTTACTACTTACTACTTACTACTTACTACTTACTAATTACTACTTACTACTTACTACTTACTACTTACTACTTACTACTTACCACTTACTACTTACTACTTACTACTTACTACTTACTACACTTACTACTTACTACTTACTACTTACTACTTACTACTTACTACTTACTACTTACTACTTACTACTTACTACTTACTACTTACTACTTACTACTTACTTTACTACTTACTACTTACTACTTACTACTTACTACTTACTACTTACTACTTACTAATTCACTCTTACTACTTACTACTTACTACTTACTACTTACTACTTACTACTTACTACTTACTACTTAAACCTTTCTACTAACTACTTAATATTTACTACTTAAAAATTACTACTAACTACTTACTAATTACTACTTACTACCTACTAATTACTACTTACTAATTACTACTTAAAATTACAACTTACTAATTACTACTTACTACTTACTACTTACTATTTACTACTTACTACTTAAATACTTACTACTTACTACTTACTAATTACTACTAACTACTTACTACTTACTCACTTACTACTTACTAATTAAAAATTAAATTACTACTTACTACTTACTACTTACTACTTACTACTTACTACTTACTACTTACTAATTACTACTTAAACCTTTCTACTTACTACTTAATACTTACTACTTACTACATGCTAAATGTTACTTACTACTTACTACTTACTACTTACTACTTACTAATTACCACTTAATAAATACTTACTAATTACTACTTAATACTTACTACTTAAAATTACAACTTTGTACTTACTACTCACTACTTACTACTTACTAATTTTACTAATTACTACTTAAATATTACTACTTACTACTTACTACTTACTAATTACTACTTACTACCACTACTTACTAATTACTACTTACTACTTACTACTTACTACTTACTAATTACTACTTAAAATTACTACTTACTACTTACTACTTACTACTTACTACTTACTACTTACTACTTACCACTTACTACTTACTACTTACTACTTACTACTGACTACTTACTACTTACTACTTACTAATTAATACTTACTACTTACAACTTACTACTTACTACTTACTACTTACTACTTACTACCACTACTTACTACTTACTACTTACCACTTACTAATTACTACTTACTACTTAATACTTAAACTTTACTACTTAACTACTTACTAATTACTACTTAACTTACCACTTACTACTTACTACTTACTACTTACTACTTACTACTTACTACTTACTACTTACTACTTACTACTTACTAATTACTACTTACTACTTACTACTTACTACTTACTACTTACTACTTACTACTTACTACTTACTACTTACCACTTACTACTTACTACTTACTACTTACTACTTACTACTTACTACTTACTACTTACTACTTACTACTTACTACTTACTACTTACTACTCACTACTTACTACTTACTACTTACTACTTACTACTTACTACTTAAACCTTTCTACTAACTACTTAATAATTATTACTTATTACTACTTACTACTTACTAATTACTACTTACTACCTACTAATTACTACTTAATAATTACTACTTAAAAATTACAACTTACTAATACTACTTACTACTTACTACTTACTATTTAATAATTACTACTTAAATATTACTACTTACTACTTACTACTTACTACTTACTACTTATTACTTACTACTTACTAATTACTACTTACTAATTACTACTTACTACCTATTAATTACTTACTTACTACTTACTACTTACTACTTACTACTTACTACTTACTACTTACTAATTACCACTTACTAATTACTACTTACTACTTACTACTTACTAATTACTACTTAAAATTACTAACTTACTACTTACTACTTACCACTTACTAATTACTACTTACTAATTACTACTTAAAATTACTACTTACTACTTACTTACTACTTACTACTTACTACTTACTACTTACTACTTACTACTTACTACTTACTACTTACTACTTACTACTTACTACTTACTACTTACTACTTACTACTTACTACTTACTACTTACTACTTACTACTTACTTACTACTTACTACTTACTACTTACTACTTACCACTTACTACTTACTACTTACTACTTACTACTTACCACTTACTACTTACTACTTACTACTTACTACTTTACTACTTACTACTTACTACTTACTACTTACTCACTTACTACTTACTCACTTACTACTTACTACTTACTACTTACTACTTACTACTTACTACTTACTCACTTACTACTTACTACTTACTACTTACTACTTACTACTTACTACTTACTACTTAAACCTTTCTACTTACTACTTACTAATTACTACTTAAAATTACTACTTACTACTTACTACTTACTACTTACTACTTACTAATTACTACTTAATAATTACTACTTAATAATTACAACTTACTAAATACTACTTACTACTTACTACTTACTATTTAATACTTACTACTTAAATATTACTACTTACTACTTACTACTTACTACTTACTACTTACTACTTACTACTTACTAATTACTAATTACTACTTACTACCCATTAATTACTACTTACTACTTACTACTTACTAATTACTACTTACTACTTACTACTTACTAATTACCACTTACTAATTACTACTTAATAATTACTACTTAATAATTACTACTTAAAAATTACAACTTACTAATTACTACTTACCACTAACTAATTACTACTTACTAATTACTACTTAAAAATTACTACTTACTACTTACTACTTACTACTTACTACTTACTACTTACTACTTACTACTTACTACTTACTACTTACTACTTACTACTTACTACTTACTACTTACTAATTTACTACTTACTACTTACTACTTACTACTTACTACTTACTACTTACTACTAACTACTTACTACTTACTACTTACTACTTACTACTTATTACTACTTACTACTTACTTACTTACTACTTACTACTTACTACTTACTACTTACTACTTACTACTTACTACTTACTACTTACTACTTACTACTTACTACTTACTACTTACTACTTACTACTTACTACTTACTACTTACTACTTACTACTTACTACTTACTACTTACTACTTACTACTTACTACTTACTACTTACATTATACTTACTACTTACTACTTACTACTTACTACTTACTACTTACTACTTACTACTCACTACTTACTACTTACTACTTACTACTTACTACTTACTACTTACTAATTACTACTTAAACCTTCCTACTAACTACTTAATAATTACTACTTACAACTTACTACTTACTACTTACTAATTACTACTTACTACTTACTACTAATTACTACTTAATACTTACTACTTAAAATTACAACTTACTAATTACTACTTACTACTTACTACTTACTACTTACTACTTACTACTTAAATTTACTACTTACTACTTACTAATTACTACTTACTACTTATTACTTACTACTTACTACTTACTAATTACTACTTACTACCTACTAATTACTACTTACTACTTACTACTTACTAATTACTACTTACTACTTACTACTTACTACTTACTACTTACTACTTAATACTTACTACTTACTACTTAATAATTACAACTTACTAATTACTACTTACCCACTAACTACTTACTACTTACTACTTACTACTTAAAACTTACTACTTACTACTTACTACTTACTACTTACTACTTACTACTTACTACTTACTACTTACTACTTACTACTTACTACTTACTACTTACTACTTACTACTTACTACTTACTACTTACTACTTACTACTTACTACTTACTACTTACTACTTACTACTTACTACTTACTACTTACTACTTACTACTTACTACTTACTACTTACTACTTTACTACTTACTACTTACTACTTACTACTTACTACTTACTACTTACTACTTACTACTTACTACTTACTACTTACTACTTACTAATTACTACTTACTACTTACTACTTACTACTTACTACTTACTACTTACTACTTACTAATTACTTTAATTACTAATTAAAAAATTAAATTACTACTTACTACTTACTAATTACTACTTACTACTTACTACTTACTACTTACTAATTACTACTTAAACCTTACTACTAACTACTTAATACTTACTACTTACTACATGCTAATGTTACTTACTACTTACTAATTACTACTTACTACTTACTACTTACTACTTACCACTTACTAAATACTTACTAATTACAACTTAATTAATTACTACTTAAAATTACAACTTTGTAATTACTACTTACTACTTACTAATTAACCTTTAATTAATTACTACTTAAATATTACTACTTACTACTTACTACTTACTAATTACTACTTACTACCACTACTTACTAATTACTACTTACCACTTACTACTTACTACTTACTAATTATTACTTAAAATTACTTACTACTTACTACTTACTACTTACTACTTACTACTTACTACTTACTACTTACTACTTACTACTTACTACTTACTACTTACTACTTACTACTTACTACTTACTGACTACTTACTACTTACTACTTACTACTTACTACTTAATAATTGCTACTTAAAACTTACTACTTACTACTTACTAATTACTACTTACTACCACTACTTACTACTTACTACTTACCACTTACTACTTACTACTTAATACTTACTACTTAAACTTTTTACTAACTACTTACAAATTACTACTTACTACTTACTACTACTACTACTTACTACTTACTACTTACTACTTACTACTTACTACTTACTACTTACTACTTACTACTTCACTACTTACTACTTACTACTTACTACTTACTACTTACTACTTACTACTTACTACTTACTAATTTACTACTTTACTACTTACTTACTACTTACTACTTACTACTTACTACTTACTACTTACTACTTACTACTTACTACTTACTACTTACTACTTACTACTTACTACTTACTACTTACTACTTACTACTTACTACTTACTACTTACTACTTACTACTTACTACTTACTACTTACTACTTACTACTTACTACTTACTACTTACTACTTACTAATTACTACTTAAACCTTCTACTAACTACTTAAAATTACTACTTACTACTTACTACTTACTACTTACTACTTACTAATTACTACTTACTACTTACTACTTAAAACTTACTACTTACTACTTACTACTTACTACTTACTACTATTTACTACTTACTACTTAATACTTACTACTTACTACTTACTACTTACTACTTACTACTTACTACTTACTACTTACTACTTACTAATTACTACTTACTACTTACTAATTACTACTTACTACTTACTACTTACTACTTACTACTTACTACTTACTACTTACTACTTACCACTTACTAATTAATACTTACTACTTACTACTTACTAATTACTACTTAAAATTACAACTTACTAATTACTACTTACCACTAACTACTTACTACTTAATAATTGCTACTTAAAATTACTACTTACTACTTACTACTTACTACTTACTACTTACTACTTACTACTTACTACTTAATACTTACTACTTACTACTTACTTACTACTTACTACTTACTACTTACTACTTACTACTTACTACTTACTACTTACTACTTACTACTTACTACTTATCTACTTACTACTTACTACTTACTACTTACTACTTACTACTTACTACTTACTACTTACTACTTACTACTTACTACTTACTACTTACTACTTACTACTTACTACTTACTACTTTACTACTTACTACTTACTACTTACTACTTACTACTTATCACTTACTACTTTACTTACTACTTACTACTTACTACTTACTACTTACTACTTACTACTTACTACTTACTAATTAATTCCTACTAATTAACTTACTACTTACTAACTTACTACTTACTACTTACTACTTACTACTTACTACTACACTTACTACTTACTACTTACTACTTACTACTTACTACTTACTACTTACTACTTACTAATTAACTACTTACTACTTACTACTTACTACTTACTACTTACTACTTACTACTTACTACTTACTACTTACTACTTACTACTTACTACTTACTACTTCACTTACTACTTACTACTTACTACTTACTACTTACTACTTACTACTTAATACTTACTACTTACTACTTACTACTTACTACTTACTACTTACTACTTACTATTAATACTTACTACTTACTACTTACTACTTACTACTTACTACTTACTACTTACTACTTACTACTTACTACTTACTACTTACTACTTACTACTTACTAATTACCACTTACTACTTACTACTTACTAATTATTAATAATTACTACTTAAAAATTACTACTTACTACTTACTACCTACTACTTACTACTTACTACCACTACTTACTACTTACTACTTACCACTTACTAATTACTACTTACCACCACTACTTACTAATTACTACTTACCACTTACTACTTACTACTTACTACTTACTACTTACTACTTACTACTTACTACTTACTACTTACTACTTACTACTTACTACTTATTAATACTTACTACTTACCACTTACTACTTACTACTTACTACTTACTACTTACTACTTACTACTTACTACTTACTACTTACTACTTACTACTTACTACTTACTACTTACTACTTACTACTAACTACTTACTACTTACTACTTAATACTTACTACTTAAAAATTACTACTTACTACTTACTACTTTACTACTTACTACTTACTACTTACTACTTACTACTTACTACTTACTACTTACTACTTACTACTTACTACTTACTACTTACTACTTACTACTTACTACTTACTACTTACTACTTACTACTTACTACTTACTACTTACTACTTACTACTTACTACTTACTACTTACTACTAATTAATACTTACTAATTACTACTTACTACTTACTACTTTACTACTTACTACTTACTAATTAATACTTACTAATTACTTACTAAAATTACTACTTACTACTTACTAATTACTACTTACTACTTCCTACTTACTACTTACTACTTACTACTTACTACTTACTACTTACTACTTACTACTTACTACTTACTACTTACTACTAACTACTTACTACTTACTAATTAATAATTACTACTTAAAAATTAAATTACTACTTACTACTTACTACTTACTACTTACTACTTACTACTTACTACTTACTAATTACTACTTAAACCTTACTACTAACTACTTAATACTTACTACTTACCAATTACTACTTACTACTTACTAAATGTTACTTACTACTTACTAATTACTTACTACTTACTACTTACTACTTACTAATTACCACTTAATAAATACTTACTACTTACTACTTAATAATTACTACTTAAAATTACAACTTACTAATTACTACTTACTACTTACTACTTACTATTTAATAACTACTACTTAAATATTACTACTTACTACTTACTAATTACTACTTACTACCACTACTTACTACTTACTACTTACCACTTACTAATTACTACTTACCACTTACTAATTACTACTTAATAATTTACTTAAAAATTACTACTTACTACTTACTACTTACTACTTAACTACTTACTACTTACTACTTACTAATTACTACTTACTACTTACTACTTACTACACACTACTTACTACTTACTACTTACTACTTACTACTACTTACTACTTACTACTTACTACTTACTACCTTACTTACTACTTACTACTTACCACTTACTAATTACTACTTACTAATTACTACTTAACAAATTACTACTTACTACTTACTACTTACTACTTACTACTTACTACTTACTACCCACTAATTACTACTTACTACCACTACTTACTACTTACTACTTACTACTTACTACTTACTACTTACTACTTACTACTTACTACTTACTACTTACTACTTACTACTTACTACTTACTACTTACTACTTACTACTTACTACTTACTCACTTACTACTTACTACTTACTACTTACTACTTACTACTTACTACCTACTAATTACTACTTACTACCACTACTTACTACTTACTACTTACTACTTACTACTTACTACTTACTACTTACTACTTACTACTTACTACTTACTAATTACTACTTACTACTTACTACTTACTACTTACTACTTACTACTTACTACTTACTAATTACTACTTACTACTTACTACTAACTACTTACTACTTACTAATTAATAATTACTAATTAAAAATTAAATTACTATTTACTACTTACTAATTACTACTTACTACTTACTACTTACTACTTACTAATTACTACTTAAACCTTTCTACTAACTACTTAATAATTACTACTTAAAATTACTACTTACTACTTGCTAAATGTTACTTACTACCTACTAATTACTACTTACTACTTACTACTTACTACTTACCACTTAATAAATACTTACTACTTACTACTTACTAATTACTACCTAAAATTACAACCTTCTAATTACTACTTACTACTTACTACTTACTATTTAATAATTACTACTTAAATATTACTACTTACTACTTACTACTTACTACTTACTAATTACTACTTACTACCACTACTTACTAATTACTACTTACCACTTACTAATTACTACTTACCACTTACTAATTAATACTTAATAATTAATACTTAAAAAATACTACTTACTACTTACTACTTACTACTTAATACTAACTACTTACTACTTACTACTTACTACTTACTACTTACTAGTTACTACTTACTACTTACTACTTACTACTTACTACTTACTACTTACTACTTACTACTTACTACTTACTACTTACTACTTACTACTTACTACTTACTACTTACTACTGACTACTTACTACTTACTACTTACTACTTACTACTTACTACTCACTACTTACTACTTACTACTTACTACTTACTACTTACTAATTAATAATTGCTACTTAAAAATTACTACTTACTACTTACTAATTACTACTTACTACCACTACTTACTAATTACTTCACTTAACACTTACTAATTACTACTTACTAATTACTACTTACTACTTTCTACTTACTACTTACTACTTACTACTTACTACTTACTACTTACTACTTACTACTTACTACTTACTACTTACTACTTACTACTTACTACTTACTACTTACTACTTACTACTTACTACTTACTACTTACTACTTACTACTTACTACTTACTACTTACTACTCACTACTTACTACTTACTACTTACTACTTAAACCTTTCTACTAACTACTTAATAATTACTACTTAAAAATTACTACTTACTACTTACTAATTACTACTTACCACCTACTAATTACTACTTACTAATTACTACTTAAAAATTACAACTTTCTAAATACTACTTACTACTTACTACTTACTATTTAATACTTACTACTTAAATATTACTACTTACTACTTACTAATTACTACTTACTACTTATTACTTACTGCTTACTAATTACTAATTACTACTTACTACCTATTACTTACTACTTACTACTTACTACTTACTACTTACCACTTACTACTTACTACTTACTACTTACTACTTACTACTTACTACTTACTACTTACTACTTACTACTTACTACTTACTACTTACTACTTACTACTTACTACTTACTACTTACTACTTACTACTTACTACTTACTACTTACTACTTACTACTTACTACTTACTACTTACTACTTACTACTTACTACTAACTACTTACTACTTACTAATTACCACTTACTACTTATTACTTACTAATTATTAATAATTACTACTTAAAAATTACTACTTACTACTTACTACCTACTACTTACTACTTAATAATTACTTAAAAATTACTACTTACTACTTACTACTTACTACTTACTACTTACTACTTACTACTTACTACTTACTACTTACTACTTACTACTTACTACTTACTACTTACTACTTACTACTTACTACTTACTTACTACTACTTACTTACTACTTACTACTTACTACTTACTACTTACTACTTACTACTTACTACTTACTACTTTACTACTTACTACTTACTACTTACTACTTACTACTTACTACTTACTACTTACTACTTACTACTTACTACTTACTACTTACTACTTACTACTTACTACTTACTACTTACTACTTACTACTTACTACTTACTACTTACTACTTACTACTTACTTACTACTTACTACTTACTACTTACTACTTACTACTTACTAATTTACTACTTACTACTTACTACTTACTACTTACTACTTACTACTTACTACTTACTACTTACCACTTACTACTTACTACTTACTACTTTACTACTTACCACTTACTACTTACTACTTACTACTTACTACTTACTACTTACTACTTACTACTTACTACTTACTACTTACTACTTACTACTTACTACTTACTACTTACTACTTACTACTTACTACTTACTACTTACTACTTACTACTTACTACTTACTACTTACTACTTACTACTTACTACTTACTACTTACCACTTACTACTTACTACTTACTACTTACTACTTACTACTTACTACTTACTACTTACTACTTACTACTTACTACTTACTACTTACTACTTACTACTTACCACTTACTACTTACTACTTACTACTTACTACTTACTACTTACTACTTACTACTTACTTACTTACTACTTACTACTTACTACTTACTACTTACTACTTACTACTTACTACTTACTACTTACTACTTACTACTTACTACTTACTACTTACTACTTACTACTTACTACTTACTACTTACTACTTACTACTTACTACTTACTACTTACTACTTATTTACTTACTTACTACTTACTACTTACTACTTACTACTTACTACTTACTACTTACTACTTACTACTTACTTTACTTACTACTTACTACTTACTACTTACTACTTTACTACTTACTACTTACTACTTACTACTTACTACTTACTACTTACTACTACTTACTACTTACTACTTACTACTTACTACTTACTACTTACTACCACTACTTATTACTTACTACTTACTACTTACTAATTAAAAATTACTACTTAAAAATTACTAACTTACTACTTTACTACTTACTACTTACTACTTACTACTTACTACTTACTACTTTACTACTTACTACTTACTACTTACTATTTACTTACTACTTACTACTAACTACTTACTACTTACTACTTACTAATTACTACTTAAAATTACTACTTACTACTTACCACTTACTACTTACTACTTACTACTTACTACTTACTACTTACTACTTACTACTTACTACTTACTACTTACTACACACCACTTACTACTTACTACTTACTACTTTACTACTTTACTTACTTACTACTTACTACTTACTACTTACTACTTACTACTTACTACTTACTACTTACTACTTACTACTTACTACTTACCACTTACTAATTACTACTTACTACCACTACTTACTACTTACTACTTACTACTTACTAATTAATAATTACTACTTACAAATTACTACTTACTACTTACTACTTACTACTTCCTACTTACTACTTACTACTTACTACTTACTACTTACTACTTACTACTTACTACTTACTACTTACTACTTACTACTTACTACTTACTAATTACTACTTACTACTTACTACTAACTACTTACTACTTACTAATTAATAATTACTACTTAAAAATTAAATTACTACCTACTACTTACTAATTACTACTTACTACTTACTACTTACTAATTACTACTTAAACCTTACTACCAACTACTTACCAATTACTAGTTAAAAATTACTACTTACTACTTACTAATTACCACTTACTACTTATTACTTACTATTATTAATAATTACTACTTAAAAATTACTACTTACTACTTACTACCTACTAATTACTACTTAATAATAATTACTACTTAAAAATTACTACTTACTACTTACTACTTACTACTTACTACTTATTACTTACTACTTACTACTTACTACTTACTACTTACTACTTACTACTTACTACTTACTACTTACTACTTACTACTTACTACTTACTACTTACTACTTACTACTTACTACTTACTACTTACTACTTACTACTTACTACTTACTACTTACTACTTACTACTTACTACTTACTACTTACTACTTACTACTTACTACTCACTTACTACTTACTACTTACTACTTACTACTTACTACTTACTACTTACTACTTACTACTTACTACTTACTACTTACTACTTACTACTTACTACTTACTACTTACTAATTACTACTTACTACACCACTACTTATTACTTACTACTTACTACTTACTAATTAAAAATTACTACTTAAAAATTACTACTTACTACTTACTACTTAACTTACTACTTACTACTTACTACTTACTACTTACTACTTACTACTTACTCACTTACTACTTACTACTTACTACTTACTACTTACTACTTACTACTTACTACTTACTCACTTACTACTTACTACTTACTAATTACTACTTAAAATTACTACTTACTACTTACTACTTACTACTTACTACTTACTACTTACTACTTACTACTTACTACTTACTACTTACTACTTACTACTTACTACTTACTACTTACTACTTACTACTTACTACTTACTTACTACTTACTACTTACTACTTACTACTTACTACTTACTACTTACTACTTACTACTTACTACTTACTACTTACTACTTACTACTTACTACTTACTACTTACTTACTACTTACTACTTACTACTTACTACCTACTAATTACTACTTACTACCACTACTTACTACTTACTACTTACTACTTACTACTTACTAATTACTACTTACTACTCACTACTTACTACTTACTACTACTTACTACTTACTAATTAATAATTACTTACTTAAAATTACTACTTACTACTTACTAATTACTACTTACTACTTACTACTTACTACTTACTACTTACTACTTACTACTTACTACTTACTACTTACTTACTACTTCACTTACTACTTACTACTTACTACTTACTAATTACTACTTACTACTTACTACTTAACTACTTACTACTTACTAATTAATACTTACTACTTAAAAATTAAATTACTACTTACTACTACTTACTACTTACTACTTACTACTTACTACTTACTAATTACTACTTAAACCTTTCTACTAATTAACTACTTAATAATTACTACTTAAAATTACTACTTACTACTTACTAAATGTTACTTACTACCTACTAATTACTACTTACTACTTACTACTTACTAATTACCACTTAATAAATACTTACTAATTACTACTTAATACTTACTACTTAAAATTTACAACTTTGTAATTACTACTTACTACTTACTACGTACTATTTAATAATTACTACTTAAATATTACTACTTACTACTTACTACTTACTAATTACTACTTACTACCACTACTTACTACTTACTACTTACTAATTACCACTTACTACTTATTACTTACTAATTATTAATACTTACTACTTAAAATTACAACTTACTAATTACTACTTACTACTTAATTACTATTTAATACTTACTACTTAAATATTACTACTTACTACTTACTACTTACTAATTACTACTTACTACCACTACTTACTAATTACTACTTACCACTTACTAATTACTACTTACCACTTACTAATTACTACTTACTACTTAATACTTAAAAATTACTACTTACTACTTACTACTTACTACTTACTACTTAATACTTACTACTTACTACTTACTAATTACTACTTACTACTTACTACTTACTACTTTACTTACTACTTACTACTTACTACTTACTACTTACTACTTACTACTTACTACTTACTACTACTTACTACTTACTACTTACTACTTACTACTTACTACTTACTACTCACTACTTACTACTTACTTACTACTTACTACTTACTAATTACTACTTACTACTTACTAATTACTACTTAATACTTACTACTTAAAAATTACTACTTACTACTTACTACTTACTACTTACTACTTACTACTTACTACTTACTACTTACTACTTACTACTTACTACTTACTACTTACTACTTACTTACTTACTACTTACTACTTACTACTTACTACTTACTACTTACTACTTACTACTTACTACTTACTACTTACTTACTACTTACTACTTACTACTTACTCATACTAATTAATTACTAATTAAAAATTAAATTACTACTTACTACTTACTACTTACTACTTACTACTTACTACTTACTAATTACTACTTAAAAATTACTACTTACTACTTTACTAACTTACTACTTACTACTTACTACTTACTTACTACTTACTACTTACTACTTACTACTTACTACTTACTACTTACTACTTACTACTTACTACTTACTAACTTACTTACTACTAATTACTACTTACTACTTACTACTTACTACTTACTACTTACTAATTAACTTACTAATTAAAAATTAAATTACTACTTACTACTTACTACTTACTACTTAAACCTTTCTACTAACTACTTAATAATTACTACTTAAAATTACTACTTACTACTTACTAAATGTTACTTACTACTTACTAATTACTACTTACTACTTACTACTTACTAATTACCACTTACTAATTAACTACTTACTAATTACTTACTTAATAATTACTACTTAAAATTACAACTTTGTAATTACTACTTACTACTTACTACTTACTTACTATTTAATACTTACTACTTACTACTTAAATACTTACTACTTACTACTTACTACTTACTACTTACTAATTACTACTTACTACCACTACTTACTACTTACTACTTACTAATTACCACTTACTACTTATTACTTACTAATTATTAATAATTACTACTTAAAAATTACACTTACTTACTACTTACTACTTACTACTTACTACTTACTATTTAATACTTACTACTTAAATATTACTACTTACTACTTACTACTTACTAATTACTACTTACTACTTACTACTTACTACTTACTAATTACTACTTACCACTTACTAATTACTACTTACCACTTACTACTTACTACTTAATAATTACTTACTTAAAATTACTACTTACTACTTACTACTTACTACTTACTACTTACTACTTACTACTTACTACTTTACTTACTTACTACTTACTACTTACTACTTACTACTTACTACTTACTACTTACTACTTACTACTTACTACTTACTACTTACTTTACTACTACTACTACTACTTACTACTTACTACTTACTACTTACTACTTACTACTTACTCACTTACTACTTACTACTTACTACTTACTAATTACTACTTACTACTTACTACTTACTACTTACTACTTACTACTTACTACTTACTAATTAATAATTACTACTTAAAATTACTTACTACTTACTACTTACTAATTACTACTTACTACTACTTACTACTTACTACTTACTACTTACTACTTACTACTTACTAATTACTACTTACTACTTACTACTAACTACTTACTACTTACTAATTAATTACTTACTAATTAAAATTAAATTACTACTTACTACTTACTACTTACTACTTACTACTTACTACTTACTACTTACTACTTACTAATTACTACTTAAACCTTTCTACTTACTACTTAATAATTACTACTTAAAATTACTACTTACTACTTCACTAACTACTTACTACTTACTAATTACTACTTACTACTTACTACTTACTAATTACCACTTAATAAATACTTACTAATTACTACTTAATAATTACTACCTAAAATTACAACCTTTTAATTACTACTTACTACTTACTAAGTACTATTTAATAATTACTACTTAAATATTACTACTTACTACTTACTACTTACTACTTACTACTTACTACCACTACTTACTAATTACTACTTACCACTTACTACTTACTACTTACCACTTACTACTTAATACTTACTAATTAATACTTACTACTTAAACTTACTACTTACTACTTACTACTTACTACTTACTACTTACTACTTACTACTTACTACTTACTACTTACTACTTACTTACTACTTACTACTTACTACTTACTACTTACTACTTACTACTTACTACTTACTAATTTAACTACTTACTACTTACTACTTACTACTTACTACTTACTACTTACTACTTACTACTTACTACTTACTACTTACTACTTACTACTTACTACTTACTACTTACTACTTACTTACTACTTACTACTTACTACTTACTACTTACTACTTACTAATTACTACTTACTACTTACTACTTACTACTTACTACTTACTACTTACTAATTAATACTTGCTACTTAAAAATTACTACTTACTACTTACTAATTACTACTTACTACTTCACTACTTACTAATTACTACTTAACACTTACTAATTACTACTTAATAATTACTACTTACTACTTACTACTTACTACTTACTACTTACTACTTACTACTTACTACTTACTACTTACTACTTACTACTTACCACTTACCACTTACTACTTACTACTTACTACTTACTACTATTACTACTTACTACTTACTACTTACTACTTACTACTTACTACTTACTACTTACTACTTACTACTTACTACTTACTTACTACTTACTTACTACTTACTACTTACTACTTAAACCTTACTACTAACTACTTAATAATTACTACTTAAAAATTACTACTTACTACTTACTACTTACTACTTACTACTACTAATTACTACTTAATAATTACTACTTAAAATTACAACTTACTACTTAACTTACTACTTACTACTTACTACTTACTAATTAATAATTACTACTTAATATTACTACTTACTACTTACTAATTACTACTTACTACTTACTACTTACTACTTACTAACTTAATCATTACTAATTACTACTTACTAATTAATACTACTTACCACTTACTACTTACTACTTTACTACTTACTACTTACTACTTACTACTTACTACTTACTACTTACTACTTACTACTTACTACTTACTACTTACTACTTACTACTTACTACTTACTAATTTACTACTTACTACTTACTACTTACTACTTACTACTTACTACTTACTACTTACTACTTACTACTTACTACTTACTACTTACTAATTACTACTTACTACTTACTACTTACTACTTACTAATTACTTACTACTTACTTACTACTTACTACTTACTACTTACTACTCACTAATTACTACTT
Source organism: Drosophila jambulina (assembly GCA_018152175.1). NCBI lineage: Eukaryota > Metazoa > Arthropoda > Insecta > Diptera > Drosophilidae > Drosophila > Drosophila jambulina. The sequence continues at coordinate 170,471 of JAECXH010000005.1, forward strand.
ACTACTTATTACTTACTAATTATTACTAATTACTACTTAAAATTACTACTTACTACTTACTACTTACTAATTACTACTTAATAATTACTTTAAAAATTACTACTTACTACTTACTACTTACTACTTACTACTTACTACTTACTACTTACTACTAACTACTTACTACTTACTACTTTACTACTTACTTACTACTTACTACTTACTACTTACTACTTACTACTTACTACTTACTAATTACTACTTACTACTTACTACTTACTACTTACTACTTACTACTTACTACTTACTACTTACTACTTACTACTTACTACTTACTACTTACTACTTACTACTTACTACTTACTACTTACTACTTACTACTTACTACTTACTACTTACTACTTACTACTTATTACTACTTACTACTTACTACTTACTACTTACTACTTACTACTTACTACTTACTACTTACTACTTACTACTTACTAATTAATACTTACTACTTACTACTTACTACTTACTACTTACTACTTACTACTTACTACTTACTACTTACTACTTACTACTTACTACTTACTACTTACTACTTACTACTTACTACTTACTACTTACTACTTACTAATTACTACTTACTACCACTTACTATTACTACTTACTACTTACTACTTACTAATTAAACTTACTACTTACTAAATTACTACTTACTACTTACTACTTACTACTTACCACTTACTACTTACTACTTACTACTTACTACTTACTACTTACTACTTACTACTTACTACTTACTACTTACTACTTACTTACTAATTACTACTTACTACTTACTACTTACTACTTACTACTTACTACTTACTAATTACTACTTACTAATTACTACTTACTACTTACTACTTACTACTTACTACTTACTACTTACTACTTACTACTTACTACTTACTACTTACTACTTTACTTACTTACTACTTACTACTTACTACTTACTACTTACTACTTACTACTTACTACTTACTACTTACTACTTAATTACTTACTACTTACTACTTACTACTTACTACTTACACTTACTACTTACTACTTACTAATCCACTACTTACTACTTACTACTTACTACTTACTACTTACTACTTACTACTTACTACTTACTACTTACTACTTACTAATTACTACTTACTACTTACTACTTACTACTTACTACTTACTACTTACTTACTTACTACTTACTACTTACTACTTACTACTTACTACTTACTACTTACTACTTACTACTTACTACTTACTACTTACTACTTACTACTTACTACTTACTACTTACTACTTACTACTTACTACTTAAAACTAATTATACTACTTACTACTTACTACTTACTACTTACTACTTACTACTTACTACTTACTACTTACTACTTACTACTTACTACTTAATAATTACTAGTTAAAAATTACTACTTACTACTTACTACTTACCACTTACTACTTACTTATTACTTACTAATTAATACTTACTAATTAATACTTACTACTTACTACTTACTACTTACTACTTACTACTACTACTTACTACTTACTACTTACTTACTTACTACTTACTAATTACTACTTACTACTTACTACTTAAAACTTACTACTTACTACTTTACTACTTACTACTTAACTACTTACTACTTACTACTTACTACTTACTACTTACTACTTACTACTTACTACTTACTACTTACTACTTACTACTACTTACTACTTACTACTTACTACTTACTACTTACTACTTACTACTACTTACTACTTACTACTTACTACTTACTCACTTACTAATTACTACTTACTACTTACTACTTAATACTTACTACTTACTACTTACTACTTACTACTTACTACTTACTACTTACTACTTACTACTTACTACTTACTACTTACTACTTACTACTTACTACTTACTACTTACTACTTACTACTTACTACTTACTAACTCACTTACTACTTACTACTTACTACTTACTACTTACTACTTACTACTTACTACTTACTACTTACTACTTACTACTTACTACTTACTACTTACTCACTTACTACTTACTACTTACTACTTACTACTTACTACTTACTACTTACTACTTACTACTTACTACTTACTACTTACTACTTACACTTACTACTTACTACTTACTACTTACTACTTACTACTTACTACTTACTACTTACTACTTACTACTTACTACTTACCACTTACTACTTACTACTTACTACTTTACTTACTACTTACTACTTACTACTTACTTACTACTTACTACTTACTACTTACTACTTACTACTTACTACTTACTACTTACTACTTACTACTTACTACTTACTACTTACTACTTACTAATTACTACTTACTACTTACTACTTACTACTTACTACTTACTACTTACTACTTACTACTACTTACTACTTACTACTTACTACTTACTACTTACTACTTACTACTTACTACTTACTACTTACTACTTACTAATTACTACTTACTACTTACTACTTACTACTTACTACTTACTACTTACTACTTACTACTTACTACTTACTACTTTACTACTTACTACTTACTACTTACTACTTACCACTTACTACTAACTACTTACTACTTACTACTTACTACTTACTACTTACTACTTACTACTTACTACTTACTACTTACTACTTACTACTTACTACTTACTACTTACTACTTACTACTTACTACTTACTACTTACTACTTACTACTTACTACTTACTACTTACTACTTACTACTTACTTACTACTTACTACTTACACTTACTACTTACTACTTACTACTTACTACTTACTACTTACTACTTACTACTTACTACTTTACTTACTTACTACTTAATACTTACTACTTACTACTTACTACTTACTACTTACTACTTACTACTTACTACTTACTACTTACTAATTAATACTTACTACTTACTACTTACTACTTACTACTTACTACTTACTAATTACTACTTACTACTTACTACTTACTACTTACTAATTACTACTACTTACTACTTACTACTTACTACTTACTACTTCACTTACTACTTACTACTTACTAATTAATTACTTACTACTTACTACTTACTACTTACTACTTACTACTTAATACTTACTACTTAATTAATTACCACTTACTACTTACCTTACTTACTACTTACTACTTACTCACTTACTACTTACTAATTACTACTTACTACTTACTAATTACTTACTACTTACTACTTACTACTTACTACTTACTAATTTACTACTTACTACTTACTACTTACTAATTACTACTTACTACTTACTACTTACTACTTACTACTTACCACTTACTACTTACTACTTACTACTTACTACTTACTACTTACTACTTACTACTTACTACTTACTACTTACTACTTACTACTTACTACTTACTACTTACTACTTACTACTTACTACTTACTACTTACTACTTACTTACTACTTACTACTTACTACTTACTACTTACTACTTACTACTTACTACTTACTACTTTAATTACTACTACTTACTTACTTACTACTACTTACTACTTACTACTTATTACTTTACTACTTACTACTTACTACTTACTACTTACTACTTACTACTTACTACTTACTACTTACTACTTACTCACTTACTACTTACTACTTACTACTTACTACTTACTACTTACTACTTACTACTTACTACTTACTACTTACTACTTACTACTTACTACTTACTACTTACTTACTTACTACTTACTACTTACTTACTACTTACCACTTACTACTTACTACTTACTACTTACTACTTACCACTTACTACTTACTACTTACTACTTACTACTTACTACTTACTACTTACTACTTACTACTTACTACTTACTACTTACTAATTACTACTTACCACTTACTACTTACTACTTACTACTTACTACTTACTACTTACTACTTACTACTTACTCACTTACTACTTACTACTTACTACTTACTACTTACTACTTACTACTTACTACTTACTACTTACTACTTACTACTTACTACTTACTACTTACTACTTACTACTAGCTACTACTTACTACTTACTACTTACTACTTACTACTTACTACTTACTACTTACTACTTACTACTTACTACTTACCACTTACTACTTACTACTTACTACTTACTCACTTACTACTTACTACTTACTACTTACTTACCACTTACTACTTACTACTTACTTACTACTTACTACTTACTAATTACTCTTACTACTTACTACTTACTAACTTACTTACTACTTACTACATACTTACTACTTACTCACTTACTACTTACTACTTACTACTTACTACTTACTACTTACTACTTATTACTTACTACTTACTAATTACTACTTACTACTTACTAATTACTTACTACTTACTACTTACTACTTACTACTTACTACTTACTACTTACTACTTACTACTTACTACTTACTACTTACTACTTACTACTTACTAATTACTACTTACTACTTACTACTTACTACTTACTACTTACTACTTACTACTACTATTTACTTACTACTTACTACTTACTATTAATTACTACTTACCTTACTACTTACTACTTACTACTTACTACTTACTACTTACTACTTACTACTTACTAATTACTACTTAACTTACCATTTACTACTTACTACTTACTACTTACTACTTTACTACTTACTACTTACTACTTACCACTTACTACTTACTACTTACTATCATTAATACTTACTACTTACTACTTACTACTTACTACTTACTACTACTTACTACTTACTACTTACTACTTACTACTTACTACTTACTACTTACTACTTACTAATTTACTACTTACTACTTACTACTTACTACTTACTACTTACTACTTACTACTTACTACTTACTACTTACTACTTACTACTTACTACTTACTACTTACTACTTACTAATTACTACTTACTACTTACTACTTACTACTTACTACTTACTACTTACTACTTACTAATTACTACTTACTAATTACTACTTACTACTTACTACTTACCACTTACTAATTACTTACTACTTACCACTTACTACTTACTACTTACTACTTACTACTTACTACTTACTACTTACTTACTACTTACTACTTACTACTTACTACTTACTACTTACTACTTACTAATTACTACTTACTACTTACTACTTACTACTTACTAATTTACTACTTACTACTTACTACTTACAACTTACTACTTACTACTTACTACTTACTACTTACTACTTACTACTTACTACTTACTACTTACTACTTACTACTTTACTTACTACTTACTACTTACTACTTACTACTTACTACTTACTACTTACTACTTCACTACTACTTACTACTTACTACTTACTACTTACTACTTACTACTTACTACTTACTACTTACTACTTACTACTTACTACTTACTAACTTACTAATTACTACTTACTACTTACTACTTACTACTTACTACTTACTACTTACTACTTACTACTTTACTACTTACTACTTACTAATTTACTACTTACTACTTACTACTTACTACTTACTACTTACTACTTTATACTTACTACTTACTACTTACTACTTACAACTTACTACTTACTACTTACTACTTACTACTTACTACTTACTACTTACTTTACTTACTACTTACTTACTTACTACTTACTACTTACTAATTACTACTTACCACTTACTACTTACTACTTACTACTTACTACTTACTAATTACTACTTACTACTTACTACTTACTACTACTTACTACTTATTACTTACTTACTACTTACTACTTACTACTTACTACTTACAAATTACTACTTACTACTTACTACTTACTACTTACTACTTACTACTTACTAATTACTTACTACTTATTACTTACTACTTACTAATTACTACTTACTACTTACTAATTACTACTTACTACTTACTACTTACTACTTACTACTTACTACTTACTACTACTACTACTTACTACTTACTACTTAATACTTACTACTTACTACTTAATACTTACTACTTACTACTTACTACTTACTACTTACTACTTACTACTTACTACTTACTACTTACTACTCACTACTTACTACTTCACTACTTACTACTTACTACTTACTACTTACCACTTACTACTTACTACTTACTACTTACTACTTACTACTTACTACTTACTACTTACTACTTACTACTTACTACTTACTACTTACTTACTACTTACTACTTACTACTTACTACTTACTACTTACTACTTACTACTTACTACTTTACTTACTTACTACTTACTACTTACTACTTACTAATTACTACTTACTAATTACTACTTCTACTTACTTACTACTTACTACTTACTACTTACTACTTACTACTTACTACTTACTACTTACTACTTACTACTTACTACTTACTACTTACTACTTACTACTTACTACTTACTACTTACTACTTACTACTTAACCACTTACTACTTACTACTTACTACTTACTACTTACTACTTACTACTTACTTTACTACTTACTACTTACTACTTACTACTTACTACTTATTACTACTTACTACTTACTACTTACTACTACTTACTACTTACTACTTACTACTTACTACTTACTACTTAATTTACCACTTACTACTTACTACTTACTACTTACTACTTACTACTTACTACTTACTACTTACTTCAATTACTACTTTACCAACTTACTACTTACTTACTTACTACTACTACTTACTACTTACTACTTACTACTTACCACTTACTACTTACTACTTACTACTTACTCACTTACTACTTACTACTCACTACTTACTACTTACTACTTACTACTTACTACTTACTACTTACTACTTACTACTTACCACTTACCACTTACTACTTACTACTTACTACTTTACTACTTACTACTTACTACTTACTACTTACTACTTACTATTTACTACTTACTACTTATTACTTACTACTTACTACTTACTACTTACTACTTACCACTTACTACTTACTACTTAATACTTACTACTTACTACTTACTACTTACTACTCTACTACTTACTACTTACTTACTAATTACCACTTACTATTTACTTACTACTTACTACTTACTACTTACTACTTACTACTTACTACTTACTACTTACTACTTACTACTTACTACTTACTACTTACTACTTACTACTTACTACTTACTACTTACTAGTTACCACTTACTACTTACTACTTACTACTTACTACTTACTACTTACTACTACTTCACTTACTACTCTACTACTTACCACTTACTACTTTACCACTTACTTACTACTACTTACTACTTACTACTTACTACTTACTACTTACTACTTACTACTCTTACTACTTACTACTTACTACTTACTTACTACTTACTACTTACTACTTACCACTTACTTACTACTTACCACTTACTACTTACCACTTACTACTTACTAATTAACTTACTACTTACTACTTACTACTTACTACTTACTACTTACTACTTACTACTTACTCACTTACTACTTACTACTTACTACTTACTACTTTACTCACTTACTACTTACTACTTACTACTTACTACTTACTACTTACTACTTACTACTTATACTTACTACTTACTACTTACTACTTACTACTACTTACTACTTACTACTTACTACTTACTACTTACTACTTACTACTTACTACTTACTACTTACTACTTACTACTTACTACTTACTACTTACTACTTACTTACTACTTACTACTTACTACTTACTACTTACTACTTACTACTTACTACTTACTACTTACTACTTACTACTTACTACTTACTACTTACTACTTACTTACTACTTACTACTTACTACTTACTACTTACTTTACTACTTACTACTTACTACTTACTACTTACTACTTACTACTTACTACTTACTACTTACTACTTACTACTTACTACTTACTACTTTACTACTTACTACTTTACTACTTACTTACTTACTACTTACTACTTACTTACTTACTACTTACTACTTACTACTTACTACTTACTACTTACTACTTACTACTTACTACTTACTACTTACTACTTACTACTTACTACTTACTACTTACTACTTACTACTTACTATTTTACTACTTACTACTTACTACTTACTACTTACTACTTACTACTTACTACTTACTACTTACTACTTACTAATTACTTACTACTTACTACTTACTACTTACTACTTACTACTTACTACTTACTACTTACTACTTACTACTTACTACTTACTACTTACTACTTACTACTTACTACTTACTACTTACTTACTACTTTACTTACTACTTACTACTTACTACTTACTACTTACTACTTACTACTTACTACTTACTACTTACTACTTACTACTTACTACTTACTACTTACTACTTACTACTTACTACTTACTACTTACTACTTACTTACTACTTACTACTTTACTACTTACTACTTACTACTTACTACTTACTACTTACTACTTACTACTTACTACTTACTACTTACTACTTACTACTTACTACTTACTACTTACTACTTACTACTTACTACTTACTACTTACTACTTACTACTTACACCTACTTACTACTTACTACTTACTTACTTTTACTACTTACTACTTACTACTTACTACTTACTACTTACTACTACTACTTACTTACTACTTACTACTTACTCACTTACTACTTACTTACTTACTACTTACTACTTACTACTTACTACTTACTACTTACTACTTACTACTTACTACTTACTACTTACTACTTACTACTACTACTTACTACTTACTACTTACTACTTACTACTTACTACTTACTACTTACTACTTACTACTTACTACTTACTACTTACTACTTACTACTTACTACTTACTACTTACTACTTTACTACTTAATTACTTACTACTTACTACTTACTACTTACTACTTACTACTTACTACTTACTACTTACTACTTACTACTTACTACTTACTACTTACTACTTACTACTTACTACTTACTAATTACTACTTACTACTTACTACTTACTACTTACTACTTACTACTTACTACTACTACTTAATTACTACTTACCAATTACTACTTACTACTTACTACTTACTACTTACTACTTACTACTTACTACTTACTACTTACTACTTACTACTTACTACTTATTACTTACTACTTACTACTTACTACTTACTACTTACTACTTACTACTGTACTACTTACTACTTACTACTTACTTACTACTTACTTACTACTTACTTACTTACTACTTACTACTTACTACTTACTACTTACTACTTACTTACTTACTACTTACTACTTACTCACTTACTACTTACTACTTACTACTTACTACTCACTACTTACTACTTACTACTTACTACTTACTACTTACTACTTACTACTTACTAATTACTACTTACTACTTAATTACTCACTACTTACTACTTACTACTTACTACTTATTCTACTTACTACTTACTACTTACTACTTACTACTTACCTTACTTACTACTACTTATTAATCACTACTTACTACTTACTACTTACTACTTACTACTTACTACTTACTACTTACTACTTACTACTTACTACTTATTACTACTTACTACTTACTAACTACTTACTACTTACTACTTACTTACTAACTTACTACTTACTACTTACTACTTACTACTTACTACTTACTACTTACTACTTACTACTTACTACTTACTACTTACTACTTACTACTTACTACTTACTACTTACTACTTACTACTTACTACTACTACTTACTATTTACTACTTACTACTTACTACTTACTACTACTTACTACTTACTACTTACTACTTACTAATTACTACTTACTACTTACTACTTACTACTTACTACTTACTACTTACTACTTACTAATTACTACTTACTACTTACTACTTACTACTTACTTACTACTTACTACTTACTACTTACTACTTACTACTTACTACTTACTAATTACTACTTACTACTTACTACCTACTACTTACTACTATTACTACTTACTACTTACTTACTACTTACTAATTACTCACTTACTCACTTACTACTTACTAATTAATACTTACTACTTACTACTTACTACTTACTACTTACTACTTACTACTTAAACCTTACTACTTACTACTTACTACTTACTACTTACTACTTACTACTTACTACTTACTACTTACTACTTACTTACTACTTACTACCTACCACTACTTACTTACTTACTACTTACTACTTACACTTACTAATTACTACAATTTACAATTACTACTTACTACTTACTACTTACTACTTACTACTTACTACTTACTACTTACTACTTAATACTTACTACTTACTACTTACTACTTACTACTTACTACTTACTACTTACTACTTACTTACTACTTACTACTTACTACTTACTTACTACTTACTTCTTACTACTTACTACTTACTACTTACTACTTACTACTTACTACTTACTACTTACTACTTACTACTTACTACTTACTACTTACTACTTACTACTTTACTACTTACTACTTACTACTTACTACTTACTACTTCCTACTTACTACTTACTACTTACTTACTACTTACTTTCTTACCACTTACTACTTACTACTTACTACTTACACCTTACTACTTACTGACTTAACTTACTACTTACTACTTACTACTTACTACTTACTACTTACCACTTACTACTTACTACTTACTTCTTATTCACTTAATACTTACTACTTACTACCTACTAATTACTTACTACACTACTACTTACTACTTACTACTTACTACTTACTACTTTACCACTTACTACTTACTACTTACTACTTACTACTTACTACTTACTACTTACTACTTACTACTTACTAATTACTACACTACTTACTACTTACTACTTACTACTTACTACTTACTACTTACTACTTACTACTTACACACTACTTCTACTACTTACTACTTACTACTTACTACTTACTACTTACTACTTACTACTTACTACTTACTACTTACTACTTACTACTTACTACACTACTTACTACTTCACTACTTACTACTTACTACTTACTACTTACTCACTTACTACTTACTACTTACTACTTACTACTTACTACTTACTACTTACTACTTACTACTTACTACTTACTACTTACTACTTACTACTTACTACTTACTACTTACTACTTACACTACTTACTACTTTCTACTACTTTACCACTTACTACTTACTACTTACTACTTACTACTTCTACTACTTACTACTTACTACTTACTACTTACTACTTACTACTTACTACTTACTACTTACTACTTACTACTTACTCTTACTACTTACTACTTACTACTTACTACTTACTTACTACTTACTACTTACTACTTACTACTTACTTACTTACTACCTTATTACTTACTACTTACTACTTACTACTTACTACTTACTACTTACTACTTACTACTTACTACTTACTACTTACTACTTACTACTTACTACTTACTACTTATACTTACTACTTACTACTTACTACTTACTACTTACCACTACTTACTACTTACTACTTACTACTTACTACTTACTACTTACTACTTACTAATTACTACTTACTACTTACTACTTACTACTTACTACTTACTACTTACTACTTACTACTTACTACTTACTACTTACTACTTACTACTTACTTACTACTTACTACTTACTACTTACTAATTACTACTTACTACTACTTACTACTTACTACTTACTATTACTACTTACTACTTACTACTTACTACTTACTACTTACTACTTACTACTTACTACTTACTACTTACTACTTACTGCTTACTACTTACTACTTACTACTTACTACTTACTACTTACTACTTACTACTTACTAATTACTACTTACTACTTACTACTTACTACTTACTACTTACTACTTACTAATTACTACTTAAACCTTTCACTAACTACTTAAAAATTACTACTTACTACTTACTAATTACTTACTTACTACTTACTACTTACTACTTACTACTTACTTACTACTTACTACTTACCCCTTACTACTTACTACTTACTACTTACTTACTACTTACTCACTTACTACTTACACTTACTACTTACTACTTACTACTTTACTACTTACTACTTACTTACTTACTACTTACTACTTACTTACTACTTACCTACTTACTACTTACTACTTACAACTTACTACTTACTACTTACTACTTACTACTTACTACTTACTACTTACTACTTACTACTTACTACTTACTACTTACTACTTACTACTTACTACTTACTACTTACTACTTCTTACTACTTACTAATTACTACTTAAACTTTCTACTAACTACTTAATAATTACTACTTACAAATTACTACTTACTACATACTACTTTCTACTTACTACTTACTACTTACTACTTACTACTTACTACTTACTACTTACTACTTACTACTTACTACTTACTACTTACTACTTACTACTTACTTACTACTTACTACTTACTACTTACTACTTACTACTTACTTACTACTTACTACTTACTACTTACTACCTACTACTTACTACTTACTACTTACTACTACTTACTACTTACTACTTACTACTTACTAATTAATAATTACTACTTACAAATTACTACTTACTACTTACTACTTACTACTTACTACTTACTCCTACTTACTACTTACTACTTACTACTTACTACTTACTACTTACTACTTACTACTTACTACTTACTACTTACTACTACTTACTAATTAATACTTACTAATTAAAATTAAATTACTACTTACTACTTACTACTTACTACTTACTACTTACTACTTACTACTTACTACTTACTACTTACTACTTACTACTTAACCCTTTCTACTAACTACTTAATAATTACTACTTACAAATTACTACTTACTACTTACTAATGTTACTTACTACTCACTAATTACTACTTACTACTTACTACTTACTAATTACCACTTACTACTTACTTACTAATTACTACTTAATAATTACTACCTAAAAATTACAACCTTTTAATTACTACTTACTACTTACTCTACTTATTTAATAATTACTTACTACTTACTACTTACTACTTACTACTTACTAATTACTACTTACTACTACCTACTAACTCTTACTAATTACTACTTACTACTTAATTACTACTTACCACTTACTAATTAATACTTAATAATTAATACTTAAAAATACTACTTACTACTTACTACTTACTACTTTACTTACTACTTACTACTTACTACTTACTACTTACTACTTACTACTTACTACTTACTACTTACTACTTACTACTTACTACTTACTACTTACTACTTACTACTTACTACTTACTACTTACTACTTACTACTTACTACTTACTACTTACTACTTACTACTTACTACTTACCTTACTACTTACTACTTACTACTTACTACTTACTACTTACTACTTACTACTTACTACTTACTACTTACTACTTACTACTTACTACTTACTACTTACTACTTACTACTTACTACTTACTACTTACTAATTAATAATTGCTACTTAAAAATTACTACTTACTACTTACTAATTACTACTTGCTAATTACCACTACTTACTAATTACTACTTACACTACTTACTAATTACTACTTAATAATTACTACTTACTACTTTCTACTTACTACTTACTACTTACTACTACTTACTACTTACTACTTACTTACTTACTACTTACTACTTACTACTTACTACTTACTACTTACTTACTTACTTACTTACTTACTACTTACTACTTACTACTTACTAATATACTTACTACTTACTACTTACTACTTACTACTTACTACTTACTACTTACTACTTACTACTTACTACTTACTACTTACTACTTACTACTTACTACTTACTACTTACTACTTACTACTTACTACTTACTACTTACTACTTACTACTTACTACTTACTTACTACTTACTACTTACTACTTACTACTTACTACTTACTACTTTACTTACTACTACTTACTACTTACTACTTACTACTTACTACTTACTACTTATACTTACTATTACTTACTACTTACTACTTACTACTTACTACTTACTACTTACTACTTACTACTTACTACTTACTTACTACTTACTACTTACTACTTACTACTTACTACTTACTACTTACTAATTACTACTTACTACTTACTACTTACTACTTACTACTTACTACTTACTACTTACTACTTACTACTTACTACTTACTACTTACTACTTACTACTTACTACTTACTACTTACTACTTCACTATTTACTACTTACTACTTACTACTTAACACTTACTACTTACTACTTACTACTTACTACTTACTACTTACTACTTACTACTTACTACTTACTACTTACTACTTACTACTTACTACTTACTACTTACTTACTACACTTACTACTTACTACTTACTACACTTACTACTTACTACTTACTACTTACTACTTACTACTTACTACTTACTACTTACTACTTACTACTTACTACTTACTACTTACTACTTACTACTTACTACTTACTACTTACTACTTACTACTTACTACTTACTACTTACTACTTACTACTTACTACTTACTACTTACTACTTACTACTTACTACTTACTACTTACTACTTACTTACTACTTACTACTTACTACTTACTACTTACTACTTACTACTTACTACTCACTACTTACTACTTACTACTTACAACTTACTAATTAATAATTACTACTTAAAAATTACTACTTACTACTTACTAATTACTACTTACTACTTACTACTTACTACTTACTACTTACTACTTACTACTTACTAATTACTACTTAAACCTTTCTACTAACTACTTAAAAATTACTACTTACTACTTACTAATTACTACTTACTACTTACTACTTACTACTTACTACTTACTACTTACTACTTACTACTTACTACTTACTACTTACTACTTACTACTTACTACTTACTACTTACTACTTACTACTTACTACTTACTACTTACTACTTACTACTTACTACTTACTACTTACTACTTACTACTTACTACTTACTACTTACTACTTACTACTTACTACTTACTACTTACTACTTACTACTTACTACTTACTACTTACTACCTACTAATTACTACTTACTACCACTACTTACTACTTAGTACTTACTACTTACTAATTACTACTTAAACCTTTCTACTAACTACTTAATAATTACTACTTAAAAATTACTACTTACTACATACTACTTTCTACTTACTACTTACTACTTACTACTTACTACTTACTACTTACTACTTACTACTTACTACTTACTACTTACTACTTACTACTTACTACTTACTACTTACTACTTACTACTTACTACTTACTACTTACTACTTACTACTTACTACTTACTACTTACTACTTACTACTTACTACTTACTACTTACTACCTACTAATTACTACTTACTACTTACTACTTACTACTTACTACTTACTACTTACTAATTAATAATTACTACTTAAAAATTACTACTTACTACTTACTAATTACTACTTACTACTTCCTACTTACTACTTACTACTTACTACTTACTACTTACTAATTACTACTTACTACTTACTACTAACTACTTACTACTTACTAATTAATAATTACTAATTAAAAATTAAATTACTACTTACTACTTACTAATTACTACTTACTACTTACTACTTACTACTTACTAATTACTACTTAAACCTTTCTACTAACTACTTAATAATTACTACTTAAAATTACTACTTACTACTTGCTAAATGTTACTTACTACCTACTAATTACTACTTACTACTTACTACTTACTAATTACCACTTAATAAATACTTACTAATTACTACTTAATAATTACTACCTAAAAATTACAACCTTTTAATTACTACTTACTACTTACTAAGTACTATTTAATAATTACTACTTAAATATTACTACTTACTACTTACTACTTACTAATTACTACTTACTACCACTACTTACTAATTACTACTTACCACTTACTAATTACTACTTACCACTTACTAATTAATACTTAATAATTAATACTTAAAAAATACTACTTACTACTTACTACTTACTACTTAATAATTAACTACTTACTACTTACTACTTACTACTTACTACTTACTAGTTACTACTTACTACTTACTACTTACTACTTACTACTTACTACTTACTACTTACTACTACTACTTACTACTTACTACTTACTACTTACTACTTACTACTTACTACTTACTACTTACTACTTACTACTTACTACTTACTACTTACTACTTACTACTTACTACTTACTACTTACTACTTACTACTTACTACTGACTACTTACTACTTACTACTTACTACTTACTACTTACTAATTAATAATTGCTACTTAAAATTACTACTTACTACTTACTAATTACTACTTACTTACTCACTACTTACTAATTACTACTTAACCACTTACTAATTACTACTTAATAATTACTACTACTTACTACTTTCTACTTACTACTTACTACTTACTACTTACTACTTACTACTTACTACTTACTACTTACTACTTACTACTTACTACTTACTACTTACTACTTACTACTTACTACTTACTACTTACTACTTACTACTTACTACTTACTACTTACTACTTACTACTTACTACTTACTACTTACTACTTACTACTTACTACTTACTACTCACTACTTACTACTTACTACTTACTACTTAAACCTTTCTACTAACTACTTAATAATTACTACTTAAAATTACTACTTACTACTTACTAATTACTACTTACTACCTACTAATTACTACTTAATAATTACTACTTAAAAATTACAACTTTCTAAATACTACTTACTACTTACTAAGTACTATTTAATAATTACTACTTAAATATTACTACTTACTACTTACTAATTACTACTTACTACTTATTACTTACTACTTACTAATTACTAATTACTACTTACTACCTATTAATTACTACTTACTACTTACTACTTACTAATTACCACTTACTACTTACTACTTACTACTTACTACTTACTACTTACTACTTACTACTTACTACTTACTACTTACTACTTTACTTACTACTAACTACTTACTACTTACTACTTACTACTTACTACTTACTACTTACTACTTACTACTTACTACTTACTACTTACTTACTTACTACTTACTACTTACTACTTACTACTTAACTACTTACTACTTACTAATTACCACTTACTACTTATTACTTACTAATTATTAATAATTACTACTTAAAAATTACTACTTACTACTTACTACCTACTAATTACTACTTAATAATTACTTCCTTAAAATTACTACTTACTACTTACTACTTACTACTTACTACTTACTACTTACTACTTACTACTTACTACTTACTACTTACTTACTACTTACTACTTACTACTTACTACTTACTACTTACTACTTACTACTTACTACTTACTACTTACTACTTACTACTTACTACTTACTACTTACTACTTACTACTTACTACTTACTACTTACTACTTACTACTTACTACTTACTACTTACTACTTACTACTTACTACTTACTTACTACTTACTACTTACTACTTACTACTTACTACTTACTACTTACTACTTACTACTTACTACTTACTACTTACTACTTACTACTTACTCACTTTACTACTTACTACTTACTACTTACTACTTACTACTTACTACTTACTACTTACTACTTACTACTTACTACTTACTACTTACTACTTACTACTTACTACTTACTACTTACTCACTTACTACTTACTACCTACTAATTACTACTTACTACTACTACTTACTACTTATTACTTACTACTTACTACTTACTAATTAAAAATTACTACTTAAAAATTACTACTTACTACTTACTAATTACTACTTACTACTTACTACTTACTACTTACTACTTACTACTTACTACTTACTACTTACTACTTACTACTTACTACTTACTAATTACTACTTACTACTTACTTACTAACTACTTACTACTTACTACTTAATAATTACTACTTAAAAATTACTACTTACTACTTACTACTTACTACTTACTACTTACTACTTACTACTTACTACTTACTACTTACTACTTACTACTTACTACACACTACTTACTACTTACTACTTACTACTTACTACTTACTACTTACTACTTACTACTTACTACTTACTACTTACTACTTACTACTTACTACTTACTACTTACTACTTACTACTTACTACCTACTAATTACTACTTACTACCACTACTTACTACTTACTACTTACTACTTACTAATTAATAATTACTACTTAAAAATTACTACTTACTACTTACTAATTACTACTTCCTACTTACTACTTACTACTTACTACTCACTACTTACTACTTACTACTTACTACTTACTACTTACTACTTACTACTTACTACTTACTAATTACTACTTACTACTTACTACTAACTACTTACTACTTACTAATTAATAATTACTACTTAAAAATTAAATTACTACCTACTACTTACTAATTACTACTTACTACTTACTACTTACTAATTACTACTTAAACCTTTCTACCAACTACTTAATAATTACTAGTTAAAAATTACTACTTACTACTTACTAATTACCACTTACTACTTATTACTTACTTATTATTAATAATTACTACTTAAAAAGTACTACTTACTACTTACTACCACTACTTACTAATTACTACTTACCACTTACTAATTACTACTTAATAATTACTTCTTAAAAATTACTACTTACTACTTACTACTTACTACTTACTACTTACTACTTACTACTTACTACTTACTACTTACTACTTACTACTTACTACTTACTACTTACTACTTACTACTTACCACTTACTACTTACTACTTACTACTTACTACTTACTTACTACTTACTACTTACTACTTTACTACTACTTACTACTTACTACTTACTACTTACTACTTACTACTTACTACTTACTACTTACTTACTACTTACTACTTACTACTTACTACTTACTACTTACTACTTACTACTTACTACTTACTACTTACTACTTACTACTTACTACTTACTACTTACTACTTACTACTTACTACTTACTACTTACTACTTACTACTTACTTACTACTTACTACTTACTACTTACTACTTACTACTTACTACTTACTACTTACTACTTACTACTTACTACTTTACTTACTACTTACTACTTACTTACTACTTACTACTTACTACTTACTACTTACTACTTACTACTTACTACTTACTCACTTACTACTTACTACTTACTACTTACTACTTACTACTTACTACTTACTACTTACTACTTACTACTTACTACTTACTACTTACTACTTACTACTTATACTTACTACTTACTACTTACTACTTTACCACTTACTACTTACTACTTACTACTTACTACTTACTACTTACTACTTACTACTATTACCACTTACTACTTACTACTTACTACTTACTACTTACTACTTACCACTTACTACTTACTACTTACTACTTACTACTTACTACTTACTACTTACTACTTACCTACTTACCACTTACTACTTACTACTTACTACTTACTCACTTACTACTTACTACTACTTACTACTTACTACTTACTACTTACTACTTACTACTTCATTACTTACTACTTACTACTTACTACTTACTACTTACTACTTACTACTTACTACTTACTACTTACTACTTACTACTTACTACTTACTACTTACTACTTACTACTTACTACTTACTACTTACTACTTACCACTTACTACTTACTACTTACTACTTACTACTTACTACTTACTACTTACTACTTACTACTTACTCACTTACTACTTACTACTTACTACTTACTACTTACTTACTACTTACTACTTACTACTTACTACTTACTACTTACTACTTACTACTTACTACTTACTACTTACTACTTACTACTTACTACTTACTACTTACTTACTTACTACTTTACTACTTACTACTTACTACTTACTACTTACTACTTACTACTTACTACTTACTACTTACTACTTACTACTTACTACTTACTACTTACTACTTACTACTTACTACTTACTACTTACTACTTACTACTTACTACTTACTACTTACTACTTACTACTTACTACTTACTACTTTACTTACTTACTTACTACTTACTACTTACTACTTACTACTTACTACTTACTACTTACTACTTACTACTTACTACTTACTACTTACTACTTACTACTTACTACTTACTACTTACTACTTACTACTTACTACTTACTACTTACTACTTACTACTTACTACTTACTACTTACTACCTACTAATTACTACTTACTACCACTACTTATTACTTACTACTTACTACTTACTAATTAAAAATTACTACTTAAAAATTACTACTTACTACTTACTAATTACTACTTACTACTTACTACTTACTACTTACTACTTACTACTTACTACTTACTACTTACTACTTACTACTTACTACTTACTAATTACTACTTACTACTTACTACTAACTACTTACTACTTACTACTTAATAATTACTACTTAAAAATTACTACTTACTACTTACTACTTACTACTTACTACTTACTACTTACTACTTACTACTTACTACTTACTACTTACTACACACTACTTACTACTTACTACTTACTACTTACTACTTACTACTTACTACTTACTACTTACTACTTACTACTTACTACTTACTACTTACTACTTACTACTTACTACTTACTACTTACTACCTACTAATTACTACTTACTACCACTACTTACTACTTACTACTTACTACTTACTTACTAATTAATAATTACTACTTAAAAATTACTACTTACTACTTACTACTTCACTTACTACTTCCTACTTACTACTTACTACTTACTACTCACTACTTACTACTTACTACTTACTACTTACTACTTACTACTTACTACTTACTACTTACTACTTACTACTTACTACTTACTACTAACTACTTACTACTTACTAATTAATAATTACTACTTAAAAATTAAATTACTACCTACTACTTACTAATTACTACTTACTACTTACTACTTACTAATTACTACTTAAACCTTTCTACCAACTACTTAATAATTACTAGTTAAAAATTACTACTTACTACTTACTAATTACCACTTACCACTTACTACTTATTACTTACTTATTATTAATAATTACTACTTAAAAAGTACTACTTACTACTTACTACCACTACTTACTAATTACTACTTACCACTTACTAATTACTACTTAATAATTACTTCTTAAAAATTACTACTTACTACTTACTACTTACTACTTACTACTTACTACTTACTACTTACTACTTACTACTTACTACTTACTACTTACTACTTACTACTTACTACTTACTACTTACTACTTACTACTTACTACTTACTACTTACTACTTACTACTTACTACTTACTCACTTACCACTTACTACTTACTACTTACTACTTACTACTTACTACTTACTACTTACTACTTACTACTTACTCACTTACTACTTACTACTTACTACTTACTACTTACTACTTACTACTTACTACTTACTACTTACTACTTACTACTTACTACTTTACTACTTACTACTTACTACTTACTACTTACTACTTACTACTTACTACTTACTACTTACTACTTACTACTTACTACTTACTACTTACTACTTACTACTTACTACTTACTACTTACTACTTCACTTACTACTTACTACTTACTACTTACTACTTACTACTTACTTACCACTTACTACTTACTACTTACTACTTACTACTTACTCACTACTTACTACTTACTACTTACTACTTACTACTTACTACTTACTACTTACTACTTACTACTTACTACTTACTACTTACTACTTACTACTTACTACTTACTACTTACTACTTACTACTTACTACTTACTACTTACTACTTACTACTTACTACTTACTACTTACTACTTACTACTTACTCACTTACTACTTACTACTTACTACTTACTACTTACTACTTACTACTTACTACTTACTACTTACTACTTACTACTTACTCACTTACTACTTACTACTTACTACTTACTACTTACTACTTACTACTTACTACTTACTACTTACTACTTACTACTTACTACTTACTACTTACTACTTACTACTTACTACTTTACTACTTACTACTTACTACTTACTACTTACTACTTACTACTTACTACTTACTACTTACTACTTACTACTTACTACTTACTACTTACTACACTTTACTACTTACTACTTACTACTTACTACTTACTACTTACTACTTACTACTTACTACTTACTACTTACTACTTACTACTTACTACTTACTACTTACCACTTACTACTTACTACTTACTACTTACTACTTACTACTTACTACTTACTACTTACTACTTACTACTTACTACTTACTACTTACTACTTACTACTTACTACTTACTACTTACCACTTACTACTTACTACTTACTACTTACTACTTACTACTTACTACTTACTACTTACTACTTACTACTTACTTACTACTTACTACTTACTACTTACTACTTACTACTTACTACTTACTACTTACTACTTACTACTTACTACTTACTACTTACTACTTACTACTTACTACTTACTACTTACTACCTACTACTTACTACTTACTACCTACTAATTACTTACTACTTACTACTTACTAATTAAAAATTACTACTTAAAAATTACTACTTACTACTTACTAATTACTACTTACTACTTACTACTTACCACTTACTACTTACTACTTACTACTTACTACTTACTAATTACTACTTACTACTTACTACTAACTACTTACTACTTACTACTTAATAATTACTACTTAAAATTACTACTTACACTACTTACTACTTACTACTTACTACTTACTACTTACTACTTACTACTTACTACTTACTACTTACTACTTACTACTTACTACTTACTACTTACTACTTACTACTTACTACTTACTACTTACTACTTACTACTTACTACTTACTACTTACTACTTACTACTTACTACTTACTACTTACTACTTACTACTTACTACCTACTAATTACTACTTACTCCACTACTTACTACTTACTCACTTACTACTTACTAATTAAAAATTACTACTTAAAAATTACTACTTACTACTTACTAATTACTACTTCTACTACTTACTCACTTACTACTTACTACTTACTACTTACTACTTACTAATTACTACTTACTACTTACTACTAACTACTTACTACTTACTACTTAATAATTACTACTTAAAAATTACTACTTACTACTTACTACTTACTACTTACTACTTACTACTTACTACTTACTACTTACTACTTACTACTTACTACACACTACTTACTACTTACTACTTACTACTTACTACTTACTACTTACTACTTACTACTTACTACTTACTACTTACTACTTACTACTTACTACTTACTACTTACTACTTACTACTTACTACTTACTACTTACTACTTACTACTTACTACTTACTACTTACTACTTACCCACTTACTACTTACTACTTACTACTTACTACTTACTACTTACTACTTACTACTTACTACTTACTACTTACTACTTACTACTTACTACTTACTACTTACTACTTACTACTTACTACTTACTTTACCTACTAATTACTACTTACTACCACTACTTATTACTTACTACTTACTACTTACTAATTAAAAATTACTACTTAAAAATTACTACTTACTACTTACTAATTACTACTTACTACTTACTACTTACTACTTACTACTTACTACTTACTACTTACTACTTACTACTTACTACTTACTAATTACTACTTACTACTTACTACTAACTACTTACTACTTACTACTTAATAATTACTACTTAAAAATTACTACTTACTACTTACTACTTACTACTTACTACTTACTACTTACTACTTACTACTTACTACTTACTACTTACTACACACTACTTACTACTTACTACTTACTACTTACTCACTTACTACTTACTACTTACTACTTACTACTTACTACTTACTACTTACTACTTACTCACTTACTACTTACTACTTACTACCTACTAATTACTACTTACTACCACTACTTACTACTTACTACTTACTACTTACTAATTAATAATTACTACTTAAAAATTACTACTTACTACTTACTAATTACTACTTCCTACTTACTACTTACTACTTACTACTCACTACTTACTACTTACTACTTACTACTTACTACTTACTACTTACTACTTAAACCTTTCTACCAACTACTTAATAATTACTAGTTAAAAATTACTACTTACTACTTACTAATTACCACTTACTACTTATTACTTACTTATTATTAATAATTACTACTTAAAAAGTACTACTTACTACTTACTACCACTACTTACTAATTACTACTTACCACTTACTAATTACTACTTAATAATTACTTCTTAAAAATTACTACTTACTACTTACTACTTACTACTTACACTTACTCACTTACTACTTACTACTTACTACTTACTACTTACTACTTACTACTTACTACTTACTACTTACTACTTACTACTTACTACTTACTACTTACTACTTACTACTTACTACTTACTACTTACTACTTACCACTTACTAATTACTACTTACTACTTACTACTTACTACTTACTACTTACTACTTACTACTTACTACTTACTACTTACTACTTACTACTTACTACTTACTACTTACTACTACTACTTACTACTTACTACTTACTACTTATCACTTACTACTTACTACTTACTACTTACTACTTACTACTTACTACTTACTACTTACTACTACTTACTACTACTACTACTACTTACTTACTACTTACTACTTACTACTTACTTACTACTTACTACTTATACTTACTACTTACTACTTACTACTACTTACTACCACTTACTACTTACTACTTACTACTTACTACTTACCACTTACTACTTACTACTTACTACTTTACTACTTACTACTTACTACTTACTACTTACTACTTACTTACTTACTACTTACTACTTACTACTTACTACTTACTACTTACTTACTACTTACTACTTACTACTTACTACTTACTACTTACTTACTACTTACTACTTACTCCCTTACTACTTACTACTTCTACTACTTACTACTTACTACTTACTACTTACTACTTACTACTTACTACTTATTACACTTACTACTTACTTTACTACTTACTACTTACTTACTACTTACTACTTACTACTTACTACTTACTACTTACTACTTACTACTTACTACTTACTACTTACTACTTACTACTTTACTACTTACTACTTACTACTTACTACTTACTACTTACTACTTACTACTTACTACTTACTTACTTACTACTTACTACTTACTACTTACTACTTACTACTTACTACTTACTACTTACTACTTACTACTT
This sequence comes from Drosophila jambulina, assembly GCA_018152175.1. Taxonomy (NCBI): domain Eukaryota; kingdom Metazoa; phylum Arthropoda; class Insecta; order Diptera; family Drosophilidae; genus Drosophila; species Drosophila jambulina. Next base: position 195,913 of record JAECXH010000005.1, read on the forward strand.
ACTACTTACTACTTACTACTTACTACTTACTACTTACTACTTACTACTTACTACTTACTACTTACTACTTACTACTTACTACTTACTACTTACTACTTACTACTTACTACTTACTACTTACTACTTACTACTTACTACTTACTACTTACTACTTACTTACTTACTACTTTACTTACTACTTACTACTTACTACTTACTACTTACTACTTACTACTTACTACTTACTACTTACTACTTACTACTTACTACTTACTACTTACTACTTACTACTTACTACTTACTACTTACTACTTACTACTTACTACTTACTACTTACTACTTACTTACTTACTACTTACTACTTACTACTTACTACTTACTACTTACTACTTACTACCTACTACTTACTACTTACTACCTACTAATTACTTACTACTTACTACTTACTAATTAAAAATTACTACTTAAAAATTACTACTTACTACTTACTAATTACTACTTACTACTACTTACTACTTACTACTTACTTACTACTTACTACTTACTACTTACTACTTACTACTTACTACTTTACTTACTAACTACTTACTACTTACTACTTAATAATTACTACTTAAAAAAACTACTTACTACTTACTACTTACTACTTACTACTTACTACCTACTACTTACTACTTACTACTTACTACTTACTACTTACTACTTACTACTTACTACTTACTACTTACTACTTACTACTTACTACTTACTACTTACTACTTACTACTTACTACTTACTACTTACTACTTACTACTTACTACTTACTACCTACTAATTACTACTTACTACCACTACTTACTACTTACTACTTACTACTTACTAATTAAAAATTACTACTTAAAAATTACTACTTACTACTTACTAATTACTACTTACTACTTACTACTTACTACTTACTACTTACTACTTACTACTTACTAATTACTACTTACTACTTACTACTAACTACTTACTACTTACTACTTAATAATTACTCACTTAAAAATTACTACTTACTACTTACTTACTCTACTACTTACTACTTACTACTTACTACTTACTACTTACTACTTACTACTTACTACTTACTACTTACTACTTACTACTTACTACTTACTACTTACTACTTACTTACTTACTACTTACTACTTACTACTACTTACTACTTACTACTTACTACTTACTTACTACTTACTACTTACTACTTACTACTTACTACTTACTACTTACTACTTACTACTTACTACTTACTACTTACTACTTACTACTTACTACTTACTACTTACTACTTACTACTTACTACTTACTACTTACTACTTACTACTTACTACTTACTTACTACTTACTACTTACTACTTACTACTTACTACTTACTACTTACTACTTACTTACTACTACTTACTACTTACTACTTACTACTTACTACTTACTCACTTACTACTTACTACTTACTTACTTACACTTACTACTTACTACTTACTCACTTACTACTTACTACTTACTACTTACTACTTACTACTTACTACTTACTACTTACTTACTTACTACTTACTACTTACTACTTACTACTTACTACTTACTACTTACTACTTACTACTTACTACTTACTACTTACTACTTACTACTTACTACTTACTACTTACTACTTACTACTTACTACTTACTACTTACTACTTACTACTTACTACTTACTACTTACTACTTACTACTTACTACTTACTACTTACTACCTACTACTTACTACTTACTACCTACTAATTACTTACTACTTACTACTTACTAATTAAAAATTACTACTTAAAAATTACTACTTACTACTTACTAATTACTACTTACTACTTACTACTTACTACTTACTACTTACTACTTACTACTTACTAATTACTACTTACTACTTACTACTTACTACTTACTACTTACTACACACTACTTACTACTTACTACTTACTACTTACTACTTACTACTTACTACTTACTACTTACTACTTACTAATTACTACTTACTACTTACTACTAACTACTTACTACTTACTAATTAATAATTACTACTTAAAAATTAAATTACTACCTACTACTTACTAATTACTACTTACTACTTACTACTTACTAATTACTACTTAAACCTTTCTACCAACTACTTAATAATTACTAGTTAAAAATTACTACTTACTACTTACTAATTACCACTTACTACTTATTACTTACTTATTATTAATAATTACTACTTAAAAAGTACTACTTACTACTTACTACCTATTAATTACTACTTACTACCACTACTTACTAATTACTACTTACTACTTACTAATTACTACTTACTACTTCCTACTTACTACTTACTAATTACTACTTACTACTTCCTACTTACTACTTACTACTTACTACTTACTACTCACTACTTACTACTTACTACTTACTTCTTACTAATTACTACTTAAACCTTTCTACTAACTGTTTAATAATTACTAGTTAAAAATTACTACTTACTACTTACTAATTACCACTTACTACTTATTACTTACTTATTATTAATAATTACTACTTAAAAATTACTACTTACTACTTACTACCTACTAATTACTACTTACTACCACTACTTACTAATTACTACTTACCACTTACTACTTACTACTTACTACTTACTACTTACTACTTACTACTTACTACTTACTACTTACTACTTACTACTTACTACTTACTACTTACTACTTACTACTTACTACTTACTACTTACTACTTACTACTTACTACTTACTACTTACTACTTACTACTTACTACTCACTACTTACTACTTACTACTTACAACTTACTAATTAATAATTACTACTTAAAAATTACTACTTACTACTTACTAATTACTACTTACTACTTACTACTTACTACTTACTACTTACTACTTACTAATTACTACTTAAACCTTTCTACTAACTACTTAAAAATTACTACTTACTACTTACTAATTACTACTTACTACTTACTACTTACTACTTACTACTTACTACTTACTACTTACTACTTACTACTTACTACTTACTACTTACTACTTACTACTTACTACTTACTACTTACTACTTACTACTTACTCTACTTACTACTTACTACTTTACTTACTTACTACTTACTACTTACTACTTACTACTTACTACTTACTACTTACTACTTACTACTTACTACTTACTACTTACTTACTACTTACTACTTACTACTTACTACTTACTACTTACTACTTACTACTTACTACTTACTTACTTACTACTTACTACTTACTACTTACTACTTACTACTTACTACTTACTACTTACTACTTACTACTTACTACTTACTACTTACTTACTACTACTTACTACTTACTACTTACTACTTACTACTTACTACTTACTACTTACTACTTACTACTTACTACTTACTACTTACTACTTACTACTTACTACTTACTACTTACTACTTATTACTTACTACTTACTACTTACTACTTACTACTTACTACTTACTACTTACTACTTACTACTTACTACTTACTACTTACTACTTACTACTTACTACTTACTACTTACTACTTACTACTTACTACTTACTACTTACTACTTACTACTTACTACTTACTACTTACTACTTACTACTTACTACTTACTACTTACTACTTACTACTTACTACTTACTACTTACTACTTACTACTTACTACTTACTACTTACTTACTTACTACTTACTACTTACTACTTACTACTTACTACTTACTACTTACTTACTACTTACTACTTACTACTTACTACTTACTACTTACTACTTACTACTTACTACTTACTACTTACTACTTACTTACTACTTACTACTTACTACTTACTACTTACTACTTACTACTTACTACTTACTACTTACTACTTACTACTTACTACTTACTACTTACTACTTACTACTTACTACTTACTACTTACTACTTACTACTTACTACTTACTACTTACTACTTACTACTTACTACTTACTACTTACTACTTACTACTACTTACTACTTACTACTTACTACTTACTACTTACTACTTACTACTTACTACTTACTACTTACTACTTACTACTTACTACTTACTACTTACTACTTACTACTTACTACTTACTACTTACTACTTACTACTTACTACTTACTTACTACTTACTACTTACTACTTACTACTTACTACTTACTACTACTACTTACTTACTACTTACTACTTACTACTTACTACTTACTACTTACTACTTACTAATTAATAATTACTACTTAAAAATTACTACTTACTACTTACTAATTACTACTTACTACTAACTACTTACTACTAACTACTTACTACTTACTAATTAATAATTACTACTTAAAAATTAAATTACTACCTACTACTTACTAATTACTACTTACTACTTACTACTTACTACTTACTAATTACTACTTAAACCTTTCTACTAACTACTTAATAATTACTAGTTAAAAATTACTACTTACTACTTACTAATTACTACTTACTACTTACTAATTACTACTTAAACCTTTCTACTAACTACTTAATAATTACTACTTAAAAATTACTACTTACTACTTACTACTTTCTACTTACTACTTACTACTTACTACTTACTAATTACCACTTACTACTTATTACTTACTAATTATTAATAATTACTACTTAAAAATTAAATTACTACTTACTACTTACTAATTGCTACTTACTTCTTACTACTTACTACTTACTTATTACTACTTAAACCTTTCTACTAACTACTTAATAATTACTACTTAAAAATTACTACTTACTACTTACTACTTTCTACTTACTACTTACTACTTACTACTTACTAATTAATCACTTACTACTTATTACTTACTAATTATTAATAATTACTACTTACTAATTACTACTACTACTTACTACTTACTACTTACTACTTACTACTTACTACTTACTACTTACTACTTACTACTTACTACTTACTACTTACTACTTACTAATTACTACTTACTACTTACTACTAACTACTTACTACTTACTAATTAATAATTACTACTTAAAAATTAAATTACTACTTACTACTTACTAATTACTACTTACTACCTACTAATTACTACTTACTACTTACTACTTACTAATTACCACTTAATAATTAATACTTAATAATTACTACTTAATAATTACTACTTAAAAATTACAACTTTCTAATTACTAATTACTACTTAATAATTACTACTTACTACTTAAAAATTACTACTTACTACTTACTACTTACTACTTACTACTTACTACTTACTACTTACTACTTACTACTTACTACTTACTACTACTTACTACTTACTACTTACTACTTACTACTTACTACTTACTACTTACTACTTACTACTTACTACTTACTACTTACTACTTACTACTTTACTACTTACTACTTACTACTTACTACTTACTACTTACTACTTACTACTTACTACTTACTACTCTACTTACTACTTACTACTTACTACTTACTACTTACTTACTTACTACTTACTACTTACTACTTACTACTTACCACTTACTACTTACTACTTACTACTTACTACTTACTACTTACTACTTACTACTTACTTCACTACTTACTACTTACTACTTACTACTTACTACTTACTACTTACTACTTACTACTTACTACTTACTACTTACTACTTACTACTTACTACTTACTTACTACTACTTACTACGTACTACTTACACTACTTACTACTTACTACTTACTACTTACTAATTAATAATTACTACTTAAAAATTACTACTTACTACTTACTACTTACTACTTACTACTTACTACTTACTACTTACTACTTACTACGTACTACTCACTACTTACTACTTACTACTTACTACTTACTAATTAATAATTACTACTTAAAAATTACTACTTACTACTTACTAATTACTACTTACTACTTACTACTTACTACTTACTACTTACTAATTACCACTTAATTAATACTTACTAATTACTACTTAATAATTACTACTTAAAAATTACAACTTTCTAAATACTACTTACTATTTACTAACGTACTATTTAATAATTACTACTTAAATATTACTACTTACTACAATACTACTTACTACTTACTACTTACTACTTACTACTTACTACTTACTACTTACTACTTACTACTTACTACTTACTACTTACTACTTACTACTTACTACTTACTCACTTACTACTTACTACTTACTACTTACTACTTACTACTTACTACTTACTACTTACTACTTACTACTTACTACTTACTACTTACTACTTACTACTTACTACTTACTACTTACTACTTACTACTTACACTTACTACTTACTACTTACTACTTACCACTTACTACTTACTACTACTACTTACACTTACTACTACTTACTACTTACTACTTACTACTTACTTACTTACCACTTACTACTTACTACTTTACCACTTACTACTTACTACTTACTACTTACTACTTACTACTTACTACTTACTACTTACTACTTACTACTTACTACTTACTACTTACTACTTACTACTTACTACTTACTACTTACTACTTACTACTTACTACTTCTACTACTTACTACTTACTACTTACTACTTACTACTTACTACTTACTACATTACTACTTACTACTTACTACTTACTACTTACTACTTACTACTTACTACTTACTACTTACTACTTACTACTTACTACTTACTACTTACTACTTACTACTTACTACTTACTACTTACTACTTACTACTTACTACTTACTACTTACTACTTACTTACTACTACTTACTACTTACTACTTACTACTTACTACTTACTACTTACAACTTACTAATTAATAATTACTACTTAAAATTACTACTTAATACTTACTAATTACTACTTACTACTTACTACTTACTACTTACTACTTACTAATTACTACTTAAACCTTTCTACTAACTACTTAATAATTACTACTTAAAAATTACTACTTACTACTTACTAATTACTACTTACTACCTACTAATTACTACTTAATAATTACTACTTAAAAATTACAACTTTCTAAATACTTCTTACTACTTACTAAGTACTATTTAATAATTACTACTTAAATATTACTACTTACTACAATACTACTTACTACTTACTACTTACTACTTACTACTTACTACTTACTACTTACTACTTACTACTTACTACTTACTACTTACTACTTACTACTTACTACTTACTACTTACTACTTACTACTCACTTACTACTTACTACTTACTACTTACTACTTACTACTTACTACTTACTACTTACTACTTACTACTTACTACTTACTACTTACTACTTACTACTTACTACTTACTACTTACTACTTACTACTTACTACTTACTACTTACTACTTACTACTTACTACTTACTACTTATTACTTACTACTTACTAATTACTAATTACTACTTACTACCTATTAATTACTACTTACTACTTACTACTTACTATTTACCACTTAATAATTAATACTTAATAATTACTACTTAATAATTACTACTTACTACTTACTACCTACTAATTACTACTTACTACTCACTACTTACTACTTACTACTTACTACTTACTACTTACTACTTACTACTTACTAATTACTACTTAACTACTTACTACTTACTACTTACTACTTACTACTTACTACTTACTACTTTACTTACCACTTACTACTTACTCACTTACTACTTACTACTTACTACTTACTACTTACTACTTACTACTTACTTACTTACTACTTACTACTTACCATTTTACTACTTACTACTTACTACTTACTACTTACTACTTACTACTTACTACTTACTACTTACTACTTACTACTTACTACTTACTACTTACTACTTACCACTTACTACTACCACTTACTACTTACTACTTACTTACTACTTACTACTTACTACTTACACTTACTACTTACTACTTACTACTTACTACTTACTACTTACTACTTACTACTTACTACTTACTACTTACTACTTACTACTTACTACTTACTACTTACTTACTACTTACTACTTACTACTTACTACTTACTACTTACTACTTACTACTTACTACTTACTACTTACTACTTACTACTTACTACTTACTACTTACTACTTACTACTTACTTACTACTTACTACTTACTACTTACTACTTACTACCTACTAATTACTACTTACTACTTACTACTTACTACTTACTACTACTTACTACTTACTACTTACTACTATTACTACTTACTAATTACTACTTACTAATTACTACTTACTACTTACTACTTACTACTTACTACTTACTACTTACTACTTACTACTTACTACTTACTACTTACTACTTACTACTTACTTACTTACTTTACTACTTACTACTTACTACTTACTACTTACTACTTACTACTTACTCACTTACTACTTACTACTTACTACTTACTACTTACTACTTACTACTTACTACTTACTACTTTACTACTTACTACTTACTACTTACTACTTACTTTACTTACTACTTACTACTTACTACTTACTACTTACTACTTACTACTTACTACTTACTACTTACTACTTACTACTTACTACTTACTACTTACTACTTACTACTTACTACTTACTACTTACTACTTACTACTTACTACTTACTACTTACTACTTACTACTTACTACTTACTACTTACTACTTACTACTTACTACTTACTACTTACTACTTACTACTTACTACTTACTACTTACTACTTACTACTTACTACTACTTACTACTTACTACTTACTACTTACTACTTACTCACTTACTACTTACTACTTACTACTTACCACTTACTACTTCTTACTACTTACTACTTACTACTTACTACTTACTACTTACTACTTACTACTTACTTACTTACTACTTACCACTTACTACTTACTACTTACTACTTACTACTTACACTTACTACTACTACTTACTACTTACTACTTACTTACTAATCACTACTTACCACTTACCACTTACTACTTACTACTTACTACTTACTACTTACTCTTACTACTTACTACTTTACTTACTACTTACTACTTACTACTTACTTACTTACTACTTACTACTTACCACTTACTACTTACTACTTACTACTTACTACTACTTACTACTTACTACTTACTACTTACTACTTACTACTTACTACTTACTACTTACTACTTACTACTTACTACTTACTTACTTACTACTTACTACTTACTCTTACTTACTTACTACTTACTACTTACTACACTTTACTACTTACTACTTACTACTTACTACTTACTACTTACTACTTACTACTTACTACTTACTACTTACTACTTACTACTTACTACTTACTACTTACTACTTACTACTTACTACTTACTACTTACTACTTACTACACTAATTACTACTTACTACTTACTACTTACTACTTACTACTTACTACTTACTACTTACTACTTACTACTTACTACTTACTACTTACTAATTACTTACTTACTTACTACTTACTAATTACTACTTACTACTTACTTACTACTTACTACTTACTACTTACTACTTACTACTTACTACTTACTACTTACTACTTACTACTTACTACTTACTACTTACTACTTACTACTTACTACTTACTACTTACTACTTACTACTTACTACTTACTACTTACTACTTACTACTTACTACTTACTACTTACTACTTACTACTTACTACTTACTACTTACTACTTACTACTTACTACTTACTACTTACTACTTACTACTTACTACTTTACTACTACCACTTACTTACTACTTACTACTTACTACTTACTACTTACTACTTACTACTTACTACTTACTACTTACTACTTACTACTTACTACTTACTACTTACTACTTACTACTTACTACTTACTACTTACTACTTACTACTTACTACTTACTTACTACTTACTACTTACTACTTACTAATTAATAATTACTACTTAAAAATTACTACTTACTACTTACTAATTACTACTTACTACTAACTACTTACTACTTACTAATTAATAATTACTACTTAAAAATTAAATTACTACCTACTACTTACTAATTACTACTTACTACTTACTACTTACTACTTACTAATTACTACTTAAACCTTTCTACTAACTACTTAATAATTACTAGTTAAAAATTACTACTTACTACTTACTAATTACTACTTAAACCTTTCTACTAACTACTTAATAATTACTACTTAAAAATTACTACTTACTACTTACTACTTTCTACTTACTACTTACTACTTACTACTTACTAATTACCACTTACTACTTATTACTTACTAATTATTAATAATTACTACTTAAAAATTAAATTACTACCTACTACTTACTAATTACTACTTACTACTTACTACTTACTACTTACTAATTACTACTTAAACCTTTCTACTAACTACTTAATAATTACTAGTTAAAAATTACTACTTACTACTTACTAATTACTACTTACTACTTACTAATTACTACTTAAACCTTTCTACTAACTACTTAATAATTACTACTTAAAAATTACTACTTACTACTTACTACTTTCTACTTACTACTTACTACTTACTACTTACTACTTACTACTTACTACTTACTACTTACTACTTACTACTTACTACTTACTACCTACTAATTACTACTTACTACCACTACTTACTACTTACTACTTACTACTTACTACTTACTACTTACTAATTACTACTTACTACTTACTACTTACTACTTACTACTTACTACTTACTACCTACTACTTACTACTTACTACTTACTACTTACTACTTACTACTTACTACTTACTACTTACTACTTACTACTTACTACTTACTACTACTTACTACTTACTACTTACTACTTACTACTTACTACTTACTACTTACTAATTTACCACTTAATTAATACTTACTAATTACTACTTAATAATTACTACTTAAAAATTACAACTTTCTAAATACTACTTACTATTTACTAAGTACTATTTAATAATTACTACTTAAATATTACTACTTACTACTTACTACAATACTACTTACTACTTACTACTTACTACTTTACTACTTACTACTTACTACTTACTACTTACTACTTACTACTTACTACTTACTACTTACTACTTACTACTTACTACTTACTACTTACTACTTTACTACTTACTATACTTACTACAATACTACTTACTACTTACTACTACTACTACTTACTTACTTACTACTACTTACTCACTTACTACTTACTACTTACTACTTACTACTTACTACTTACTACTTACTACTACTCACTTACTACTTACTACTTACTACTTACTACTTACTACTTACTACTTACTACTTACTACTTACTACTTACTACTTACTACTTACTACTTACTCACTTACTACTTACTACTTACTACTTACTACTTACTACTTACTACTTACTACTTACTACTTACTACTTACTACTTACTACTTACTACTTACTACTTACTACTTACTCACTTACTACTTACTACTTACTACTTACTACTTACTACTTACTACTTACTACTTACTACTTACTACTTACTACTTACTACTTACTACTTACTACTTACTACTTACAACTTACTAATTAATAATTACTACTTAAAAATTACTACTTAATACTTACTAATTACTACTTACTACTTACTACTTACTACTTACTACTTACTAATTACTACTTAAACCTTTCTACTAACTACTTAATAATTACTACTTAAAAATTACTACTTACTACTTACTAATTACTACTTACTACCTACTAATTACTACTTAATAATTACTACTTAAAAATTACAACTTTCTAAATACTACTTACTACTTACTAAGTACTATTTAATAATTACTACTTAAATATTACTACTTACTACTTACTACAATACTACTTACTACTTACTACTTACTACTTACTACTTACTACTTACTACTTACTACTTACTACTTACTACTTACTACTTACTACTTACTACTTACTACTTACTACTTACTACTTACTACTTACTACTTACTACTTACTACTTACTCTTACTACACTTACTACTTACTACTTACTACTTACTACTTACTACTTACTACTTACTACTTACTACTTACTACTTACTACTTACTCACTTACTACTTACTACTTACTACTTACTACCACTTACTACTTACTACTTACTACTTACTACTTACTACTTACCACTTACTACTTACTACTTACTACTTACTACTTACTACTTACTACTTACTACTTACTACTTACTACTTACTACTTACTACTTACTACTTACTACTTATTACTTACTACTTACTAATTACTAATTACTACTTACTACCTATTAATTACTACTTACTACTTACTACTTACTATTTACCACTTAATAATTAATACTTAATAATTACTACTTAATAATTACTACTTAAAAATTACAACTTTGTAATTACTACTTACCACTTACTAATTACTAGTTAATAATTACTACTTAAAAATTACTACTTACTACTTACTACTTACTACTTACTACTTACTACTTACTACTTACTACTTACTACTTACTACTTACTACTTACTACTTACTACTTACTACTTACTACTTACTACTTACTACTTACTACTTACTACTTACTACTTACTACTTACTACTTACTACTTACTACTTACTACTTACTACTTACTACTTACTACTTTCTACTTACTACTTACTACTTACTACTTACTAATTACCACTTACTACTTACTACTTACTACTTACTAATTACCACTTACTACTTATTACTTACTAATTATTAATAATTACTACTTAAAAATTACTACTTACTACTTACTACTTACTACTTACTACTTACTACTTACTACTTACTACTTATTTATTTATTTATTTATTTATTTATTCAGAAAATAGCAAATTTCTGCCATTGAAGCCAAATCCTTGCCACTGACCGGATAAGGAGTAATTTTTATTGATGTGCCCCGACTCACATCAGGTGGTCAGAGGCAAGGATAGGTGTCTTAAAATAAATTGAGAGTTGACATCTAAGGACAACTCCACATGTAACAAAAAATATAATTCATTATAAGACGAACATAAAACGCGGAAAGGGTCGTGCAACTCGAAATTAGATTTACATAAACTTAGTGCAATCGGCCGGAAATAACGCGACGGTCTTGCAGGGACAGAGAAACTTAACTGACTTAACAAATAAGACGAAGAAATATATCCATTAATCAGTTTATAAATGAACATCACTCCGTGGCAGGTTCGACGATCCTTAAGCGAGGGCAGGCTCAGAAGACGTAGCCTGTCACTATAAGAGGGGAGGTGACGCTGAGGATCCCAGTTAAGTCCCCGTAGAGCAAACAAAAGGAATTGTTTCTGAACTGATTCAACAAGGTCTTGATACTTCGCGTATTGAGGAGACCATACGCACGAACAGTATTCCAATATTGGGCGGACGAGAGAGACATAAAGGAGTTTGGTGGTGTAGGGATCGACAAACTCCTTCGACCAGCGCTTAACGAAGGCAAAAACCCCTTTGGCTCTACCGACAATTAAGCTAATATGGTCGGTGAAGTTTAAGGTATGGTTAAACAGAACTCCAAGGTCATTTACTGAAATGATGCGCTCAAGATTACTTGTCCCTAAGGAATAATTTGTCAAGAAACAGTTTTTACGAAAAAATGACATACATTTACATTTAGTGTTGTTAAGAAATAGCAAATTATTGTTGCACCAGGACTGCATGTTGTTTATGTCAATTTGCAAAAGAGAGTGGGAGACTGAATTCGTCAATGGCAAACATAGTTAAAGTTTGATGAGTAGTAGTACTTACTACTTAGTAGTAGTACTTACTACTTACTACTTACTACTTACTACTTACTACTTACTACTTACTACTTACTACTTACTACTTACTACTTACTACTTACTACTTACTACTTACTACTTACTACTTACTACTTACTACTTACTACTTACTACTTACTACTTACTACTTACTACTTACTACTTCACTACTTACTACTTACTACTTACTACTTACTACTTACTACTTACTATTTACTACTTACTATTTACTACTTACTACTTACTACTTACTACTTACTACTTACTACTTACTACTTACTACTTACTACTTACTACTTACTGCTTACTGCTTACTGCTTACTGCTTACTGCTTACTGCTTACTACTTACTACTTGCTACTTACTACTTGCTACTTACTACTTGCTACTTGCTACTTGCTACTTACTACTTGCTACTTACTACTTACTACTTACTACTTACTATTTACTACTTTACTATTTACTTACTACTTACTACTTACTTACTTACTACTTACTACTTACTACTTACTACTTACTACTTACTACTTACTGCTTACTGCTTACTACTGCTTACTGCTTACTGCTTACTACTTACTACTTGCTACTTACTACTTGCTACTTACTACTTGCTACTTCTACTTTACTTGCTACTTACTACTTACTACTTACTACTTACTACTTACTACTTACTACTTACTACTTACTACTTACTACTTACTACTTACTACTTACTACTTACTACTTACTACTTACTACTTACTACTTACTACTTACTACTTACTACTTACTACTTACTACTTACTACTTACTACTTACTACTTACTATTTACTACTTACTACTTACTACTTACTACTTACTACTTACTACTTACTACTTACTACTTACTACTTACTACTTACTACTTACTGCTTACTGCTTACTGCTTACTGCTTACTGCTTACTGCTTACTACTTACTACTTGCTACTTACTACTTGCTACTTACTACTTGCTACTTGCTACTTACTACTTGCTACTTACTACTTACTACTTACTACTTACTACTTACTACTTACTACTTACTACTTACTACTTACTACTTACTACTTACTACTTACTACTTACTACTTACTACTTACTACTTACTACTTACTACTTACTACTTACTACTTACTACTTACTACTTACTACTTACTACTTACTACTTACTACTTACTACTTACTACTTACTACTAACTACTTACTACTTACTACTTACTACTTACTACTTACTACTTATTTCGGGTCGTGAAATTCCTCTCACCAAACATCGTTCGACTTCAAGAAGTCCAGAGCCGCCGCCGACGCACCGCCAGTATCACCAAGGCGGCACCGAAGCCAACGACGAAAACCATGAGGATACCCAGCGCGCCGAGATC
This sequence comes from Drosophila jambulina, assembly GCA_018152175.1. Lineage (NCBI taxonomy): Eukaryota > Metazoa > Arthropoda > Insecta > Diptera > Drosophilidae > Drosophila > Drosophila jambulina. Next base: position 211,108 of record JAECXH010000005.1, read on the forward strand.
ATCACGACATACAAAGACCAGGAGAACGACGAGGCTGAAGCCCTGGCCGAGGGTACCAAGGTCAAGGGGGCCACTTGATGATGAGTGCGCTCGTCCAACGTCCCCACCCCCGCAGGAGGAAGATCACCGCCCAGGTTCCCCTCGGGCCAAATCCAAGCAATGACCACGACACCAGACCGACGGGAAGAATACGGACAAAGAGGACAGCTGCACCTCCCATGCAGCTAATCATTTTATTTTTCTCCGTTTCCACAGTTGAGTTTAAAACGAGCAGAACCGAGTTCCCAGATCAACCCATCCTGGCATCAGTATCGGATAGGGTTGCCAGACCGATCGAGGGCACAGGACCGCCCCGATAAACCCAGGATATCGGGTAATCGATCGCACCGATCGCCGAAATCGGTGAAAACTGCGCAATAGGAAAAGAATCAGCGAAGCCAACGAATCAGACATCCCAACGCGGTGGATATGTCCGCATCCGCCACCACCCCCGAAGTAGGGATGGGGTGTGAAGACCCGATCCGGGCCTCACAACGTATGTATATATTAGTTAAGGTATAGATGTAAATAATTGGTTTAAGTTGGGATTTAGGGTATATTAATAAGTTAGTAGTAAGTTAGTAATTAATTATTAGGAGTAAGCATAGCATAGGGAAATAACAAGACCCACGAAGGGCACCTGTAAATAGTAGCATAGGGAAATAACAAGACCCACGAAGGGCACCTGTACATAGTTTAGGCATAGGGAAACGACAAGACCCACGAAGGGCATTTGTACATAGCTTAGACTTAGGCCGCTAAGCCTCATGGATAGGAGCAACAGTTAGGCACACGCACACACACACCGCCGCCCCAGAACCCATGCCGATCTCCAGCCACGCCGCCGCATAGCAACAGCGGCCGCATAGCAACAGCAGCCGCATAGCAACAGCCGCCGCCTAGCAACAGGGACCAGAGTACAGTCGGCGACAAAAGCCCGCTTAGCAACAGCGGTAACATCGCCCGGATCGCGACATACCGGCAGAGCCCAGCACATTCGGCAGAGCCGACATACCGGCAGAACCCAGCACATTCGGCAGAGCCGACATACCGGCAGAGCCAACACACCGCCTAGCAACAGGGACCCACGTACAGTCGGCGACAAAAGCCCGCTTAACAACAGCGGTAACATCGCCCGGATCGCGACATACCGGAGAGCCCAGCACATTCGGCAGAGCCGACATATCAGCAGAGCCCAGCACATTCGGCAGAGCCCAGCACATTCGGCAGAGCCAACGCATACCGGCAGAGCCAACGGCAGAGCCAACACACCGGCAGAGCCACCGGCAGAGCCAACGCATCGGCAGAGCCAACGCACCGGGAGAGCCAACACATATCGGCAGAGCCGAACACATATCGGCAGAGCCGAACACATACCGCAGAGCGAACACACCGGCAGAGCCAACATTTACCGGCAGAGCCAACACACCGGCAGAGCAGCAGGACCCAATCACGGCCGAGCAGAAAGCTGCGCAGCCGCAGGGCCCAGAGGGCCGATGGAGGAGAGAACGAGAGAGCGCACGGCCGATCGCGAGCAGCGCTCACCCCAGCCGAAGCCGACGCTGCCACGTAAGCACGCGAAAGCTTCGTGTCGGCAGAGGCGAGAACGCTGACGACGAGCGGCAGAGGAAAGCTGCGAGCAGCGATTCTTTTGAGCAGCACGAGGAGTTGGTTTTCGACTGGCAAACGGAGAAGTTTATTTTTACCCAGCAAGCGGAGCGGAGTTATTCTCCACGACGGAGTGCGGAGCAGCTCCGATGATCGCCACGCGGAACTCGGACACGTGGGTGGCCACCAGTATGGATAGGCTGGCCCCCACACTGGAGGAGTAATCGGGTGAGCTGGGCCTCGGGCCAACCCCTGCGTGGGGATTACCAGTGAGTGCGAGTTAGGGACAAAGATTAGTGTAATTAAGATGACGAAATTCAATAAATGTATGACCAGAAATTATAATGAAAATACAGTTGCGCCTTCATTCGAACTTCCCCGTTTCCCCCTCCTCCTTCGGGCTCTACATTCGGCATCGGGGCCAAGGATGGGCCGCAAACACCAGTGCCCCAAATGCCGCGCCTTCCCCTCTCCCGACCCGGGGGGCGGTTTACCGGCTGACGGGACTGCCTACCCATCTGAGGGAGTACTCCGGGCTCGCGGGGCGGTACACGGGTGACGTGGCCGCGACCCAGCCCAGAGGCGGTCCTCCTCCTCTCCTTTTCCCCGGCCCGGCGGCCAAGGCGGAGCGGTGCCCGGGTGACGGGGTGACGCCAGCGCCTGCCCCGGACATCTCTTTCCTCTCCTGACCAGGAGGCGCTTTCCGGGTGACGGGGCGCCCTCCAGGCCATTTCCCCTCGCGGGCCGTGACCTCGGCCAGGAACCGGCGCCCGGGTGACGGGGCTGCTCCTGCCGACTCGCGGCCCCGCCCTGCGATTGGACTGGCGGGGAGCGTTTACCGGGTGACGGGGCGCTCTCTAGACCATTCCCCTCGCGGGCCGTGATCTCGGCCAGGAGCCGGCGCCCGGGTGACGGGGCTGCTCCTGCCGACTCGCGGCCCCGCCCTGCGATCGGCTGGTGGGGAGCGTTTTCCGGGTGACGGGGCGCTCTCTCGAAGCCATCCTCCCTTGCGGGCCGTGATCTCGGCCAGGAGCCGGCGCCCGGATGACGGGGCTGCTCCTGCCGACTCGCTGCCACGCCCCCGTGATCCTTTCGGGTCGTTCCCACCACTCCAACCCTGCCTATACTACCCAAATCCCGGCCAACCGGCCCCCTTTCCTGCCTGTCCCCGCAAAAATAAATATTTTTCTGTGGAGGATCCTGGTCTGACTGAGTATTTATCCTGGCCCGTGATTAGCATCCTTACAACTCTAATACGGCAATTTCGTTACAGGCGACGGTCACACTGAACTTCGCCAGGGCCCTATATAAGGCGGGCGACACTCTTTGAATTTCACTCGGCGTCCGACAGCGATCCGATGACGTAGCTTATATCCAGAGAACAAACCGCCAGGCAGCTGCCAATGTGGTAAATATACTTAGCAGCAAATTTGCTTGATTTGTAGTAGCTAATACTTACTCAACAGGAAGTAGCTACCCTGAGGCGCATGTTCATGGCGTTGGCCACACTAATACGGCAATTTTGTTGCAGGCGACGGTCACACTGAACTTCGCCAGGGCCCTATATAAGGCAGGCGACACTCTTGGAACTACACTCTGCGTCCGACAGCGATCCGATGACGTAGCTTATATCCAGAGAACAAACCGCCAGGCAGCTGCCAATGTGGTAAATATACTTAGCAACAAATTTGCTTGATTTGTAGTAACTAATACTTACACACAAGGAAGTAGCTACCCTGAGACACATGTTCAGGATGAAGGCCGCAGGATTGAGAGCATCCTGCACCTCCTGTGGCATCACCGTGCACAACCCACAGAATAGGAAAAATAACATAAGGAATACGAGTCCTAAGAAAATATTTGAATTTAATGCGCGGGCGCAATTGATCGTAAACGCCAGGTCACACTGGATCGAACGGGCGTTGGCCACACTGATAAGGCAATTTCGTTACAGGCGACGGTCACACTGAACTTCGCCAGGGCCTTATATAAGGCGGGCGACACTCTTGGAATTTCACTCGGCGTCCGACAGCTATCCGATGAGGTAGCATATATCCAGAGAACAACCCGCCAGGCAGCTGCCAGTGTGGTGAATATACTAAGCAACAAATTTGCTTGATTTGTAGTAACTAATACTTACTCATCAGGAAGTAGCTACCCTGAAGCACATGTTCATGGCGTTGGCCACACTAATACGGCAATTTTGTTACGGTCACACTGAACTTCGCCAGGGCCCTATATAAGGAAGGCGACACTCTTGGAACTACACTCTGCGTCCGACAGCGATCCGATGACGTAGCTTATATCCAGAGAACAAACCGCCAGGCAGCTGCCAATGTGGTAAATATACTTAGCAACAAATTTGCTTGATTTGTAGTAACTAATACTTACACATCAGGAAGTAGCTACCCTGAGACACATGTTCAGGATGAAGGCCGCAGGATTGAGAGCATCCTGCACCTCCTGTGGCATCACCGTGCACAACCCACAGTATAGGAAAAATAACATAAGGAATACGAGTCCTAAGAAAATATTTGAATTTAATACGCGAGCGCAATTGATCGTAAACGCCAGGTCACACTGGATCGAACGGGCGTTGGCCACACTGATAAGGCAATTTCGTTACAGGCGACGGTCACACTGAACTTCGCCAGGGCCCTATATAAGGCGGGCGACACTCTTGGAATTTCACTCGGCGTCCGACAGCTATCCGATGAGGTAGCATATATCCAGAGAACAACCCGCCAGGCAGCTGCCAGTGTGGTGAATATACTAAGCAACAAATTTGCTTGATTTGTAGTAACTAATACTTACTCATCAGGAAGTAGCTACCCTGAAGCACATGTTCATGGCGTTGGCCACACTAATACGGCAATTTTGTTACAGGCGACGGTCACACTGAACTTCGCCAGGGCCCTATATAAGGCAGGCGACACTCTTGGAACTACACTCTGCGTCCGACAGCGATCCGATGACGTAGCTTATATCCAGAGAACAAACCGCCAGGCAGCTGCCAATGTGGTAAATATACTTAGCAACAAATTTGCTTGATTTGTAGTAACTAATACTTACACATCAGGAAGTAGCTACCCTGAGACACATGTTCAGGATGAAGGCCGCAGGATTGAGAGCATCCTGCACCTCCTGTGGCATCACCGTGCACAACCCACAGTATAGGAAAAATAACATAAGGAATACGAGTCCTAAGAAAATATTTGAATTTAATGCGCGAGCGCAATTGATCGTAAACGCCAGGTCACACTGGATCGAACAGGCGTTGGCCACACTAATACGGCAATTTCGTTACAGGCGACGGTCACACTGAACTTCGCCAGGGCCCTATATAAGGCAGGCGACACTCTTGGAACTTCACTCTGCGTCCGACAGCGATCCGATGACGTAGCTTATATCCAGAGAACAAACCGCCAGGCAGCTGCCAATCTGGTAAATATACTTAGCAACAAATTTGCTTGATTTGTAGTAACTAATACTTCCCCATTAGGAAGTAGCTACCCTGTGGCACATGTTCATGGCGTTGGCCACACTAATACGGCAATTTTGTTACAGGCGACGGTCACACTGAACTTGGCCAGGGCCCATATAAGGCGGGCGACACTCTTGGAATTTCACTCGGCGTACGACAGTGATCCGATGACGTAGCTTATATCCAGAGAACAACCCGCCAGGCAGCTGCCAGTGTGGTGAATATACTAAGCAACAAATTTGCTTGATTTGTAGTAACTAATACTTACTCAACAGGAAGTAGCTACCCTGAGGCACATGTTCAGGATGAAGGCCGCAGGATTGAGAGCACCCTGCACCTCCTGTGGCATCACCGTGCAAAGCCCACAGTATGGGAAAAATAACATAAAGAATTCGAGTCATCAGAAAATATTGGAATGTAATACGCGAGCGCAATTGATCGTAAACGCCAGGTCACACTGGATCGAACGGGCGTTGGCCACACTAATACGGCAATTTCGTTACAGGCGACGGTCACACTGAACTTCGCCAGGGCCCTATATAAGGCGGGCGACACTCTTGGAATTTCACTCGGCGTCCGACAGCGATCCGATGACGTAGCTTATATCCAGAGAACAACCCGCCAGGCAGCTGCCAATGTGGTAAATATACTTAGCAACAAATTTGCTTGATTTGTAGTAACTAATACTTACACATCAGGAAGTAGCTACCCTGAGACACATTTTCAGGATGAAGGCCGCAGGATTGAGAGCATCCTGCGCCTCCTGTGGCATCACCGTGCACAACCCACAGTATAGGAAAAATAACATAAGGAATACGAGTCCTAAGAAAATATTTGAATTTAATGCGCGAGCGCAATTGATCGTAAACGCCAGGTCACACTGGATCGAACAGGCGTTGGCCACACTAATACGGCAATTTCGTTACAGGCGACGGTCACACTGAACTTCGCTAGGGCCCTATATAAGGCGGGCGACACTCTTGGAATTTCACTCGGCGTCCGACAGCGATCCGATGACGTAGCTTATATCCAGAGAACAACCCGCCAGGCAGCTGCCAGTGTGGTGAATATACTAAGCAACAAATTTGCTTGATTGTAGTAACTAATACTTCCCCATTGGGAAGCAGCTACCCTGAGGCACATGTTCATGGCGTTGGCCACACTAATACGGCAATTTTGTTACAGGCGACGGTTACACTGAACTTCGCCAGGGCCCTATATAAGGCGGGCGACACTCTTGGAATTTCACTCGGCGTCCGACAGTGATCCGATGACGTAGCTTATATCCAGAGAACAACCCGCCAGGCAGCTGCCAGTGTGGTGAATATACTAAGCAACAAATTTGCTTGATTTGTAGTAACTAATACTTACTCAACAGGAAGTAGCTACCCTGAGGCACATGTTCAGGATGTAGGCCGCAGAATTGAGAGCACCCTGCACCTCCTGTGGCATCACCGTGCAAAGCCCACAGTATGGGAAAAATAACATAAAGAATTCGAGTCATCAGAAAATATTGGAATGTAATACGCGAGCGCAATTGATCGTAAACGCCAGGTCACACTGGATCGAACGGGCGTTGGCCACACTGATAAGGCAATTTCGTTACAGGCGACGGTCACACCGAACTTCGCCAAGGCCCTATATAAGGCGGGCGACACTCTTGGAATTTCACTCGGCGTCCGACAGCTATCCGATGAGGTAGCATATATCCAGAGAACAACCCGCCAGGCAGCTGCCAATGTGGTAAATATACCTAGCAACAAATTTGCTTGACTTGTAGTAACTAATACTTCCCCATTAGGAAGTAGCTACCCTGAGGCACATGTTCATGGCGTTGGCCACACTAATACGGCAATTTTGTTACAGGCGACGGTCACACTGAACTTCGCCAGGGCCCTATATAAGGCAGGCGACACTCTTGGAACTTCACTCTGCGTCCGACAGCGATCCGATGACGTAGCTTATATCCAGAGAACAAACCGCCAGGCAGCTGCCAATGTGGTAAATATACTTAGCAACAAATTTGCTTGACTTGTAGTAACTAATACTTCCCCATTAGGAAGTAGCTACCCTGAGGCAATGTTCATGGCGTTGGCCACACTAATACGGCAATTTTGTTACAGGCGACGGTCACACTGAACTTGGCCAGGGCCCATATAAGGCGGGCGACACTCTTGGAATTTCACTCGGCGTACGACAGTGATCCGATGACGTAGCTTATATCCAGAGAACAACCCGCCAGGCAGCTGCCAGTGTGGTGAATATACTAAGCAACAAATTTGCTTGATTTGTAGTAACTAATACTTACTCAACAGGAAGTAGCTACCCTGAGGCACATGTTCAGGATGAAGGCCGCAGGATTGAGAGCACCCTGCACCTCCTGTGGCATCACCGTGCAAAGCCCACAGTATGGGAAAAATAACATAAAGAATTCGAGTCATCAGAAAATATTGGAATGTAATACGCGAGCGCAATTGATCGTAAACGCCAGGTCACACTGGATCGAACGGGCGTTGGCCACACTAATACGGCAATTTCGTTACAGGCGACGGTCACACTGAACTTCGCCAGGGCCCTATATAAGGCGGGCGACACTCTTGGAATTTCACTCGGCGTCCGACAGCGATCCGATGATGTAGCTTATATCCAGAGAACAACCCGCCAGGCAGCTGCCAGTGTGGTGACTATACTAAGCAACAAATTTGCTTGATTTGTAGTAACTAATACTTCCCCATTAGGAAGTAGCTACCCTGAGGCACATGTTCATGGCGTTGGCCACACTAATACGGCAATTTTGTTACAGGCGACGGTCACACTGAACTTGGCCAGGGCCCATATAAGGCGGGCGACACTCTTGGAATTTCACTCGGCGTACGACAGTGATCCGATGACGTAGCTTATATCCAGAGAACAACCCGCCAGGCAGCTGCCAGTGTGGTGAATATACTAAGCAACAAATTTGCTTGATTTGTAGTAACTAATACTTACTCAACAGGAAGTAGCTACCCTGAGACACATGTTCAGGATGAAGGCCGCAGGATTGAGAGCATCCTGCACCTCCTGTGGCATCACCGTGCACAACCCACAGTATAGGAAAAATAACATAAGGAATACGAGTCCTAAGAAAATATTTGAATTTATTGCGCGAGCGCAATTGATCGTAAACGCCAGGTCACACTGGATCGAACAGGCGTTGGCCACACTAATACGGCAATTTCGTTACAGACGACGGTCACACTGAACTTCGCTAGGGCCCTATATAAGGCGGGCGACACTCTTGGAATTTCACTCGGCGTCCGACAGCGATCCGATGACGTAGCTTATATCCAGAGAACAACCCGCCAGGCAGCTGCCAGTGTGGTGACTATACTAAGCAACAAATTTGCTTGATTTGTAGTAACTAATACTTCCCCATTAGGAAGTAGCTACCCTGAGGCACATGTTCATGGCGTTGGCCACACTAATACGGCAATTTCGTTACAGACGACGGTCACACTGAACTTCGCCAGGGCCCTATATAAGGCGGGCGACACTCTTGGAATTTCACTCGGCGTCCGACAGCTATCCGATGACGTAGCTTATATCCAGAGAACAAACCGCCAGGCAGCTGCCAGTGTGGTGAATATACTAAGCAACAAATTTGCTTGATTTGTAGTAACTAATACTTACTCAACAGAAAGTAGCTACCCTGAGGCACATGTTCAGGATATAGGCCGCAGGATTGAGAGCACCCTGCACCTCCTGTGGCATCACCGTGTACAGCCCACAGTATAGGAAAAATAACATAAGGAATACGAGTCCTAGGAAAATATTTGAATTTATTGCGCGAGCGCAATTGATCGTAAACGCCAGGTCACACTGGATCGAACGGGCGTTGGCCAAACTAATTTTTCAATTTCGTTACAGGCGACGGTCACACTGAACTTCGCCAGGGCTCTATATAAGGCGGGCGACACTCTTGGAATTTCACTCGGCGTCCAACAGCGATCCGATGAGGTAGCATATATCCAGAGAACAACCTGCCAGGCAGCTGCCAGTGTGGTGAATATACTAAGCAACAAATTTTCTTGATTTGTAGTAACTAATACTTACTCATCAGGAAGTAGCTACCCTGAGGCACATGTTCAGGATGAAGGCCGCAGGATTGAGAGCACCCTGCACCTCCTGTGGCATCACCGTGCAAAGCCCACAGTATGGGAAAAATAACATAAAGAATTCGAGTCATCAGAAAATATTGGAATGTAATACGCGAGCGCAATTGATCGTAAACGCCAGGTCACACTGGATCGAACGGGCGTTGGCCACACTAATACGGCAATTTCGTTACAGGCGACGGTCACACTGAACTTCGCCAGGGCCCTTATAAGGCGGGCGACACTCTTGGAATTTCACTCGGCGTCCGACAGTGATCCGATGACGTAGCTTATATCCAGAGAACAAACCGCCAGGCAGCTGCCAGTGTGGTGAATATACTAAGCAACAAATTTGCTTGATTTGTAGTAACTAATACTTACTCAACAGAAAGTAGCTACCCTGAGGCACATGTTCAGGATATAGGCCGCAGGATTGAGAGCACCCTGCACCTCCTGTGGCATCACCGTGTACAGCCCACAGTATAGGAAAAATAACATAAGGAATACGAGTCCTAGGAAAATATTTGAATTTATTGCGCGAGCGCAATTGATCGTAAACGCCAGGTCACACTGGATCGAACGGGCGTTGGCCACACTAATTTTTCAATTTCGTTACAGGCGACGGTCACACTGAACTTCGCCAGGGCTCTATATAAGGCGGGCGACACTCTTGGAATTTCACTCGGCGTCCAACAGCGATCCGATGAGGTAGCATATATCCAGAGAACAACCCGCCAGGCAGCTGCCAGTGTGGTGAATATACTAAGCAACAAATTTGCTTGATTTGTAGTAACTAATACTTACTCATCAGGAAGTAGCTACCCTGAGGCACATGTTCAGGATGAAGGCCGCAGGATTGAGAGCACCCTGCACCTCCTGTGGCATCACCGTGCAAAGCCCACAGTATGGGAAAAATAACATAAAGAATTCGAGTCATCAGAAAATATTGGAATGTAATACGCGAGCGCAATTGATCGTAAACGCCAGGTCACACTGGATCGAACGGGCGTTGGCCACACTAATACGGCAATTTCGTTACAGGCGACGGTCACACTGAACTTCGCCAGGGCCCTATATAAGGCGGGCGACACTCTTGGAATTTCACTCGGCGTCCGACAGCTATCCGATGACGTAGCTTATATCCAGAGAACAACCCGCCAGGCAGCTGCCAGTGTGGTGAATATACTAAGCAACAAATTTGCTTGATTGTAGTAACTAATACTTCCCCATTGGGAAGCAGCTACCCTGAGGCACATGTTCATGGCGTTGGCCACACTAATACGGCAATTTTGTTGCAGGCGACGGTCACACCGAACTTCGCCAAGGCCCTATATAAGGCGGGCGACACTCTTGGAATTTCACTCGGCGTCCGACAGCTATCCGATGAGGTAGCATATATCCAGAGAACAACCCGCCAGGAAGCTGCCAGTGAATATACTAAGCAACAAATTTGCTTGATTTGTAGTAACTAATACTTACTCATCAGGAAGTAGCTACCCTGAGGCACATGTTCATGGCGTTGGCCACACTAATACGGCAATTTTGTTGCAGGCGACGGTCACACCGAACTTCGCCAAGGCCCTATATAAGGCGGGCGACACTCTTGGAATTTCACTCGGCGTCCGACAGCTATCCGATGACGTAGCTTATATCCAGAGAACAACCCGCCAGGCAGCTGCCAGTGTGGTGAATATACTAAGCAACAAATTTGCTTGATTGTAGTAACTAATACTTCCCCATTGGGAAGCAGCTACCCTGAGGCACATGTTCATGGCGTTGGCCACACTAATACGGCAATTTTGTTACAGGCGACGGTCACACTGAACTTCGCCAGGGCCCTATATAAGGCGGGCGACACTCTTGGAATTTCACTCGGCGTCCGACAGTGATCCGATGACGTAGCTTATATCCAGAGAACAACCCGCCAGGCAGCTGCCAGTGTGGTGAATATACTAAGCAACAAATTTGCTTGATTTGTAGTAACTAATACTTACTCAACAGGAAGTAGCTACCCTGAGGCACATGTTCAGGATGTAGGCCGCAGAATTGAGAGCACCCTGCACCTCCTGTGGCATCACCGTGCAAAGCCCACAGTATGGGAAAAATAACATAAAGAATTCGAGTCATCAGAAAATATTGGAATGTAATACGCGAGCGCAATTGATCGTAAACGCCAGGTCACACTGGATCGAACGGGCGTTGGCCACACTGATAAGGCAATTTTGTTACAGGCGACGGTCACACCGAACTTCGCCAAGGCCCTATATAAGGCGGGCGACACTCTTGGAATTTCACTCGGCGTCCGACAGCTATCCGATGAGGTAGCATATATCCAGAGAACAACCCGCCAGGAAGCTGCCAGTGAATATACTAAGCAACAAATTTGCTTGATTTGTAGTAACTAATACTTACTCATCAGGAAGTAGCTACCCTGAGGCACATGTTCATGGCGTTGGCCACACTAATACGGCAATTTTGTTACAGGCGACGGTCACACTGAACTTCGCCAGGGCCCTATATAAGGCAGGCGACACTCTTGGAACTTCACTCTGCGTCCGACAGCGATCCGATGACGTAGCTTATATCCAGAGAACAAACCGCCAGGCAGCTGCCAATGTGGTAAATATACTTAGCAACAAATTTGCTTGACTTGTAGTAACTAATACTTCCTCATTAGGAAGTAGCTACCCTGAGGCAATGTTCATGGCGTTGGCCACACTAATACGGCAATTTTGTTACAGGCGACGGTCACACTGAACTTGGCCAGGGCCCATATAAGGCGGGCGACACTCTTGGAATTTCACTCGGCGTACGACAGTGATCCGATGACGTAGCTTATATCCAGAGAACAACCCGCCAGGCAGCTGCCAGTGTGGTGAATATACTAAGCAACAAATTTGCTTGATTTGTAGTAACTAATACTTACTCATCAGGAAGTAGCTACCCTGAGGCACATGTTCAGGATGAAGGCCGCAGGATTGAGAGCACCCCTGCACCTCCTGTGGCATCACCGTGCAAAGCCCACAGTATGGGAAAAATAACATAAAGAATTCGAGTCATCAGAAAATATTGGAATGTAATACGCGAGCGCAATTGATCGTAAACGCCAGGTCACACTGGATCGAACGGGCGTTGGCCACACTAATACGGCAATTTCGTTACAGGCGACGGTCACACTGAACTTCGCCAGGGCCCTATATAAGGCGGGCGACACTCTTGGAATTTCACTCGGCGTCCGACAGCGATCCGATGACGTAGCTTATATCCAGAGAACAACCCGCCAGGCAGCTGCCAGTGTGGTGACTATACTAAGCAACAAATTTGCTTGATTTGTAGTAACTAATACTTCCCCATTAGGAAGTAGCTACCCTGAGGCACATGTTCATGGCGTTGGCCACACTAATACGGCAATTTTGTTACAGGCGACGGTCACACTGAACTTGGCCAGGGCCCATATAAGGCGGGCGACACTCTTGGAATTTCACTCGGCGTACGACAGTGATCCGATGACGTAGCTTATATCCAGAGAACAACCCGCCAGGCAGCTGCCAGTGTGGTGAATATACTAAGCAACAAATTTGCTTGATTTGTAGTAACTAATACTTACTCAACAGGAAGTAGCTACCCTGAGACACATGTTCAGGATGAAGGCCGCAGGATTGAGAGCATCCTGCACCTCCTGTGGCATCACCGTGCACAACCCACAGTATAGGAAAAATAACATAAGGAATACGAGTCCTAAGAAAATATTTGAATTTATTGCGCGAGCGCAATTGATCGTAAACGCCAGGTCACACTGGATCGAACAGGCGTTGGCCACACTAATACGGCAATTTCGTTACAGACGACGGTCACACTGAACTTCGCTAGGGCCCTATATAAGGCGGGCGACACTCTTGGAATTTCACTCGGCGTCCGACAGCGATCCGATGACGTAGCTTATATCCAGAGAACAACCCGCCAGGCAGCTGCCAGTGTGGTGACTATACTAAGCAACAAATTTGCTTGATTTGTAGTAACTAATACTTCCCCATTAGGAAGTAGCTACCCTGAGGCACATGTTCATGGCGTTGGCCACACTAATACGGCAATTTTGTTACAGGCGACGGTCACACTGAACTTGGCCAGGGCCCATATAAGGCGGGCGACACTCTTGGAATTTCACTCGGCGTCCGACAGTGATCCGATGACGTAGCTTATATCCAGAGAACAACCCGCCAGGCAGCTGCCAGTGTGGTGAATATACTAAGCAACAAATTTGCTTGATTTGTAGTAACTAATACTTACTCAACAGGAAGTAGCTACCCTGAGGCACATGTTCAGGATGAAGGCCGCAGGATTGAGAGCACCCTGCACCTCCTGTGGCATCACCGTGCAAAGCCCACAGTATGGGAAAAATAACATAAAGAATTCGAGTCATCAGAAAATATTGGAATGTAATACGCGAGCGCAATTGATCGTAAACGCCAGGTCACACTGGATCGAACGGGCGTTGGCCACACTAATACGGCAATTTCGTTACAGGCGACGGTCGCACTGAACTTCGCCAGGGCCCTATATAAGGCGGGCGACACTCTTGGAATTTCACTCGGCGTCCGACAGCTATCCGATGACGTAGCTTATATCCAGAGAACAAACCGCCAGGCAGCTGCCAGTGTGGTGAATATACTAAGCAACAAATTTGCTTGATTTGTAGTAACTAATACTTACTCAACAGAAAGTAGCTACCCTGAGGCACATGTTCAGGATATAGGCCGCAGGATTGAGAGCACCCTGCACCTCCTGTGGCATCACCGTGTACAGCCCACAGTATAGGAAAAATAACATAAGGAATACGAGTCCTAGGAAAATATTTGAATTTATTGCGCGAGCGCAATTGATCGTAAACGCCAGGTCACACTGGATCGAACGGGCGTTGGCCACACTAATTTTTCAATTTCGTTACAGGCGACGGTCACACTGAACTTCGCCAGGGCTCTATATAAGGCGGGCGACACTCTTGGAATTTCACTCGGCGTCCAACAGCGATCCGATGAGGTAGCATATATCCAGAGAACAACCCGCCAGGCAGCTGCCAGTGTGGTGAATATACTAAGCAACAAATTTGCTTGATTTGTAGTAACTAATACTTACTCATCAGGAAGTAGCTACCCTGAGGCACATGTTCAGGATGAAGGCCGCAGGATTGAGAGCACCCTGCACCTCCTGTGGCATCACCGTGCAAAGCCCACAGTATGGGAAAAATAACATAAAGAATTCGAGTCATCAGAAAATATTGGAATGTAATACGCGAGCGCAATTGATCGTAAACGCCAGGTCACACTGGATCGAACGGGCGTTGGCCACACTAATACGGCAATTTCGTTACAGGCGACGGTCACACTGAACTTCGCCAGGGCCCTATATAAGGCGGGCGACACTCTTGGAATTTCACTCGGCGTCCGACAGTGATCCGATGACGTAGCTTATATCCAGAGAACAAACCGCCAGGCAGCTGCCAGTGTGGTGAATATACTAAGCAACAAATTTGCTTGATTTGTAGTAACTAATACTTACTCAACAGAAAGTAGCTACCCTGAGGCACATGTTCAGGATATAGGCCGCAGGATTGAGAGCACCCTGCACCTCCTGTGGCATCACCGTGTACAGCCCACAGTATAGGAAAAATAACATAAGGAATACGAGTCCTAGGAAAATATTTGAATTTATTGCGCGAGCGCAATTGATCGTAAACGCCAGGTCACACTGGATCGAACGGGCGTTGGCCACACTAATTTTTCAATTTCGTTACAGGCGACGGTCACACTGAACTTCGCCAGGGCTCTATATAAGGCGGGCGACACTCTTGGAATTTCACTCGGCGTCCAACAGCGATCCGATGAGGTAGCATATATCCAGAGAACAACCCGCCAGGCAGCTGCCAGTGTGGTGAATATACTAAGCAACAAATTTGCTTGATTTGTAGTAACTAATACTTACTCATCAGGAAGTAGCTACCCTGAGGCACATGTTCAGGATGAAGGCCGCAGGATTGAGAGCACCCTGCACCTCCTGTGGCATCACCGTGCAAAGCCCACAGTATGGGAAAAATAACATAAAGAATTCGAGTCATCAGAAAATATTGGAATGTAATACGCGAGCGCAATTGATCGTAAACGCCAGGTCACACTGGATCGAACGGGCGTTGGCCACACTAATACGGCAATTTCGTTACAGGCGACGGTCACACTGAACTTCGCCAGGGCCCTATATAAGGCGGGCGACACTCTTGGAATTTCACTCGGCGTCCGACAGCTATCCGATGACGTAGCTTATATCCAGAGAACAACCCGCCAGGCAGCTGCCAGTGTGGTGAATATACTAAGCAACAAATTTGCTTGATTGTAGTAACTAATACTTCCCCATTGGGAAGCAGCTACCCTGAGGCACATGTTCATGGCGTTGGCCACACTAATACGGCAATTTTGTTGCAGGCGACGGTCACACCGAACTTCGCCAAGGCCCTATATAAGGCGGGCGACACTCTTGGAATTTCACTCGGCGTCCGACAGCTATCCGATGAGGTAGCATATATCCAGAGAACAACCCGCCAGGAAGCTGCCAGTGAATATACTAAGCAACAAATTTGCTTGATTTGTAGTAACTAATACTTACTCATCAGGAAGTAGCTACCCTGAGGCACATGTTCATGGCGTTGGCCACACTAATACGGCAATTTTGTTGCAGGCGACGGTCACACCGAACTTCGCCAAGGCCCTATATAAGGCGGGCGACACTCTTGGAATTTCACTCGGCGTCCGACAGCTATCCGATGACGTAGCTTATATCCAGAGAACAACCCGCCAGGCAGCTGCCAGTGTGGTGAATATACTAAGCAACAAATTTGCTTGATTGTAGTAACTAATACTTCCCCATTGGGAAGCAGCTACCCTGAGGCACATGTTCATGGCGTTGGCCACACTAATACGGCAATTTTGTTACAGGCGACGGTCACACTGAACTTCGCCAGGGCCCTATATAAGGCGGGCGACACTCTTGGAATTTCACTCGGCGTCCGACAGTGATCCGATGACGTAGCTTATATCCAGAGAACAACCCGCCAGGCAGCTGCCAGTGTGGTGAATATACTAAGCAACAAATTTGCTTGATTTGTAGTAACTAATACTTACTCAACAGGAAGTAGCTACCCTGAGGCACATGTTCAGGATGTAGGCCGCAGAATTGAGAGCACCCTGCACCTCCTGTGGCATCACCGTGCAAAGCCCACAGTATGGGAAAAATAACATAAAGAATTCGAGTCATCAGAAAATATTGGAATGTAATACGCGAGCGCAATTGATCGTAAACGCCAGGTCACACTGGATCGAACGGGCGTTGGCCACACTGATAAGGCAATTTCGTTACAGGCGACGGTCACACCGAACTTCGCCAAGGCCCTATATAAGGCGGGCGACACTCTTGGAATTTCACTCGGCGTCCGACAGCTATCCGATGAGGTAGCATATATCCAGAGAACAACCCGCCAGGAAGCTGCCAGTGAATATACTAAGCAACAAATTTGCTTGATTTGTAGTAACTAATACTTACTCATCAGGAAGTAGCTACCCTGAGGCACATGTTCATGGCGTTGGCCACACTAATACGGCAATTTTGTTACAGGCGACGGTCACACTGAACTTCGCCAGGGCCCTATATAAGGCAGGCGACACTCTTGGAACTTCACTCTGCGTCCGACAGCGATCCGATGACGTAGCTTATATCCAGAGAACAAACCGCCAGGCAGCTGCCAATGTGGTAAATATACTTAGCAACAAATTTGCTTGACTTGTAGTAACTAATACTTCCCCATTAGGAAGTAGCTACCCTGAGGCAATGTTCATGGCGTTGGCCACACTAATACGGCAATTTTGTTACAGGCGACGGTCACACTGAACTTGGCCAGGGCCCATATAAGGCGGGCGACACTCTTGGAATTTCACTCGGCGTACGACAGTGATCCGATGACGTAGCTTATATCCAGAGAACAACCCGCCAGGCAGCTGCCAGTGTGGTGAATATACTAAGCAACAAATTTGCTTGATTTGTAGTAACTAATACTTACTCAACAGGAAGTAGCTACCCTGAGGCACATGTTCAGGATGAAGGCCGCAGGATTGAGAGCACCCTGCACCTCCTGTGGCATCACCGTGCAAAGCCCACAGTATGGGAAAAATAACATAAAGAATTCGAGTCATCAGAAAATATTGGAATGTAATACGCGAGCGCAATTGATCGTAAACGCCAGGTCACACTGGATCGAACGGGCGTTGGCCACACTAATACGGCAATTTCGTTACAGGCGACGGTCACACTGAACTTCGCCAGGGCCCTATATAAGGCGGGCGACACTCTTGGAATTTCACTCGGCGTCCGACAGCGATCCGATGACGTAGCTTATATCCAGAGAACAACCCGCCAGGCAGCTGCCAGTGTGGTGACTATACTAAGCAACAAATTTGCTTGATTTGTAGTAACTAATACTTCCCCATTAGGAAGTAGCTACCCTGAGGCACATGTTCATGGCGTTGGCCACACTAATACGGCAATTTTGTTACAGGCGACGGTCACACTGAACTTGGCCAGGGCCCATATAAGGCGGGCGACACTCTTGGAATTTCACTCGGCGTACGACAGTGATCCGATGACGTAGCTTATATCCAGAGAACAACCCGCCAGGCAGCTGCCAGTGTGGTGAATATACTAAGCAACAAATTTGCTTGATTTGTAGTAACTAATACTTACTCAACAGGAAGTAGCTACCCTGAGACACATGTTCAGGATGAAGGCCGCAGGATTGAGAGCATCCTGCACCTCCTGTGGCATCACCGTGCACAACCCACAGTATAGGAAAAATAACATAAGGAATACGAGTCCTAAGAAAATATTTGAATTTATTGCGCGAGCGCAATTGATCGTAAACGCCAGGTCACACTGGATCGAACAGGCGTTGGCCACACTAATACGGCAATTTCGTTACAGACGACGGTCACACTGAACTTCGCTAGGGCCCTATATAAGGCGGGCGACACTCTTGGAATTTCACTCGGCGTCCGACAGCGATCCGATGACGTAGCTTATATCCAGAGAACAACCCGCCAGGCAGCTGCCAGTGTGGTGACTATACTAAGCAACAAATTTGCTTGATTTGTAGTAACTAATACTTCCCCATTAGGAAGTAGCTACCCTGAGGCACATGTTCATGGCGTTGGCCACACTAATACGGCAATTTTGTTACAGGCGACGGTCACACTGAACTTGGCCAGGGCCCATATAAGGCGGGCGACACTCTTGGAATTTCACTCGGCGTCCGACAGTGATCCGATGACGTAGCTTATATCCAGAGAACAACCCGCCAGGCAGCTGCCAGTGTGGTGAATATACTAAGCAACAAATTTGCTTGATTTGTAGTAACTAATACTTACTCAACAGGAAGTAGCTACCCTGAGGCACATGTTCAGGATGAAGGCCGCAGGATTGAGAGCACCCTGCACCTCCTGTGGCATCACCGTGCAAAGCCCACAGTATGGGAAAAATAACATAAAGAATTCGAGTCATCAGAAAATATTGGAATGTAATACGCGAGCGCAATTGATCGTAAACGCCAGGTCACACTGGATCGAACGGGCGTTGGCCACACTAATACGGCAATTTCGTTACAGGCGACGGTCGCACTGAACTTCGCCAGGGCCCTATATAAGGCGGGCGACACTCTTGGAATTTCACTCGGCGTCCGACAGCTATCCGATGACGTAGCTTATATCCAGAGAACAAACCGCCAGGCAGCTGCCAGTGTGGTGAATATACTAAGCAACAAATTTGCTTGATTTGTAGTAACTAATACTTACTCAACAGAAAGTAGCTACCCTGAGGCACATGTTCAGGATATAGGCCGCAGGATTGAGAGCACCCTGCACCTCCTGTGGCATCACCGTGTACAGCCCACAGTATAGGAAAAATAACATAAGGAATACGAGTCCTAGGAAAATATTTGAATTTATTGCGCGAGCGCAATTGATCGTAAACGCCAGGTCACACTGGATCGAACGGGCGTTGGCCACACTAATTTTTCAATTTCGTTACAGGCGACGGTCACACTGAACTTCGCCAGGGCTCTATATAAGGCGGGCGACACTCTTGGAATTTCACTCGGCGTCCAACAGCGATCCGATGAGGTAGCATATATCCAGAGAACAACCCGCCAGGCAGCTGCCAGTGTGGTGAATATACTAAGCAACAAATTTGCTTGATTTGTAGTAACTAATACTTACTCATCAGGAAGTAGCTACCCTGAGGCACATGTTCAGGATGAAGGCCGCAGGATTGAGAGCACCCTGCACCTCCTGTGGCATCACCGTGCAAAGCCCACAGTATGGGAAAAATAACATAAAGAATTCGAGTCATCAGAAAATATTGGAATGTAATACGCGAGCGCAATTGATCGTAAACGCCAGGTCACACTGGATCGAACGGGCGTTGGCCACACTAATACGGCAATTTCGTTACAGGCGACGGTCACACTGAACTTCGCCAGGGCCCTATATAAGGCGGGCGACACTTTTGGAATTTCACTCGGCGTCCGACAGTGATCCGATGACGTAGCTTATATCCAGAGAACAAACCGCCAGGCAGCTGCCAGTGTGGTGAATATACTAAGCAACAAATTTGCTTGATTTGTAGTAACTAATACTTACTCAACAGGAAGTAGCTACCCTGAGGCACATGTTCAGGATATAGGCCGCAGGATTGAGAGCACCCTGCACCTCCTGTGGCATCACCGTGTACAGCCCACAGTATAGGAAAAATAACATAAGGAATACGAGTCCTAGGAAAATATTTGAATTTATTGCGCGAGCGCAATTGATCGTAAACGCCAGGTCACACTGGATCGAACGGGCGTTGGCCACACTAATTTTTCAATTTCGTTACAGGCGACGGTCACACTGAACTTCGCCAGGGCTCTATATAAGGCGGGCGACACTCTTGGAATTTCACTCGGCGTCCAACAGCGATCCGATGAGGTAGCATATATCCAGAGAACAACCCGCCAGGCAGCTGCCAGTGTGGTGAATATACTAAGCAACAAATTTGCTTGATTTGTAGTAACTAATACTTACTCATCAGGAAGTAGCTACCCTGAGGCACATGTTCAGGATGAAGGCCGCAGGATTGAGAGCACCCTGCACCTCCTGTGGCATCACCGTGCAAAGCCCACAGTATGGGAAAAATAACATAAAGAATTCGAGTCATCAGAAAATATTGGAATGTAATACGCGAGCGCAATTGATCGTAAACGCCAGGTCACACTGGATCGAACGGGCGTTGGCCACACTAATACGGCAATTTCGTTACAGGCGACGGTCACACTGAACTTCGCCAGGGCCCTATATAAGGCGGGCGACACTCTTGGAATTTCACTCGGCGTCCGACAGTGATCCGATGACGTAGCTTATATCCAGAGAACAAACCGCCAGGCAGCTGCTAGTGTGGTGAATATACTAAGCAACAAATTTGCTTGATTTGTAGTAACTATTACTTACTCAACAGAAAGTAGCTACCCTGAGGCACATGTTCAGGATATAGGCCGCAGGATTGAGAGCACCCTGCACCTCCTGTGGCATCACCGTGTACAGCCCACAGTATAGGAAAAATAACATAAGGAATACGAGTCCTAGGAAAATATTTGAATTTATTGCGCGAGCGCAATTGATCGTAAACGCCAGGTCACACTGGATCGAACGGGCGTTGGCCACACTAATTTTTCAATTTCGTTACAGGCGACGGTCACACTGAACTTCGCCAGGGCTCTATATAAGGCGGGCGACACTCTTGGAATTTCACTCGGCGTCCGACAGCGATCCGATGAGGTAGCATATATCCAGAGAACAACCCGCCAGGCAGCTGCCAGTGTGGTGAATATACTAAGCAACAAATTTGCTTAATTTGTAGTAACTAATACTTACTCATCAGGAAGTAGCTACCCTGAGGCACATGTTCAGGATATAGGCCGCAGGATTGAGAGCACCCTGCACCTCCTGTGGCATCACCGTGTCCAGCCCACCGTATAGAAAAAAATAACATAAAGAATACGAGTCCTAAGAAAATATTTGAATTTAATGCTCGAGCGCAATTGATCGTAAACGCCAGGTCACACTGGATCGAACGGGCGTTGGCCACACTAATACGGCAATTTCGTTACAGGCGACGGTCACACTGAACTTCGCCAGGGCCCTATATAAGGCGGGCGACACTCTTGGAATTTCACTCGGCGTCCGACAGTGATCCGATGACGTAGCTTATATCCAGAGAACAACCCGCCAGGCAGCTGCCAGTGTGGTGAATATACTAAGCAACAAATTTGCTTGATTTGTAGTAACTAATACTTCCCCATTAGGAAGTAGCTACCCTGAGGCACATGTTCATGGCGTTGGCCACACTAGCACTAGCAGCTGCCAGTGTGGTGAATATACTAAGCAACAAATTTGCTAGATTTGTAGTAACTAATACTTCCCCATTAGGAAGTAGCTACCCTGAGGCACATGTTCATGGCGTTGGCCACACTAATACGGCAATTTTGTTACAGGCGACGGTCACACTGAACTTCGCCAGGGCCCTATATAAGGCGGGCGACACTCTTGGAATTTCACTCGGCGTCCAACAGCGATCCAATGAGGTAGCATATATCCAGAGAACAACCCGCCAGGCAGCTGCCAGTGTGGTGAATATACTAAGCAACAAATTTGCTTGATTTGTAGTAACTAATACTTACTCATCAGGAAGTAGCTACCCTGAGGCACATGTTCAGGATGAAGGCCGCAGGATTGAGAGCACCCTGCACCTCCTGTGGCATCACCGTGCAAAGCCCACAGTATGGGAAAAATAACATAAAGAATTCGAGTCATCAGAAAATATTGGAATGTAATACGCGAGCGCAATTGATCGTAAACGCCAGGTCACACTGGATCGAACGGGCGTTGGCCACACTAATACGGCAATTTCGTTACAGGCGACGGTCACACTGAACTTCGCCAGGGCCCTATATAAGGCGGGCACCACTCTTGGAATTTCACTCGGCGTCCGACAGTGATCCGATGACGTAGCTTATATCCAGAGAACAAACCGCCAGGCAGCTGCCAGTGTGGTGAATATACTAAGCAACAAATTTGCTTGATTTGTAGTAACTAATACTTACTCAACAGAAAGTAGCTACCCTGAGGCACATGTTCAGGATATAGGCCGCAGGATTGAGAGCACCCTGCACCTCCTGTGGCATCACCGTGTACAGCCCACAGTATAGGAAAAATAACATAAGGAATACGAGTCCTAGGAAAATATTTGAATTTATTGCGCGAGCGCAATTGATCGTAAACGCCAGGTCACACTGGATCGAACGGGCGTTGGCCACACTAATTTTTCAATTTCGTTAAAGGCGACGGTCACACTGAACTTCGCCAGGGCTCTATATAAGGCGGGCGACACTCTTGGAATTTCACTCGGCGTCCGACAGCGATCCGATGAGGTAGCATATATCCAGAGAACAACCCGCCAGGCAGCTGCCAGTGTGGTGAATATACTAAGCAACAAATTTGCTTGATTTGTAGTAACTAATACTTACTCAACAGAAAGTAGCTACCCTGAGGCACATGTTCAGGATATAGGCCGCAGGATTGAGAGCACCCTGCACCTCCTGTGGCATCACCGTGTACAGCCCACAGTATAGGAAAAATAACATAAGGAATACGAGTCCTAGGAAAATATTTGAATTTATTGAGCGAGCGCAATTGATCGTAAACGCCAGGTCACACTGGATCGAACGGGCGTTGGCCACACTAATACGGCAATTTCGTTACAGGCGACGGTCACACTGAACTTCGCTAGGGCCCTATATAAGGCGGGCGACACTCTTGGAATTTCACTCGGCGTCCGACAGCGATCCGATGACGTAGCTTATATCCAGAGAACAACCCGCCAGGCAGCTGCCAGTGTGGTGAATATACTAAGCAACAAATTTGCTTGATTTGTAGTAACTAATACTTCCCCATTAGGAAGTAGCTACCCTGAGGCACATGTTCATGGCGTTGGCCACACTAGCACTAGCAGCTGCCAGTGTGGTGAATATACTAAGCAACAAATTTGCTAGATTTGTAGTAACTAATACTTCCCCATTAGGAAGTAGCTACCCTGAGGCACATGTTCATGGCGTTGGCCACACTAATACGGCAATTTTGTTACAGGCGAAGTTCAGTGTGACCGTCGGCCCTATATAAGGCGGGCGACACTCTTGGAATTTCACTCGGCGTCCGACAGCGATCCGATGACGTAGCTTATATCCAGAGAACAAACCGCCAGGCAGCTGCCAGTGTGGTGAATATACTAAGCAACAAATTTGCTTGATTTGTAGTAACTAATACTTACTCAACAGAAAGTAGCTACCCTGAGGCACATTTTCAGGATATAGGCCGCAGGATTGAGAGCACCCTGCACCTCCTGTGGCATGACCTTGTACAGCCCACAGTATAGGAAAAATAACATAAGGAATACGAGTCCTAAGAAAATATTTGAATTTAATGCGCGAGCGCAATTGATCGTAAACGCCAGGTCACACTGGATCGAACGGGCGTTGGCCACACTAATACTTCAATTTCGTTACAGGCGACGGTCACACTGAACTTCGCTGGGGTCCTATATGAGGCGGGCGACACTCTTGGAATTTCACTGGGCGTCCGACAGCGATCCGATGACGTAGCTTATATCCAGAGAACAAACCGCCAGGCAGCTGCCAATGTGGTAAATATACTTAGCAACAAATTTGCTTGATTTGTAGTAACTAATACTTACACATCAGGAAGTAGCTACCCTGAGACACATGTTCAGGATGAAGGCCGCAGGATTGAGAGCACCCGGCACCTCCTGTGGCATCACCGTGCACAACCCACAGTATAGGAAAAATAACATATGGAATACGAGTCCTAAGAAAATATTTGAATTTAATGCGCGAGCGCAATTGATCGTAAACGCCAGGTCACACTGGATCGAACAGGCGTTGGCCACACTAATACGGCAATTTCGTTACAGGCGACGGTCACACTGAACTTCGCTAGGGCCCTATATAAGGCGGGCGACACTCTTGGAATTTCACTCGGCGTCCGACAGCGATCCGATGACGTAGCTTATATCCAGAGAACAAACCGCCAGGCAGCTGCCAATGTGGTAAATATACTTAGCAACAAATTTGCTTGATTTGTAGTAACTAATACTTACTCATCAGGAAGTAGCTACCCTGAGGCACATGTTCAGGATGAAGGCCGCAGGATTGAGAGCACCCTGCACCTCCTGTGGCATCACCGTGCAAAGCCCACAGTATGGGAAAAATAACATAAAGAATTCGAGTCATCAGAAAATATTGGAATGTAATACGCGAGCGCAATTGATCGTAAACGCCAGGTCACACTGGATCGAACGGGCGTTGGCCACACTAATACGGCAATTTCGTTACAGGCGACGGTCACACTGAACTTCGCCAGGGCCCTATATAAGGCGGGCACCACTCTTGGAATTTCACTCGGCGTCCGACAGTGATCCGATGACGTAGCTTATATCCAGAGAACAAACCGCCAGGCAGCTGCCAGTGTGGTGAATATACTAAGCAACAAATTTGCTTGATTTGTAGTAACTAATACTTACTCAACAGAAAGTAGCTACCCTGAGGCACATGTTCAGGATATAGGCCGCAGGATTGAGAGCACCCTGCACCTCCTGTGGCATCACCGTGTACAGCCCACAGTATAGGAAAAATAACATAAGGAATACGAGTCCTAGGAAAATATTTGAATTTATTGCGCGAGCGCAATTGATCGTAAACGCCAGGTCACACTGGATCGAACGGGCGTTGGCCACACTAATTTTTCAATTTCGTTAAAGGCGACGGTCACACTGAACTTCGCCAGGGCTCTATATAAGGCGGGCGACACTCTTGGAATTTCACTCGGCGTCCGACAGCGATCCGATGAGGTAGCATATATCCAGAGAACAACCCGCCAGGCAGCTGCCAGTGTGGTGAATATACTAAGCAACAAATTTGCTTGATTTGTAGTAACTAATACTTACTCAACAGAAAGTAGCTACCCTGAGGCACATGTTCAGGATATAGGCCGCAGGATTGAGAGCACCCTGCACCTCCTGTGGCATCACCGTGTACAGCCCACAGTATAGGAAAAATAACATAAGGAATACGAGTCCTAGGAAAATATTTGAATTTATTGCGCGAGCGCAATTGATCGTAAACGCCAGGTCACACTGGATCGAACGGGCGTTGGCCACACTAATACGGCAATTTCGTTACAGGCGACGGTCACACTGAACTTCGCTAGGGCCCTATATAAGGCGGGCGACACTCTTGGAATTTCACTCGGCGTCCGACAGCGATCCGATGACGTAGCTTATATCCAGAGAACAACCCGCCAGGCAGCTGCCAGTGTGGTGAATATACTAAGCAACAAATTTGCTTGATTTGTAGTAACTAATACTTCCCCATTAGGAAGTAGCTACCCTGAGGCACATGTTCATGGCGTTGGCCACACTAGCACTAGCAGCTGCCAGTGTGGTGAATATACTAAGCAACAAATTTGCTAGATTTGTAGTAACTAATACTTCCCCATTAGGAAGTAGCTACCCTGAGGCACATGTTCATGGCGTTGGCCACACTAATACGGCAATTTTGTTACAGGCGAAGTTCAGTGTGACCGTCGGCCCTATATGAGGCGGGCGACACTCTTGGAATTTCACTGGGCGTCCGACAGCGATCCGATGACGTAGCTTATATCCAGAGAACAAACCGCCAGGCAGCTGCCAATGTGGTAAATATACTTAGCAACAAATTTGCTTGATTTGTAGTAACTAATACTTACACATCAGGAAGTAGCTACCCTGAGACACATGTTCAGGATGAAGGCCGCAGGATTGAGAGCACCCGGCACCTCCTGTGGCATCACCGTGCACAACCCACAGTATAGGAAAAATAACATATGGAATACGAGTCCTAAGAAAATATTTGAATTTAATGCGCGAGCGCAATTGATCGTAAACGCCAGGTCACACTGGATCGAACAGGCGTTGGCCACACTAATACGGCAATTTCGTTACAGGCGACGGTCACACTGAACTTCGCTAGGGCCCTATATAAGGCGGGCGACACTCTTGGAATTTCACTCGGCGTCCGACAGCGATCCGATGACGTAGCTTATATCCAGAGAACAAACCGCCAGGCAGCTGCCAATGTGGTAAATATACTTAGCAACAAATTTGCTTGATTTGTAGTAACTAATACTTACACATCAGGAAGTAGCTACCCTGAGACACATGTTCAGGATGAAGGCCGCAGGATTGAGAGCAGCCTGCACCTCCTGTGGCATCACCGTGCAAAGCCCACAGTATGGAAAAAATAACATAAAGAATTCGAGTCATCAGAAAATATTGGAATGTAATACGCGAGCGCAATTGATCGTAAACGCCAGGTCACACTGGATCGAACGGGCGTTGGCCACACTAATACGGCAATTTCGTTACAGGCGACGGTCACACTGAACTTCGCCAGGGCCCTATATAAGGCGGGCGACACTCTTTGAATTTCACTCGGCGTCCGACAGCGATCCGATGACGTAGCTTATATCCAGAGAACAAACCGCCAGGCAGCTGCCAATGTGGTAAATATACTTAGCAACAAATTTGCTTGATTTGTAGTAGCTAATACTTACTCAACAGGAAGTAGCTACCCTGAGGCACATGTTCAGGATGAAGGCCGCAGGATTGAGAGCACCCTGCACCTCCTGTGGCATCACCGTGCAAAGCCCACAGTATGGGAAAAATAACATAAAGAATTCGAGTCATCAGAAAATATTGGAATGTAATACGCGAGCGCAATTGATCGTAAACGCCAGGTCACACTGGATCGAACGGGCGTTGGCCACACTAATACGGCAATTTCGTTACAGGCGACGGTCACACTGAACTTCGCCAGGGCCCTATATAAGGCGGGCGACACTCTTTGAATTTCACTCGGCGTCCGACAGCGATCCGATGACGTAGCTTATATCCAGAGAACAAACCGCCAGGCAGCTGCCAATGTGGTAAATATACTTAGCAACAAATTTGCTTGATTTGTAGTAACTAATACTTACTCAACAGAAAGTAGCTACTCTGAGACACATGTTCAGGATGAAGACCGAGTGGTTGAGAGCACCCTGCACCTCCTGTGGCATCACCGTATACAGCCCACAGTATAGGAAAAATAACATAAGGAATACGAGTCCTAAGAAAATATTTGAATTTAATGCGCGAGCGCAATTGATCGTAAACGCCAGGTCACACTGGATCGAACGGGCGTTGGCCACACTAATACTTCAATTTCGTTACAGGCGACGGTCACACTGAACTTCGCTGGGGCCCTTTATAAGGCGGGCGACACTCTTGGAATTTCACTCGGCGTCCGACAGCGATCCGATGACGTAGCTTATATCCAGAGAACAAACCGCCAGGCAGCTGCCAATGTGGTAAATATACTTAGCAACAAATTTGCTTGATTTGTAGTAACTAATACTTACACATCAGGAAGTAGCTACCCTGAGACACATGTTCAGGATGAAGGCCGCAGGATTAAGAACACCCTGCACCTCCTGTGGCATCACCGTGCACAACACACAGTATAGGAAAAATAACATAAGGAATACGAGTCCTAAGAAAATATTTGAATTTAATGCGCGAGCGCAATTGATCGTAAACGCCAGGTCACACTGGATCGAACAGGCGTTGGCCACACTAATACGGCAATTTCGTTACAGGCGACGGTCACACTGAACTTCGCTAGGGCCCTATATAAGGCGGGCGACACTCTTGGAATTTCACTCGGCGTCCGACAGCGATCCGATGACGTAGCTTATATCCAGAGAACAACCCGCCAGGCAGCTGCCAGTGTGGTGAATATACTAAGCAACAAATTTGCTTGATTTGTAGTAACTAATACTTACCCATCAGGAAGTAGCTACCCTGAGGCACATGTTCATGGCGTTGGCCACACTAATACGGCAATTTTGTTACAGGCGACGGTCACACTGAACTTCGCCAGGGCCCTATATAAGGCGGGCGACACTCTTGGAATTTCACTCGGCGTCCGACAGTGATCCGATGACGTAGCTTATATCCAGAGAACAAACCGCCAGGCAGCGGCCAATGTGGTAAATATACTTAGCAACAAATTTGCTTGATTTGTAGTAACTAATACTTACTCAACAGGAAGTAGCTACCCTGAGGCACATGTTCAGGATGAAGGCCGCAGGATTGAGAGCACCCTGCACCTCCTGTGGCATCACCGTGCAAAGCCCACAGTATGGGAAAAATAACATAAAGAATTCGAGTCATCAGAAAATATTGGAATGTAATACGCGAGCGCAATTGATCGTAAACGCCAGGTCACACTGGATCGAACGGGCGTTGGCCACACTAATACGGCAATTTCGTTACAGGCGACGGTCACACTGAACTTCGCCAGGGCCCTATATAAGGCGGGCGACACTCTTTGAATTTCACTCGGCGTCCGACAGCGATCCGATGACGCAGCTTATATCCAGAGAACAAACCGCCAGGCAGCTGCCAATGTGGTAAATATACTTAGCAACAAATTTGCTTGATTTGTAGTAGCTAATACTTACTCAACAGGAAGTAGCTACCCTGAGGCACATGTTCAGGATGAAGGCCGCAGGATTGAGAGCACCCTGCACCTCCTGTGGCATCACCTTGCAAAGCCCACAGTATGGGAAAAATAACATAAAGAATTCGAGTCATCAGAAAATATTGGAATGTAATACGCGAGCGCAATTGATCGTAAACGCCAGGTCACACTGGATCGAACGGTCGTTGGCCACACTAATACGGCAATTTCGTTACAGGCGACGGTCACACTGAACTTCGCCAGGGCCCTATATAAGGCGGGCGACACTCTTGGAATTTCACTCGGCGTACGACAGCGATTCGATGAGGTAGCTTATATCCAGAGAACAACCCGCCAGGCAGCTGCCAGAGTGGTGAATATACTAAGCAACAAATTTGCTTGATTTGTAGTAGCTAATACTTACTCAACAGGAAGTAGCTACCCTGAGGCACATGTTCAGGATGAAGGCCGCAGGATTGAGAGCACCCTGCACCTCCTGTGGCATCACCTTGCAAAGCCCACAGTATGGGAAAAATAACATAAAGAATTCGAGTCATCAGAAAATATTGGAATGTAATACGCGAGCGCAATTGATCGTAAACGCCAGGTCACACTGGATCGAACGGTCGTTGGCCACACTAATACGGCAATTTCGTTACAGGCGACGGTCACACACTAAGGAATACGAGTCCTAAGAAAATATTTGAATTTAATGCGCGAGCGCAATTGATCGTAAACGCCAGGTCACACTGGATCGAACGGGCGTTGGCCACACTAATACTTCAATTTCGTTACAGGCGACGGTCACACTGAACTTCGCTGGGGCCCTTTATAAGGCGGGCGACACTCTTGGAATTTCACTCGGCGTTCGACAGTCCGACAGGTTGTTCCAGAGAACAACCCGCCAGGCAGCTGCCAGAGTGGTGAATATACTAAGCAACAAATTTGCTTGATTTGTAGTAACTAATACTTACTCAACAGGAAGTAGCTACCCTGAGGCACATGTTCAGGATATAGGCCGCAGGATTGAGAGCACCCTGCACCTCTTGTCGCATAACCGCGCACAGCCCACAGTATAGGAAAAATAACATAAAGAATTCGAGTCATAAGGAAATATTTGATTCGAATGCGCGAGCGCAATTGATCGTAAACACTGTATCGAACAGGCGTTGGCCAAACAAATACGCAAATTTGTTACAGGCGACGGTCACACTGAACTCTTGGAATTTCATTCGGAGACCGACAGCGATCCGATGAGGTAGCTTATATCCAGAGAACAACCCGCCAGGCAGCTGCCAGTGTGGTAAATATACTTAGCAACAAATTTGCTTGATTTGTAGTAGCTAATACTTACTCAACAGGAAGTAGCTACCCTGAGGCACATGTTCAGGATATAGGCCGCAGGATTGAGAGCACCCTGCACCTCCTGTGGCATCACCGTGCACAACACACAGTATAGGAAAAATAACATAAGGAATACGAGTCCTAAGAAAATATTTGAATTTAATGCGCGAGCGCAATTGATCGTAAACGCCAGGTCACACTGGATCGAACGGGCGTTGGCCACACAAATACGCAATTTCGTTACAGGCGACGGTCACACTGAACTTCGCCAGGGCCCTATATAAGGCGGGCGACACTCTTGGAATTTCACTCGGCGTACGACAGCGATCCGATGATGTAGCTTATATCCAGAGAACAACCCGCCAGACAGCTGCCAGTGTGGTGAATATACTAAGCAACAAATTTGCTTGATTTGTAGTAACTAATACTTACTCATCAGGAAGTAGCTACCCTGAGGCACATGTTTATGGCGTTGGCCACACTAATACGGCAATTTTGTTACAGGCGACGGTCACACTGAACTTCGCCAGGGCCATCTATAAGGCGGGCGACACTCTTGGAATTTCACTCGGCGTCCGACAGCGATCCGATGACGTAGCTTATGTATATCCAGAGAACAAACCGCCAGGCAGCTGCCAATGTGGTAAATATACTTAGCAACAAATTTGCTTGATTTGTAGTAACTAATACTTACTCATCAGGAAGTAGCTACCCTGAGACACATGTTCAGGATGAAGGCCGCAGGATTGAGAGCACCCTGCACCTCCTGTGGCATCACCGTGCACAACCCACAGTATAGGAAAAATAACATAAGAAATACGAGTCCTAAGAAAATATTTGAATTTAGAGCGCGAATTCGCTAGGGCCCTATATAAGGCGGGCGACACTCTTGGAATTTCACTCGGCGTCCGACAGCGATCCGATGACGTAGCTTATATCCAGAGAACAACCCGCCAGGCAGCTGCCAGTGTGGTGAATATACTAAGCAACAAATTTGCTTGATTTGTAGTAACTAATACTTACCCATCAGGAAGTAGCTACCCTGAGGCACATGTTCATGGCGTTGGCCACACTAATACGGCAATTTCGTTACAGGCGACGGTCACACTGAACTTCGCCAGGGCCCTATATAAGGCGGGCGACACTCTTGGAATTTCACTCGGCGTCCGACAGTGATCCGATGACGTAGCTTATATCCAGAGAACAAACCGCCAGGCAGCTGCCAATGTGGTAAATATACTTAGCAACAAATTTGCTTGATTTGTAGTAACTAATACTTACTCAACAGGAAGTTGCTACCCTGAGGCACATGTTCAGGATGAAGGCCGCAGGATTGAGAGCACCCTGCACCTCCTGTGGCATCACCGTGCAAAGCCCACAGTATGGGAAAAATAACATAAAGAATTCGAGTCATCAGAAAATATTGGAATGTAATACGCGAGCGCAATTGATCGTAAACGCCAGGTCACACTGGATCGAACGGGCGTTGGCCACACTAATACGGCAATTTCGTTACAGGCGACGGTCACACTGAACTTCGCCAGGGCCCTATATAAGGCGGGCGACACTCTTGGAATTTCACTCG
Organism: Drosophila jambulina; assembly: GCA_018152175.1. NCBI lineage: Eukaryota > Metazoa > Arthropoda > Insecta > Diptera > Drosophilidae > Drosophila > Drosophila jambulina. The sequence continues at coordinate 243,039 of JAECXH010000005.1, forward strand.
GCGTACGACAGCGATCCGATGAGGTAGCTTACATCCAGAGAACAACCCGCCAGGCAGCTGCCAGAGTGGTGAATATACTAAGCAACAAATTTGCTTGATTTGTAGTAACTAATACTTACTCAACAGGAAGTAGCTACCCTGAGGCACATGTTCAGGATATAGGCCGCAGGATTGAGAGCACCCTGTACCTCCTGTCGCATAACCGCGCACAGCCCACAGTATAGGAAAAATAACATAAAGAATACGAGTCATAAGGAAATATTTGATTCGAATGCGCGAGCGCAATTGATCGTAAACACTGTATCGAACAGGCGTTGGCCACACAAATACGCAATTTCGTTACAGGCGACGGTCACACTGAACTTCGTCAGGGCCCTATATAAGGCGGGCGACACTCTTGGAATTTCACTCGGCGTACGACAGCGATCCGATGATGTAGCTTATATTCAGAGAATAACCCGCCAGGCAGCTGCCAGTGTGGTGAATATACTAAGCAACAAATTTGCTTGATTTGTAGTAACTAATACTTACTCATCAGGAAGTAGCTACCCTGAGGCACATGTTTATGGCGTTGGCCACACTAATACGGCAATTTTGTTACAGGCGACGGTCACACTGAACTTCGCCAGGGCCCTATATAAGGCGGGCAACACTCTTGGAATTTCATTCGGCGTCCGACAGCGATCCGATGAGGTAGCATATATCCAGAGAACAACCCGCCAGGCAGCTGCCAGTGTGGTAAATGTACTAAGCAACAAATTTGCTTGATTTGTAGTAACTAATACTTACTCAACAGGAAGTAGCTACCCTGAGGCACATGTTCAGGATATAGGCCGCAGGATTGAGAGCACCCTGCACCTCCTGTCGCATAACCGCGCACAGCCCACTGTATAGGAAAAATAACATAAAGAATACGAGTCCTAAGAAAATATTTGAATTTAATGCGCGACCGCAATTGATCGTAAACGCCAGGTCACACTGGATCGAACGGGCGTTGGCCACACTAATACTTCAATTTCGTTACAGGCGACGGTCACACTGAACTTCGCTAGGGCCCTATATAAGGCGGGCGACACTCTTGGAATTTCACTCGGCGTCCGACAGCGATCCGATGACGTAGCTTATATCCAGAGAACAACCCGCCAGGCAGCTGCCAGTGTGGTGAATATACTAAGCAACAAATTTGCTTGATTTGTAGTAACTAATACTTACTCATCAGGAAGTAGCTACCCTGAATCACATGTTCAGGATGAAGACCGCAGGATTGAGAGCACCCTGCACCTCCTGTCGCATAACCGCGCACAGCCCACTGTATAGGAAACATAACATAAAGAATACGAATCCTAAGAAAATATTTGAATTTAATGCGCGACCGCAATTGATCGTAAACGTCAGGTCACACTGGATCGAACGGGCGTTGGCCACACTAATACGGCAATTTTGTTACAGGCGACGGTCACACTGAACTTCGCCAGGGCCCTATATAAGGCGGGCGACACTCTTGGAATTTCACTCGGCGTACGACAGCGATCCGATGATGTAGCTTATATCGTGAGAACAACCCGCCAGGCAGCTGCCAGTGTGGTGAATATACTAAGCAACAAATTTGCTTGATTTGTAGTAACTAATACTTACTCATCAGGAAGTAGCTACCCTGAATCACATGTTCAGGATGAAGACAGCAGGATTGAGAGCACCCTGCACCTCCTGTCGCATAACCGCGCACAGCCCACACTCTTGGAATTTCATTCGGCGTCCGACAGCGATCCGATGAGGTAGCATATATCCAGAGAACAACCCGCCAGGCAGCTGCCAGTGTGGTAAATGTACTAAGCAACAAATTTGCTTGATTTGTAGTAACTAATACTTACTCAACAGGAAGTAGCTACCCTGAGGCACATGTTCAGGATGAAGACAGCAGGATTGAGAGCACCCTGCACCTCCTGTCGCATAACCGCGCACAACCCACAGTATAGGAAAAATAACATAAGTAATACGAGTCCTAAGAAAATATTTGAATTTAATGCGCGAGCTCAATTGATCGTAAGCGCCAGGTCACACTGGATCGAACAGGCGTTGGCCACACTAATACGGCAATTTCGTTACAGGCGACGGTCACACTGAAATTCGCTAGGGCCCTATCTAAGGCGGGCGACACTTTTGGAATTTCACTCGGCGTCCGACAGCGATCCGATGACGTAGCTTATATCCAGAGAACAACCCGCCAGGCAGCTGCCAGTGTGGTGAATATACTAAGCAACAAATTTGCTTGATTTGTAGTAACTAATACTTACTCATCAGGAAGTAGCTACCCTGAGGCACATGTTCAGGATGAAGGCCGCAGGATTGAGAGCACCCTGCACCTCCTGCGGCATCACCGTGGAAAGCCCACAGTATGGGAAAAATAACATAAAGAATTCGAGTCATCAGAAAATATTGGAATGTAATACGCGAGCGCAATTGATCGTAAACGCCAGGTCACACTGGATCGAACGGGCGTTGGCCACACTAATACGGCAATTTCGTTACAGGCGACGGTCACACTGAACTTCGCCAGGGCCCTATATAAGGCGGGCGACACTCTTGGAATTTCACTCGGCGTACGACAGCGATCCGATGAGGTAGCTTACATCCAGAGAACAACCCGCCAGGCAGCTGCCAGAGTGGTGAATATACTAAGCAACAAATTTGCTTGATTTGTAGTAACTAATACTTACTCATCAGGAAGTAGCTACCCTGAGGCACATGTTCAGGATGAAGGCCGCAGGATTGAGAGCACCCTGCACCTCCTGTGGCATCACAGTGCACAACCCACAGTATAGGAAAAATAACATAAGTAATACGAGTCCTAAGAAAATATTTGAATTTAATGCGCGAGCGCAATTGATCGTAAACGCCAGGTCACACTGGATCGAACAGGCGTTGGCCACACTAATACGGCAATTTCGTTACAGGCGACGGTCACACTGAACTTCGCCAGGGCCCTATATAAGGCGGGCGACACTCTTGGAATTTCACTCGGCGTACGACAGCGATCCGATGAGGTAGCTTACATCCAGAGAACAACCCGCCAGGCAGCTGCCAGAGTGGTGAATATACTAAGCAACAAATTTGCTTGATTTGTAGTAACTAATACTTACTCAACAGGAAGTAGCTACCCTGAGGCACATGTTCAGGATATAGGCCGCAGGATTGAGAGCACCCTGTACCTCCTGTCGCATAACCGCGCACAGCCCACAGTATAGGAAAAATAACATAAAGAATACGAGTCATAAGGAAATATTTGATTCGAATGCGCGAGCGCAATTGATCGTAAACACTGTATCGAACAGGCGTTGGCCACACAAATACGCAATTTCGTTACAGGCGACGGTCACACTGAACTTCGTCAGGGCCCTATATAAGGCGGGCGACACTCTTGGAATTTCACTCGGCGTACGACAGCGATCCGATGATGTAGCTTATATTCAGAGAATAACCCGCCAGGCAGCTGCCAGTGTGGTGAATATACTAAGCAACAAATTTGCTTGATTTGTAGTAACTAATACTTACTCATCAGGAAGTAGCTACCCTGAGGCACATGTTTATGGCGTTGGCCACACTAATACGGCAATTTTGTTACAGGCGACGGTCACACTGAACTTCGCCAGGGCCCTATATAAGGCGGGCGACACTCTTGGAATTTCACTCGGCGTACGACAGCGATCCGATGATGTAGCTTATATCGTGAGAACAACCCGCCAGGCAGCTGCCAGTGTGGTGAATGTACTAAGCAACAAATTTGCTTGATTTGTGGTAACTAATACTTACTCATCAGGAAGTAGCTACCCTGAGGCACATGTTTATGGCGTTGGCCACACTAATACGGCAATTTTGTTACAGGCGACGGTCACACTGAACTTCGCCAGGGCCCTATATAAGGCGGGCAACACTCTTGGAATTTCATTCGGCGTCCGACAGCGATCCGATGAGGTAGCATATATCCAGAGAACAACCCGCCAGGCAGCTGCCAGTGTGGTAAATGTACTAAGCAACAAATTTGCTTGATTTGTAGTAACTAATACTTACTCAACAGGAAGTAGCTACCCTGAGGCACATGTTCAGGATATAGGCCGCAGGATTGAGAGCACCCTGCACCTCCTGTCGCATAACCGCGCACAGCCCACTGTATAGGAAAAATAACATAAAGAATACGAGTCCTAAGAAAATATTTGAATTTAATGCGCGACCGCAATTGATCGTAAACGCCAGGTCACACTGGATCGAACGGGCGTTGGCCACACTAATACTTCAATTTCGTTACAGGCGACGGTCACACTGAACTTCGCTAGGGCCCTATATAAGGCGGGCGACACTCTTGGAATTTCACTCGGCGTCCGACAGCGATCCGATGACGTAGCTTATATCCAGAGAACAACCCGCCAGGCAGCTGCCAGTGTGGTGAATATACTAAGCAACAAATTTGCTTGATTTGTAGTAACTAATACTTACTCATCAGGAAGTAGCTACCCTGAATCACATGTTCAGGATGAAGACCGCAGGATTGAGAGCACCCTGCACCTCCTGTCGCATAACCGCGCACAGCCCACTGTATAGGAAACATAACATAAAGAATACGAATCCTAAGAAAATATTTGAATTTAATGCGCGACCGCAATTGATCGTAAACGTCAGGTCACACTGGATCGAACGGGCGTTGGCCACACTAATACGGCAATTTTGTTACAGGCGACGGTCACACTGAACTTCGCCAGGGCCCTATATAAGGCGGGCGACACTCTTGGAATTTCACTCGGCGTACGACAGCGATCCGATGATGTAGCTTATATCGTGAGAACAACCCGCCAGGCAGCTGCCAGTGTGGTGAATATACTAAGCAACAAATTTGCTTGATTTGTAGTAACTAATACTTACTCATCAGGAAGTAGCTACCCTGAATCACATGTTCAGGATGAAGACAGCAGGATTGAGAGCACCCTGCACCTCCTGTCGCATAACCGCGCACAGCCCACACTCTTGGAATTTCATTCGGCGTCCGACAGCGATCCGATGAGGTAGCATATATCCAGAGAACAACCCGCCAGGCAGCTGCCAGTGTGGTGAATATACTAAGCAACAAATTTGCTTGATTTGTAGTAACTAATACTTACTCAACAGGAAGTAGCTACCCTGAGACACATGTTCAGGATGAAGACCGAGTGGTTGAGAGCACCCTGCACCTCCTGTGGCATCACCGTGTACAGCCCACAGTATAGGAAAAATAACATAAGGAATACGAGTCATAAGGAAATATTTGAATTTAATGCGCGAGCGCAATTGATCGTAAACGCCAGGTCACACTGGATCGAACAGGCGTTGCACAGTGGGTGTCATTTAATTAGAAAACTGATAGAAATGAAAACAATAATATATAAATGTATGTATACATTAATATATATTAATTTTAGTCAGAAGCTTGCAAAGTAGTAAAGGAGTCATTTCCGGCCCTACAAATCATATATATTCTTGATCAGCATCAAAAGCTGAGTTGATTTAGCCATGTCCGGTCGAAAAAAAAAATTCTACTAATTTTTTCAAAATTTTGTAAGGGGTTACATCGATAAAATTGTCAAAAATTGATAAAAATTTTAATTAAAATAAAATATAAAATTCGGTATGCAGATTTTTTAAGCTAATCAAAACTAGCACTGAATAGCTTTCCGAATTGAAATTAATGCATTTTTGGAAAAGTTATGAACGATATTTATAATAAATTGCAACCTGCAATTTGGCTTTTCAAACTTAGCTTCCTTCCTGTTTATTTATATATTTAAGTTGATAAGAGATTCAGATAACAGATATTAAAACACGTTTTAAAAATATATTATAAATTCGACAAATAGAGTGCAAATTAATCATAATATATAAAATATAATACTTAGTTAAAATGTGTATTAAATCAAAGTAAAGAAATGCTAAAACAGCAATGTTATGAATATAATCACTAATTAATTAATTATTAAATCCAAATCAAAATATTTCCACAGTAAAATTTAAATTTAATAATGTAATTATTGTCTATGTCACCCACTGTGCGTTGGCCACACAAATACGGCAATTTCGTTACAGGCGACGGTCACACTGAACTTCGCCAGGGCCCTATATAAGGCGGGCGACACTCTTGGAATTTCACTCGGCGTACGACAGCGATCCGATGAGGTAGCTTACATCCAGAGAACAACCCGCCAGGCAGCTGCCAGAGTGGTGAATATACTAAGCAACAAATTTGCTTGATTTGTAGTAACTAATACTTACTCAACAGGAAGTAGCTACCCTGAGGCACATGTTCAGGATATAGGCCGCAGGATTGAGAGCACCCTGTACCTCCTGTCGCATAACCGCGCACAGCCCACAGTATAGGAAAAATAACATAAAGAATACGAGTCATAAGTAAATATTTGATTCGAATGCGCGAGCGCAATTGATCGTAAACACTGTATCGAACAGGCGTTGGCCACACAAATACGCAATTTCGTTACAGGCGACGGTCACACTGAACTTCGTCAGGGCCCTATATAAGGCGGGCGACACTCTTGGAATTTCACTCGGCGTACGACAGCGATCCGATGATGTAGCTTATATTCAGAGAATAACCCGCCAGGCAGCTGCCAGTGTGGTGAATATACTAAGCAACAAATTTGCTTGATTTGTAGTAACTAATACTTACTCATCAGGAAGTAGCTACCCTGAGGCACATGTTTATGGCGTTGGCCACACTAATACGGCAATTTTGTTACAGGCGACGGTCACACTGAACTTCGCCAGGGCCCTATATAAGGCGGGCGACACTCTTGGAATTTCACTCGGCGTACGACAGCGATCCGATGATGTAGCTTATATCGTGAGAACAACCCGCCAGGCAGCTGCCAGTGTGGTGAATGTACTAAGCAACAAATTTGCTTGATTTGTGGTAACTAATACTTACTCATCAGGAAGTAGCTACCCTGAGGCACATGTTTATGGCGTTGGCCACACTAATACGGCAATTTTGTTACAGGCGACGGTCACACTGAACTTCGCCAGGGCCCTATATAAGGCGGGCAACACTCTTGGAATTTCATTCGGCGTCCGACAGCGATCCGATGAGGTAGCATATATCCAGAGAACAACCCGCCAGGCAGCTGCCAGTGTGGTGAATATACTAAGCAACAAATTTGCTTGATTTGTAGTAACTAATACTTACTCATCAGGAAGTAGCTACCCTGAATCACATGTTCAGGATGAAGACCGCAGGATTGAGAGCACCCTGCACCTCCTGTCGCATAACCGCGCACAGCCCACTGTATAGGAAACATAACATAAGTAATACGAGTCCTAAGAAAATATTTGAATTTAATGCGCGAGCTCAATTGATCGTAAGCGCCAGGTCACACTGGATCGAACAGGCGTTGGCCACACTAATACGGCAATTTCGTTACAGGCGACGGTCACACTGAAATTCGCTAGGGCCCTATCTAAGGCGGGCGACACTTTTGGAATTTCACTCGGCGTCCGACAGCGATCCGATGACGTAGCTTATATCCAGAGAACAACCCGCCAGGCAGCTGCCAGTGTGGTGAATATACTAAGCAACAAATTTGCTTGATTTGTAGTAACTAATACTTACTCATCAGGAAGTAGCTACCCTGAATCACATGTTCAGGATGAAGACCGCAGGATTGAGAGCACCCTGCACCTCCTGTCGCATAACCGCGCACAGCCCACTGTATAGGAAACATAACATAAAGAATACGAATCCTAAGAAAATATTTGAATTTAATGCGCGACCGCAATTGATCGTAAACGTCAGGTCACACTGGATCGAACGGGCGTTGGCCACACTAATACGGCAATTTAGTTACAGGCGACGGTCACACTGAACTTCGCCAGGGCCCTATATAAGGCGGGCGACACTCTTGGAATTTCACTCGGCGTACGACAGCGATCCGATGATGTAGCTTATATCGTGAGAACAACCCGCCAGGCAGCTGCCAGTGTGGTGAATATACTAAGCAACAAATTTGCTTGATTTGTAGTAACTAATACTTACTCATCAGGAAGTAGCTACCCTGAATCACATGTTCAGGATGAAGACAGCAGGATTGAGAGCACCCTGCACCTCCTGTCGCATAACCGCGCACAACCCACAGTATAGGAAAAATAACATAAGTAATACGAGTCCTAAGAAAATATTTGAATTTAATGCGCGAGCTCAATTGATCGTAAGCGCCAGGTCACACTGGATCGAACAGGCGTTGGCCACACTAATACGGCAATTTCGTTACAGGCGACGGTCACACTGAAATTCGCTAGGGCCCTATCTAAGGCGGGCGACACTTTTGGAATTTCACTCGGCGTCCGACAGCGATCCGATGACGTAGCTTATATCCAGAGAACAACCCGCCAGGCAGCTGCCAGTGTGGTGAATATACTAAGCAACAAATTTGCTTGATTTGTAGTAACTAATACTTACTCATCAGGAAGTAGCTACCCTGAATCACATGTTCAGGATGAAGACCGCAGGATTGAGAGCACCCTGCACCTCCTGTCGCATAACCGCGCACAGCCCACTGTATAGGAAACATAACATAAAGAATACGAATCCTAAGAAAATATTTGAATTTAATGCGCGACCGCAATTGATCGTAAACGTCAGGTCACACTGGATCGAACGGGCGTTGGCCACACTAATACGGCAATTTTGTTACAGGCGACGGTCACACTGAACTTCGCCAGGGCCCTATATAAGGCGGGCGACACTCTTGGAATTTCACTCGGCGTACGACAGCGATCCGATGATGTAGCTTATATCGTGAGAACAACCCGCCAGGCAGCTGCCAGTGTGGTGAATATACTAAGCAACAAATTTGCTTGATTTGTAGTAACTAATACTTACTCATCAGGAAGTAGCTACCCTGAATCACATGTTCAGGATGAAGACAGCAGGATTGAGAGCACCCTGCACCTCCTGTCGCATAACCGCGCACAACCCACAGTATAGGAAAAATAACATAAGTAATACGAGTCCTAAGAAAATATTTGAATTTAATGCGCGAGCTCAATTGATCGTAAGCGCCAGGTCACACTGGATCGAACAGGCGTTGGCCACACTAATACGGCAATTTCGTTACAGGCGACGGTCACACTGAACTTCGCCAGGGCCCTATATAAGGCGGGCGACACTCTTGGAATTTCACTCGGCGTACGACAGCGATCCGATGATGTAGCTTATATCGTGAGAACAACCCGCCAGGCAGCTGCCAGTGTGGTGAATATACTAAGCAACAAATTTGCTTGATTTGTAGTAACTAATACTTACTCATCAGGAAGTAGCTACCCTGAGGCACATGTTCAGGATGAAGGCCGCAGGATTGAGAGCACCCTGCACCTCCTGTGGCATCACAGTGCACAACCCACAGTATAGGAAAAATAACATAAGTAATACGAGTCCTAAGAAAATATTTGAATTTAATGCGCGAGCGCAATTGATCGTAAACGCCAGGTCACACTGGATCGAACAGGCGTTGGCCACACTAATACGGCAATTTCGTTACAGGCGACGGTCACACTGAACTTCGCCAGGGCCCTATATAAGGCGGGCGACACTCTTGGAATTTCACTCGGCGTACGACAGCGATCCGATGAGGTAGCTTACATCCAGAGAACAACCCGCCAGGCAGCTGCCAGAGTGGTGAATATACTAAGCAACAAATTTGCTTGATTTGTAGTAACTAATACTTACTCAACAGGAAGTAGCTACCCTGAGGCACATGTTCAGGATATAGGCCGCAGGATTGAGAGCACCCTGTACCTCCTGTCGCATAACCGCGCACAGCCCACAGTATAGGAAAAATAACATAAAGAATACGAGTCATAAGGAAATATTTGATTCGAATGCGCGAGCGCAATTGATCGTAAACACTGTATCGAACAGGCGTTGGCCACACAAATACGCAATTTCGTTACAGGCGACGGTCACACTGAACTTCGTCAGGGCCCTATATAAGGCGGGCGACACTCTTGGAATTTCACTCGGCGTACGACAGCGATCCGATGATGTAGCTTATATTCAGAGAATAACCCGCCAGGCAGCTGCCAGTGTGGTGAATATACTAAGCAACAAATTTGCTTGATTTGTAGTAACTAATACTTACTCATCAGGAAGTAGCTACCCTGAGGCACATGTTTATGGCGTTGGCCACACTAATACGGCAATTTTGTTACAGGCGACGGTCACACTGAACTTCGCCAGGGCCCTATATAAGGCGGGCGACACTCTTGGAATTTCACTCGGCGTACGACAGCGATCCGATGATGTAGCTTATATCGTGAGAACAACCCGCCAGGCAGCTGCCAGTGTGGTGAATGTACTAAGCAACAAATTTGCTTGATTTGTGGTAACTAATACTTACTCATCAGGAAGTAGCTACCCTGAGGCACATGTTTATGGCGTTGGCCACACTAATACGGCAATTTTGTTACAGGCGACGGTCACACTGAACTTCGCCAGGGCCCTATATAAGGCGGGCAACACTCTTGGAATTTCATTCGGCGTCCGACAGCGATCCGATGAGGTAGCATATATCCAGAGAACAACCCGCCAGGCAGCTGCCAGTGTGGTAAATGTACTAAGCAACAAATTTGCTTGATTTGTAGTAACTAATACTTACTCAACAGGAAGTAGCTACCCTGAGGCACATGTTCAGGATATAGGCCGCAGGATTGAGAGCACCCTGCACCTCCTGTCGCATAACCGCGCACAGCCCACTGTATAGGAAAAATAACATAAAGAATACGAGTCCTAAGAAAATATTTGAATTTAATGCGCGACCGCAATTGATCGTAAACGTCAGGTCACACTGGATCGAACGGGCGTTGGCCACACTAATACGGCAATTTTGTTACAGGCGACGGTCACACTGAACTTCGCCAGGGCCCTATATAAGGCGGGCGACACTCTTGGAATTTCACTCGGCGTACGACAGCGATCCGATGATGTAGCTTATATCGTGAGAACAACCCGCCAGGCAGCTGCCAGTGTGGTGAATATACTAAGAAACAAATTTGCTTGATTTGTAGTAACTAATACTTACTCATCAGGAAGTAGCTACCCTGAATCACATGTTCAGGATGAAGACAGCAGGATTGAGAGCACCCTGCACCTCCTGTCGCATAACCGCGCACAGCCCACACTCTTGGAATTTCATTCGGCGTCCGACAGCGATCCGATGAGGTAGCATATATCCAGAGAACAACCCGCCAGGCAGCTGCCAGTGTGGTGAATATACTAAGCAACAAATTTGCTTGATTTGTAGTAACTAATACTTACTCAACAGGAAGTAGCTACCCTGAGACACATGTTCAGGATGAAGACCGAGTGGTTGAGAGCACCCTGCACCTCCTGTGGCATCACCGTGTACAGCCCACAGTATAGGAAAAATAACATGAGGAATACGAGTCATAAGGAAATATTTGAATTTAATGCGCGAGCGCAATTGATCGTAAACGCCAGGTCACACTGGATCGAACAGGCGTTGCACAGTGGGTGTCATTTAATTAGAAAACTGATAGAAATGAAAACAATAATATATAAATGTATATATACATTAATATATATTAATTTTAGTCAGAAGCTTGCAAAGTAGTAAAGGAGTCATTTCCGGCCCTACAAATCATATATATTCTTGATCAGCATCAAAAGCTGAGTTGATTTAGCCATGTCCGGTCGAAAAAAAAAATTCTACTAATTTTTTCAAAATTTTGTAAGGGGTTACATCGATAAAATTGTCAAAAATTGATAAAAATTTTAATTAAAATAAAATATAAAATTCGGTATGCAGATTTTTTAAGCTAATCAAAACTAGCACTGAATAGCTTTCCGAATTGAAATTAATGCATTTTTGGAAAAGTTATGAACGATATTTATAATAAATTGCAACCTGCAATTTGGCTTTTCAAACTTAGCTTCCTTCCTGTTTATTTATATATTTAAGTTGATAAGAGATTCAGATAACAGATATTAAAACACGTTTTAAAAATATATTATAAATTCGACAAATAGAGTGCAAATTAATCATAATATATAAAATATAATACTTAGTTAAAATGTGTATTAAATCAAAGTAAAGAAATGCTAAAACAGCAATGTTATGAATATAATCACTAATTAATTAATTATTAAATCCAAATCAAAATATTTCCACAGTAAAATTTAAATTTAATAATGTAATTATTGTCTATGTCACCCACTGTGCGTTGGCCACACAAATACGGCAATTTCGTTACAGGCGACGGTCACACTGAACTTCGCCAGGGCCCTATATAAGGCGGGCGACACTCTTGGAATTTCACTCGGCGTACGACAGCGATCCGATGAGGTAGCTTACATCCAGAGAACAACCCGCCAGGCAGCTGCCAGAGTGGTGAATATACTAAGCAACAAATTTGCTTGATTTGTAGTAACTAATACTTACTCAACAGGAAGTAGCTACCCTGAGGCACATGTTCAGGATATAGGCCGCAGGATTGAGAGCACCCTGTACCTCCTGTCGCATAACCGCGCACAGCCCACAGTATAGGAAAAATAACAAAGAATACGAGTCATAAGTAAATATTTGATTCGAATGCGCGAGCGCAATTGATCGTAAACACTGTATCGAACAGGCGTTGGCCACACAAATACGCAATTTCGTTACAGGCGACGGTCACACTGAACTTCGTCAGGGCCCTATATAAGGCGGGCGACACTCTTGGAATTTCACTCGGCGTACGACAGCGATCCGATGATGTAGCTTATATTCAGAGAATAACCCGCCAGGCAGCTGCCAGTGTGGTGAATATACTAAGCAACAAATTTGCTTGATTTGTAGTAACTAATACTTACTCAACAGGAAGTAGCTACCCTGAGGCACATGTTCAGGATATAGGCCGCAGGATTGAGAGCACCCTGCACCTCCTGTCGCATAACCGCGCACAGCCCACTGTATAGGAAAAATAACATAAAGAATACGAGTCCTAAGAAAATATTTGAATTTAATGCGCGACCGCAATTGATCGTAAACGCCAGGTCACACTGGATCGAACGGGCGTTGGCCACACTAATACTTCAATTTCGTTACAGGCGACGGTCACACTGAACTTCGCTAGGGCCCTATATAAGGCGGGCGACACTCTTGGAATTTCACTCGGCGTCCGACAGCGATCCGATGACGTAGCTTATATCCAGAGAACAACCCGCCAGGCAGCTGCCAGTGTGGTGAATATACTAAGCAACAAATTTGCTTGATTTGTAGTAACTAATACTTACTCATCAGGAAGTAGCTACCCTGAATCACATGTTCAGGATGAAGACCGCAGGATTGAGAGCACCCTGCACCTCCTGTCGCATAACCGCGCACAGCCCACTGTATAGGAAACATAACATAAAGAATACGAATCCTAAGAAAATATTTGAATTTAATGCGCGACCGCAATTGATCGTAAACGTCAGGTCACACTGGATCGAACGGGCGTTGGCCACACTAATACGGCAATTTTGTTACAGGCGACGGTCACACTGAACTTCGCCAGGGCCCTATATAAGGCGGGCGACACTCTTGGAATTTCACTCGGCGTACGACAGCGATCCGATGATGTAGCTTATATCGTGAGAACAACCCGCCAGGCAGCTGCCAGTGTGGTGAATATACTAAGCAACAAATTTGCTTGATTTGTAGTAACTAATACTTACTCATCAGGAAGTAGCTACCCTGAATCACATGTTCAGGATGAAGACAGCAGGATTGAGAGCACCCTGCACCTCCTGTCGCATAACCGCGCACAGCCCACACTCTTGGAATTTCATTCGGCGTCCGACAGCGATCCGATGAGGTAGCATATATCCAGAGAACAACCCGCCAGGCAGCTGCCAGTGTGGTGAATATACTAAGCAACAAATTTGCTTGATTTGTAGTAACTAATACTTACTCAACAGGAAGTAGCTACCCTGAGACACATGTTCAGGATGAAGACCGAGTGGTTGAGAGCACCCTGCACCTCCTGTGGCATCACCGTGTACAGCCCACAGTATAGGAAAAATAACATGAGGAATACGAGTCATAAGGAAATATTTGAATTTAATGCGCGAGCGCAATTGATCGTAAACGCCAGGTCACACTGGATCGAACAGGCGTTGCACAGTGGGTGTCATTTAATTAGAAAACTGATAGAAATGAAAACAATAATATATAAATGTATATATACATTAATATATATTAATTTTAGTCAGAAGCTTGCAAAGTAGTAAAGGAGTCATTTCCGGCCCTACAAATCATATATATTCTTGATCAGCATCAAAAGCTGAGTTGATTTAGCCATGTCCGGTCGAAAAAAAATTCTACTAATTTTTTCAAAATTTTGTAAGGGGTTACATCGATAAAATTGTCAAAAATTGATAAAAATTTTAATTAAAATAAAATATAAAATTCGGTATGCAGATTTTTTAAGCTAATCAAAACTAGCACTGAATAGCTTTCCGAATTGAAATTAATGCATTTTTGGAAAAGTTATGAACGATATTTATAATAAATTGCAACCTGCAATTTGGCTTTTCAAACTTAGCTTCCTTCCTGTTTATTTATATATTTAAGTTGATAAGAGATTCAGATAACAGATATTAAAACACGTTTTAAAAATATATTATAAATTCGACAAATAGAGTGCAAATTAATCATAATATATAAAATATAATACTTAGTTAAAATGTGTATTAAATCAAAGTAAAGAAATGCTAAAACAGCAATGTTATGAATATAATCACTAATTAATTAATTATTAAATCCAAATCAAAATATTTCCACAGTAAAATTTAAATTTAATAATGTAATTATTGTCTATGTCACCCACTGTGCGTTGGCCACACAAATACGGCAATTTCGTTACAGGCGACGGTCACACTGAACTTCGCCAGGGCCCTATATAAGGCGGGCGACACTCTTGGAATTTCACTCGGCGTACGACAGCGATCCGATGAGGTAGCTTACATCCAGAGAACAACCCGCCAGGCAGCTGCCAGAGTGGTGAATATACTAAGCAACAAATTTGCTTGATTTGTAGTAACTAATACTTACTCAACAGGAAGTAGCTACCCTGAGGCACATGTTCAGGATATAGGCCGCAGGATTGAGAGCACCCTGTACCTCCTGTCGCATAACCGCGCACAGCCCACAGTATAGGAAAAATAACATAAAGAATACGAGTCATAAGGAAATATTTGATTCGAATGCGGGAGCGCAATTGATCGTAAACACTGTATCGAACAGGCGTTGGCCACACAAATACGCAATTTCGTTACAGGCGACGGTCACACTGAACTTCGTCAGGGCCCTATATAAGGCGGGCGACACTCTTGGAATTTCACTCGGCGTACGACAGCGATCCGATGATGTAGCTTATATTCAGAGAATAACCCGCCAGGCAGCTGCCAGTGTGGTGAATATACTAAGCAACAAATTTGCTTGATTTGTAGTAACTAATACTTACTCATCAGGAAGTAGCTACCCTGAGGCACATGTTTATGGCGTTGGCCACACTAATACGGCAATTTTGTTACAGGCGACGGTCACACTGAACTTCGCCAGGGCCCTATATAAGGCGGGCGACACTCTTGGAATTTCACTCGGCGTACGACAGCGATCCGATGATGTAGCTTATATCGTGAGAACAACCCGCCAGGCAGCTGCCAGTGTGGTGAATGTACTAAGCAACAAATTTGCTTGATTTGTGGTAACTAATACTTACTCATCAGGAAGTAGCTACCCTGAGGCACATGTTTATGGCGTTGGCCACACTAATACGGCAATTTTGTTACAGGCGACGGTCACACTGAACTTCGCCAGGGCCCTATATAAGGCGGGCAACACTCTTGGAATTTCATTCGGCGTCCGACAGCGATCCGATGAGGTAGCATATATCCAGAGAACAACCCGCCAGGCAGCTGCCAGTGTGGTAAATGTACTAAGCAACAAATTTGCTTGATTTGTAGTAACTAATACTTACTCAACAGGAAGTAGCTACCCTGAGGCACATGTTCAGGATATAGGCCGCAGGATTGAGAGCACCCTGCACCTCCTGTCGCATAACCGCGCACAGCCCACTGTATAGGAAACATAACATAAAGAATACGAATCCTAAGAAAATATTTGAATTTAATGCGCGACCGCAATTGATCGTAAACGCCAGGTCACACTGGATCGAACGGGCGTTGGCCACACTAATACTTCAATTTCGTTACAGGCGACGGTCACACTGAACTTCGCTAGGGCCCTATATAAGGCGGGCGACACTCTTGGAATTTCACTCGGCGTCCGACAGCGATCCGATGACGTAGCTTATATCCAGAGAACAACCCGCCAGGCAGCTGCCAGTGTGGTGAATATACTAAGCAACAAATTTGCTTGATTTGTAGTAACTAATACTTACTCATCAGGAAGTAGCTACCCTGAATCACATGTTCAGGATGAAGACCGCAGGATTGAGAGCACCCTGCACCTCCTGTCGCATAACCGCGCACAGCCCACTGTATAGGAAACATAACATAAAGAATACGAATCCTAAGAAAATATTTGAATTTAATGCGCGACCGCAATTGATCGTAAACGTCAGGTCACACTGGATCGAACGGGCGTTGGCCACACTAATACGGCAATTTTGTTACAGGCGACGGTCACACTGAACTTCGCCAGGGCCCTATATAAGGCGGGCGACACTCTTGGAATTTCACTCGGCGTACGACAGCGATCCGATGATGTAGCTTATATCGTGAGAACAACCCGCCAGGCAGCTGCCAGTGTGGTGAATATACTAAGCAACAAATTTGCTTGATTTGTAGTAACTAATACTTACTCATCAGGAAGTAGCTACCCTGAATCACATGTTCAGGATGAAGACAGCAGGATTGAGAGCACCCTGCACCTCCTGTCGCATAACCGCGCACAGCCCACACTCTTGGAATTTCATTCGGCGTCCGACAGCGATCCGATGAGGTAGCATATATCCAGAGAACAACCCGCCAGGCAGCTGCCAGTGTGGTGAATATACTAAGCAACAAATTTGCTTGATTTGTAGTAACTAATACTTACTCAACAGGAAGTAGCTACCCTGAGACACATGTTCAGGATGAAGACCGAGTGGTTGAGAGCACCCTGCACCTCCTGTGGCATCACCGTGTACAGCCCACAGTATAGGAAAAATAACATAAGGAATACGAGTCATAAGGAAATATTTGAATTTAATGCGCGAGCGCAATTGATCGTAAACGCCAGGTCACACTGGATCGAACAGGCGTTGCACAGTGGGTGTCATTTAATTAGAAAACTGATAGAAATGAAAACAATAATATATAAATGTATATATACATTAATATATATTAATTTTAGTCAGAAGCTTGCAAAGTAGTAAAGGAGTCATTTCCGGCCCTACAAATCATATATATTCTTGATCAGCATCAAAAGCTGAGTTGATTTAGCCATGTCCGGTCGAAAAAAAAAATTCTACTAATTTTTTCAAAATTTTGTAAGGGGTTACATCGATAAAATTGTCAAAAATTGATAAAAATTTTAATTAAAATAAAATATAAAATTCGGTATGCAGATTTTTTAAGCTAATCAAAACTAGCACTGAATAGCTTTCCGAATTGAAATTAATGCATTTTTGGAAAAGTTATGAACGATATTTATAATAAATTCCAACCTGCAATTTGGCTTTTCAAACTTAGCTTCCTTCCTGTTTATTTATATATTTAAGTTGATAAGAGATTCAGATAACAGATTTTAAAACACGTTTTAAAAATATATTATAAATTCGACAAATAGAGTGCAAATTAATCATAATATATAAAATATAATACTTAGTTAAAATGTGTATTAAATCAAAGTAAAGAAATGCTAAAACAGCAATGTTATGAATATAATCACTAATTAATTAATTATTAAATCCAAATCAAAATATTTCCACAGTAAAATTTAAATTTAATAATGTAATTATTGTCTATGTCACCCACTGTGCGTTGGCCACACAAATACGGCAATTTCGTTACAGGCGACGGTCACACTGAACTTCGCCAGGGCCCTATATAAGGCGGGCGACACTCTTGGAATTTCACTCGGCGTACGACAGCGATCCGATGAGGTAGCTTATATCCAGAGAACAACCCGCCAGGCAGCTGCCAGAGTGGTGAATATACTAAGCAACAAATTTGCTTGATTTGTAGTAACTAATACTTACTCAACAGGAAGTAGCTACCCTGAGGCACATGTTCAGGACATAGGCCGCAGGATTGAGAGCACCCTGCACCTCCTGTCGCATAACCGCGCACAGCCCACAGTATAGGAAAAATAACATAAAGAATACGAGTCATAAGGAAATATTTGATTCGAATGCGGGAGCGCAATTGATCGTAAACACTGTATCGAACAGGCGTTGGCCACACAAATACGCAATTTTGTTACAGGCGACGGTCACACTGAACTTCGCCAGGGCCCTATATAAAGCGGGCGACACTCTTGGAATTTCATTCGGAGACCGACAGCGATCCGATGAGGTAGCTTATATCCAGAGAACAACCCGCCAGGCAGCTGCCAGTGTGGTGAATATACTAAGCAACAAATTTGCTTGATTTGTAGTAACTAATACTTACTCAACAGGAAGTAGCTACCCT
Organism: Drosophila jambulina; assembly: GCA_018152175.1. NCBI lineage: Eukaryota > Metazoa > Arthropoda > Insecta > Diptera > Drosophilidae > Drosophila > Drosophila jambulina. The sequence goes on from JAECXH010000005.1 coordinate 261,751, forward strand.
GAGGCACATGTTCAGGATATAGGCCGCAGGATTGAGGATTGAGAGCACCCTGCACCTCCTGTGGCATCACCGTGTACAGCCCACAGTATAGGAAAAATAACATAAGGAATACGAGTTCTAAGAAAATATTTGAATTTAATGCGCGAGCGCAATTGATCGTAAACGCCACGTCACACTGGATCGAACGGGCGTTGGCCACACTAATACGGCAATTTCGTTACAGGCGACGGTCACACTGAACTTCGCCAGGGCCCTATATAAGGCGGGCAACACTCTTGGAATTTCACTCGGCGTCCGACAGCGATCCGATGAGGTAGCATATATCTAGAGAACAACCCGCCAGGCAGCTGCCAGTGTGGTAAATGTACTAAGCAACAAATTTGCTTGATTTGTAGTAACTAATACTTACTCAACAGGAAGTAGCTACCCTGAGGCACATGTTCAGGATATAGGCCGCAGGATTGAGAGCACCCTGCACCTCCTGTCGCATAACCGCGCACAGCCCACTGTATAGGAAAAATAACATAAAGAATACGAGTCCTAAGAAAATATTTGAATTTAATGCGCGACCGCAATTGATCGTAAACGCCAGGTCACACTGGATCGAACGGGCGTTGGCCACACTAATACGGCAATTTCGTTACAGGCGACGGTCACACTGAACTTCGCCAGGGCCCTATATAAGGCGGGCGACACTCTTGGAATTTCACTCGGCGTACGACAGCGATCCGATGATGTAGCTTATATCGTGAGAACAACCCGCCAGGCAGCTGCCAGTGTGGTGAATATACTAAGCAACAAATTTGCTTGATTTGTAGTAACTAATACTTACTCATCAGGAAGTAGCTACACTGAGGCACATGTTTATGGCGTTGGCCACACTAATACGGCAATTTTGTTACAGGCGACGGTCACACTGAACTTCGCCAGGGCCCTATATAAGGCGGGCGACACTCTTGGAATTTCACTCGGCGTACGACAGCGATCCGATGATGTAGCTTATATCGTGAGAACAACCCGCCAGGCAGCTGCCAGTGTGGTGAATATACTAAGCAACAAATTTGCTTGATTTGTGGTAACTAATACTTACTCATCAGGAAGTAGCTACCCTGAGGCACATGTTTATGGCGTTGGCCACACTAATACGGCAATTTTGTTACAGGCGACAGTCACACTGAACTTCGCCAGGGCCCTATATAAGGCGGACGACACTCTTTGAATTTCACTCGGCGTACGACAGCGATCCGATGATGTAGCTTATATCGTGAGAACAACCCGCCAGGCAGCTGCCAGTGTGGTGAATATACTAAGCAACAAATTTGCTTGATTTGTAGTAACTAATACTTACTCATCAGGAAGTAGCTACCCTGAGGCACATGTTTATGGCGTTGGCCACACTAATACGGCAATTTTGTTACAGGCGACGGTCACACTGAACTTCGCCAGGGCCCTATATAAGGCGGGCGACACTCTTGGAATTTCACTCGGCGTACGACAGCGATCCGATGATGTAGCTTATATCGTGAGAACAACCCGCCAGGCAGCTGCCAGTGTGGTGAATATACTAAGCAACAAATTTGCTTGATTTGTAGTAACTAATACTTACTCATCAGGAAGTAGCTACCCTGAATCACATGTTCAGGATGAAGACAGCAGGATTGAGAGCACCCTGCACCTCCTGTCGCATAACCGCGCACAGCCCACACTCTTGGAATTTCATTCGGCGTCCGACAGCGATCCGATGAGGTAGCATATATCCAGAGAACAACCCGCCAGGCAGCTGCCAGTGTGGTGAATATACTAAGCAACAAATTTGCTTGATTTGTAGTAACTAATACTTACTCAACAGGAAGTAGCTACCCTGAGACACATGTTCAGGATGAAGACCGAGTGGTTGAGAGCACCCTGCACCTCCTGTGGCATCACCGTGTACAGCCCACAGTATAGGAAAAATAACATAAGGAATACGAGTCCTAAGAAAATATTTGAATTTAATGCGCGAGCGCAATTGATCTAAACACTGGATCGAACAGGCGTTGGCCACACTAATACGGCAATTTCGTTATAGGCGACGGTCACACTGAAATTCGCTAGGGCCCTATATAAGGCGGGCGACACTTTTGGAATTTCACTCGGCGTCCGACAGCGATCCGATGACGTAGCTTATATCCAGAGAACAACCCGCCAGGCAGCTGCCAGTGTGGTGAATATACTAAGCAACAAATTTGCTTGATTTGTAGTAACTAATACTTACTCATCAGGAAGTAGCTACCCTGAGGCACATGTTCAGGATGAAGGCCGCAGGATTGAGAGCACCCTGCACCTCCTGCGGCATCACCGTGGAAAGCCCACAGTATGGGAAAAATAACATAAAGAATTCGAGTCATCAGAAAATATTGGAATGTAATTCGCGAGCGCAATTGATCGTAAACGCCAGGTCACACTGGATCGAATGGGCGTTGGCCACACTAATACGGCAATTTCGTTACAGGCGACGGTCACACTGAACTTCGCCAGGGCCCTATATAAGGCGGGCGACACTCTTGGAATTTCACTCGGCGTACGACAGCGATCCAAAGAGGTAGCTTACATCCAGAGAACAACCCGCCAGGCAGCTGCCAGAGGGGTGAATATACTAAGCAACAAATTTGCTTGATTTGTAGTAACTAAAACTTACTCATCAGGAAGTAGCTACCCTGAGGCACATGTTCAGGATGAAGGCCGCAGGATTGAGAGCACCCTGCACCTCCTGTGGCATCACCGTGCACAACCCACAGTATAGGAAAAATAACATAAAGAATACGAGTCATAAGGAAATATTTGATTCGAATGCGCGAGCGCAATTGATCGTAAACACTGTATCGAACAGGCGTTGGCCACACAAATACGCAATTTCGTTACAGGCGACGGTCACACTGAACTTCGTCAGGGCCCTATATAAGGCGGGCGACACTCTTGGAAGTTCACTAGGCGTACGACAGCGATCCGATGATGTAGCTTATATTCAGAGAATAACCCGCCAGGCAGCTGCCAGTGTGGTGAATATACTAAGCAACAAATTTGCTTGATTTGTAGTAACTAATACGTACTCATCAGGAAGTAGCTACCCTGAGGCACATGTTTATGGCGTTGGCCACACTAATACGGCAATTTTGTTACAGGCGACGGTCACACTGAACTTCGCCAGGGCCCTATATAAGGCGGGCGACACTCTTGGAATTTCACTCGGCGTACGACAGCGATCCGATGATGTAGCTTATATCGTGAGAACAACCCGCCAGGCAGCTGCCAGTGTGGTGAATATACTAAGCAACAAATTTGCTTGATTTGTGGTAACTAATACTTACTCATCAGGAAGTAGCTACCCTGAGGCACATGTTTATGGCGTTGGCCACACTAATACGGCAATTTTGTTACAGGCGACGGTCACACTGAACTTCGCCAGGGCCCTATATAAGGCGGGCGACACTCTTGGAATTTCACTCGGCGTACGACAGCGATCCGATGATGTAGCTTATATCGTGAGAACAACCCGCCAGACAGCTGCCAGTGTGGTGAATATACTAAGCAACAAATTTGCTTGATTTGTAGTAACTAATACTTACTCATCAGGAAGTAGCTACCCTGAGGCACATGTTTATGGCGTTGGCCACACTAATACGGCAATTTTGTTACAGGCGACGGTCACACTGAACTTCGCCAGGGCCCTATATAAGGCGGGCAACACTCTTGGAATTTCACTCGGCGTCCGACAGCGATCCGATGATGTAGCTTATATCGTGAGAACAACCCGCCAGGCAGCTGCCAGTGTGGTGAATATACTAAGCAACAAATTTGCTTGATTTGTGGTAACTAATACTTACTCATCAGGAAGTAGCTACCCTGAGGCACATGTTCAGGATATAGGCCGCAGGATTGAGGATTGAGAGCACCCTGCACCTCCTGTGGCATCACCGTGTACAGCCCACAGTATAGGAAAAATAACATAAGGAATACGAGTTCTAAGAAAATATTTGAATTTAATGCGCGAGCGCAATTGATCGTAAACGCCACGTCACACTGGATCGAACGGGCGTTGGCCACACTAATACGGCAATTTCGTTACAGGCGACGGTCACACTGAACTTCGCCAGGGCCCTATATAAGGCGGGCAACACTCTTGGAATTTCACTCGGCGTCCGACAGCGATCCGATGAGGTAGCATATATCTAGAGAACAACCCGCCAGGCAGCTGCCAGTGTGGTAAATGTACTAAGCAACAAATTTGCTTGATTTGTAGTAACTAATACTTACTCAACAGGAAGTAGCTACCCTGAGGCACATGTTCAGGATATAGGCCGCAGGATTGAGAGCACCCTGCACCTCCTGTCGCATAACCGCGCACAGCCCACTGTATAGGAAAAATAACATAAAGAATACGAGTCCTAAGAAAATATTTGAATTTAATGCGCGACCGCAATTGATCGTAAACGCCAGGTCACACTGGATCGAACGGGCGTTGGCCACACTAATACTTCAATTTCGTTACAGGCGACGGTCACACTGAACTTCGCTAGGGCCCTATATAAGGCGGGCGACACTCTTGGAATTTCATTCGGCGTCCGACAGCGATCCGATGACGTAGCTTATATCCAGAGAACAACCCGCCAGGCAGCTGCCAGTGTGGTGAATATACTAAGCAACAAATTTGCTTGATTTGTGGTAACTAATACTTACTCATCAGGAAGTAGCTACCCTGAGGCACATGTTTATGGCGTTGGCCACACTAATACGGCAATTTTGTTACAGGCGACGGTCACACTGAACTTCGCCAGGGCCCTATATAAGGCGGACGACACTCTTTGAATTTCACTCGGCGTACGACAGCGATCCGATGATGTAGCTTATATCGTGAGAACAACCCGCCAGGCAGCTGCCAGTGTGGTGAATATACTAAGCAACAAATTTGCTTGATTTGTGGTAACTAATACTTACTCATCAGGAAGTAGCTACCCTGAGGCACATGTTTATGGCGTTGGCCACACTAATACGGCAATTTTGTTACAGGCGACGGTCACACTGAACTTCGCCAGGGCCCTATATAAGGCGGACGACACTCTTTGAATTTCACTCGGCGTACGACAGCGATCCGATGATGTAGCTTATATCGTGAGAACAACCCGCCAGGCAGCTGCCAGTGTGGTGAATATACTAAGCAACAAATTTGCTTGATTTGTAGTAACTAATACTTACTCATCAGGAAGTAGCTACCCTGAGGCACATGTTTATGGCGTTGGCCACACTAATACGGCAATTTTGTTACAGGCGACGGTCACACTGAACTTCGCCAGGGCCCTATATAAGGCGGGCGACACTCTTGGAATTTCACTCGGCGTACGACAGCGATCCGATGATGTAGCTTATATCGTGAGAACAACCCGCCAGGCAGCTGCCAGTGTGGTGAATATACTAAGCAACAAATTTGCTTGATTTGTAGTAACTAATACTTACTCATCAGGAAGTAGCTACCCTGAATCACATGTTCAGGATGAAGACAGCAGGATTGAGAGCACCCTGCACCTCCTGTCGCATAACCGCGCACAGCCCACACTCTTGGAATTTCATTCGGCGTCCGACAGCGATCCGATGAGGTAGCATATATCCAGAGAACAACCCGCCAGGCAGCTGCCAGTGTGGTGAATATACTAAGCAACAAATTTGCTTGATTTGTAGTAACTAATACTTACTCAACAGGAAGTAGCTACCCTGAGACACATGTTCAGGATGAAGACCGAGTGGTTGAGAGCACCCTGCACCTCCTGTGGCATCACCGTGTACAGCCCACAGTATAGGAAAAATAACATAAGGAATACGAGTCCTAAGAAAATATTTGAATTTAATGCGCGAGCGCAATTGATCTAAACACTGGATCGAACAGGCGTTGGCCACACTAATACGGCAATTTCGTTACAGGCGACGGTCACACTGAAATTCGCTAGGGCCCTATATAAGGCGGGCGACACTTTTGGAATTTCACTCGGCGTCCGACAGCGATCCGATGACGTAGCTTATATCCAGAGAACAACCCGCCAGGCAGCTGCCAGTGTGGTGAATATACTAAGCAACAAATTTGCTTGATTTGTAGTAACTAATACTTACTCATCAGGAAGTAGCTACCCTGAGGCACATGTTCAGGATGAAGGCCGCAGGATTGAGAGCACCCTGCACCTCCTGCGGCATCACCGTGGAAAGCCCACAGTATGGGAAAAATAACATAAAGAATTCGAGTCATCAGAAAATATTGGAATGTAATTCGCGAGCGCAATTGATCGTAAACGCCAGGTCACACTGGATCGAACGGGCGTTGGCCACACTAATACGGCAATTTCGTTACAGGCGACGGTCACACTGAACTTCGCCAGGGCCCAATATAAGGCGGGCGACACTCTTGGAATTTCACTCGGCGTACGACAGCGATCCAAAGAGGTAGCTTACATCCAGAGAACAACCCGCCAGGCAGCTGCCAGAGTGGTGAATATACTAAGCAACAAATTTGCTTGATTTGTAGTAACTAATACTTACTCATCAGGAAGTAGCTACCCTGAGGCACATGTTCAGGATGAAGGCCGCAGGATTGAGAGCACCCTGCACCTCCTGTGGCATCACCGTGCACAACCCACAGTATAGGAAAAATAACATAAAGAATACGAGTCATAAGGAAATATTTGATTCGAATGCGCGAGCGCAATTGATCGTAAACACTGTATCGAACAGGCGTTGGCCACACAAATACGCAATTTCGTTACAGGCGACGGTCACACTGAACTTCGTCAGGGCCCTATATAAGGCGGGCGACACTCTTGGAAGTTCACTCGGCGTACGACAGCGATCCGATGATGTAGCTTATATTCAGAGAATAACCCGCCAGGCAGCTGCCAGTGTGGTGAATATACTAAGCAACAAATTTGCTTGATTTGTAGTAACTAATACGTACTCATCAGGAAGTAGCTACCCTGAGGCACATGTTTATGGCGTTAGCCACACTAATACGGCAATTTTGTTACAGGCGACGGTCACACTGAACTTCGCCAGGGCCCTATATAAGGCGGGCGACACTCTTGGAATTTCACTCGGCGTACGACAGCGATCCGATGATGTAGCTTATATCGTGAGAACAACCCGCCAGGCAGCTGCCAGTGTGGTGAATATACTAAGCAACAAATTTGCTTGATTTGTGGTAACTAATACTTACTCATCAGGAAGTAGCTACCCTGAGGCACATGTTTATGGCGTTGGCCACACTAATACGGCAATTTTGTTACAGGCGACGGTCACACTGAACTTCGCCAGGGCCCTATATAAGGCGGGCGACACTCTTGGAATTTCACTCGGCGTACGACAGCGATCCGATGATGTAGCTTATATCGTGAGAACAACCCGCCAGGCAGCTGCCAGTGTGGTGAATATACTAAGCAACAAATTTGCTTGATTTGTAGTAACTAATACTTACTCATCAGGAAGTAGCTACCCTGAGGCACATGTTTATGGCGTTGGCCACACTAATACGGCAATTTTGTTACAGGCGACGGTCACACTGAACTTCGCCAGGGCCCTATATAAGGCGGGCGACACTCTTGGAATTTCACTCGGCGTACGACAGCGATCCGATGATGTAGCTTATATCGTGAGAACAACCCGCCAGGCAGATGCCAGTGTGGTGAATATACTAAGCAACAAATTTGCTTGATTTGTAGTAACTAATACTTACTCATCAGGAAGTAGCTACCCTGAATCACATGTTCAGGATGAAGACAGCAGGATTGAGAGCACCCTGCACCTCCTGTCGCATAACCGCGCACAGCCCACACTCTTGGAATTTCATTCGGGGTCCGACAGCGATCCGATGAGGTAGCATATATCCAGAGAACAACCCGCCAGGCAGCTGCCAGTGTGGTGAATATACTAAGCAACAAATTTGCTTGATTTGTAGTAACTAATACTTACTCAACAGGAAGTAGCTACCCTGAGACACATGTTCAGGATGAAGACCGAGTGGTTGAGAGCACCCTGCACCTCCTGTGGCATCACCGTGTACAGCCCACAGTATAGGAAAAATAACATAAGGAATACGAGTCCTAAGAAAATATTTGAATTTAATGCGCGAGCGCAATTGATCGTAAACGCCAGGTCACACTGGATCGAACAGGCGTTGGCCACACTAATACGGCAATTTCGTTACAGGCGACGGTCACACTGAAATTCGCTGGGGCCCTATATACGGCGGGCGACACTTTTGGAATTTCACTCGGCGTCCGACAGTGATCCGATACGTAGCTTATATCCAGAGAACAACCCGACAGGCAGCTGCCAGTGTGGTGAATATACTAAGCAACAAATTTGCTTGATTTGTAGAAACTAATACTTACTCATCAGGAAGTTCCTACCCTGAGGCACACGTTCAGGATGAAGGCCGCAGGATTGAGAGCACCCTGCACCTCCTGCGGCATCACCGTGGAAAGCCCACAGTATGGGAAAAATAACATAAAGAATTCGAGTCATCAGAAAATATTTGAATTTAATGCGCGAGCGCAATTGATCGTAAACGCCAGGTCACACTGGATCGAACGGGCGTTGGCCACACTAATACTTCAATTTCGTTACAGGCGACGGTCACACTGAACTTCGCTAGGGCCCTATATAAGGCGGGCGACACTCTTGGAATTTCACTCGGCGTCCGACAGCGATCCGATGACGTAGCTTATATCCAGAGAACAACCCGCCAGGCAGCTGCCAGTGTGGTGAATATACTAAGCAACAAATTTGCTTGATTTGTAGTAACTAATACTTACTCATCAGGAAGTAGCTACCCTGAATCACATGTTCAGGATGAAGACAGCAGGATTGAGAGCACCCTGCACCTCCTGTCGCATAACCGCGCACAGCCCACACTCTTGGAATTTCATTCGGCGTCCGACAGCGATCCGATGAGGTAGCATATATCCAGAGAACAACCCGCCAGGCAGCTGCCAGTGTGGTGAATATACTAAGCAACAAATTTGCTTGATTTGTAGTAACTAATACTTACTCAACAGGAAGTAGCTACCCTGAGACACATGTTCAGGATGAAGACCGAGTGGTTGAGAGCACCCTGCACCTCCTGTGGCATCACCGTGTACAGCCCACAGTATAGGAAAAATAACATAAGGAATACGAGTCCTAAGAAAATATTTGAATTTAATGCGCGAGCGCAATTGATCGTAAACGCCAGGTCACACTGGATCGAACGGGCGTTGGCCACACTAATACTTCAATTTCGTTACAGGCGACGGTCACACTGAACTTCGCTAGGGCCCTATATAAGGCGGGCGACACTCTTGGAATTTCACTCGGCGTCCGACAGCGATCCGATGACTTAGCTTATATCCAGAGAACAACCCGCCAGGCAGCTGCCAGTGTGGTGAATATACTAAGCAACAAATTTGCTTGATTTGTAGTAACTAATACTTACTCATCAGGAAGTAGCTACCCTGAATCACATGTTCAGGATGAAGACAGCAGGATTGAGAGCACCCTGCACCTCCTGTCGCATAACCGCGCACAGCCCACACTCTTGGAATTTCATTCGGCGTCCGACAGCGATCCGATGAGGTAGCATATATCCAGAGAACAACCCGCCAGGCAGCTGCCAGTGTGGTGAATATACTAAGCAACAAATTTGCTTGATTTGTAGTAACTAATACTTACTCAACAGGAAGTAGCTACCCTGAGACACATGTTCAGGATGAAGACCGAGTGGTTGAGAGCACCCTGCACCTCCTGTGGCATCACCGTGTACAGCCCACAGTATAGGAAAAATAACATAAGGAATACGAGTCCTAAGAAAATATTTGAATTTAATGCGCGAGCGCAATTGATCGTAAACGCCAGGTCACACTGGATCGAACAGGCGTTGGCCACACAAATACGGCAATTTCGTTACAGGCGACGGTCACACTGAACTTCGCCAGGGCCCTATATAAAGCGGGCGACACTCTTGGAATTTCACTCGGCGTACGACAGCGATCCGATGAGGTAGCTTATATCCAGAGAACAACCCGCCAGGCAGCTGCCAGAGTGGTGAATATACTAAGCAACAAATTTGCTTGATTTGTAGTAACTAATACTTACTCAACAGGAAGTAGCTACCCTGAGGCACATGTTCAGGATATAGGCCGCAGGATTGAGAGCACCCTGCACCTCCTGTGGCATCACCGTGTACAGCCCACAGTATAGGAAAAATAACATAAGGAATACGAGTTCTAAGAAAATATTTGAATTTAATGCGCGAGCGCAATTGATCGTAAACGCCAGGTCACACTGGATCGAACGGGCGTTGGCCACACTAATACGGCAATTTCGTTACAGGCGACGGTCACACTGAACTTCGCCAGGGCCCTATATAAGGCGGGCAACACTCTTGGAATTTCATTCGGAGACCGACAGCGATCCGATGAGGTAGCTTATATCCAGAAAACAACCCGCCAGGCAGCTGCCAGTGTGGTGAATATACTAAGCAACAAATTTGCTTGATTTGTAGTAACTAATACTTACTCAACGGGAAGTAGCTACCCTGAGGCACATGTTCAGGATATAGGCCGCAGGATTGAGAGCACCCTGCACCTCCTGTGGCATCACCGTGTACAGCCCACAGTATAGGAAAAATAACATAAGGAATACGAGTTCTAAGAAAATATTTGAATTTAATGCGCGAGCGCAATTGATCGCAAACGGCAGGTCACACTGGATCGAACGGGCGTTGGCCACACTAATACGGCAATTTCGTTACAGGCGACGGTCACACTGAACTTCGCCAGGGCCCTATATAAGGCGGGCAACACTCTTGGAATTTCATTCGGCGTCCGACAGCGATCCGATGAGGTAGCATATATCCAGAGAACAACCCGCCAGGCAGCTGCCAGTGTGGTAAATGTACTAAGCAACAAATTTGCTTGATTTGTAGTAACTAATACTTACTCAACAGGAAGTAGCTACCCTGAGGCACATGTTCAGGATATAGGCCGCAGGATTGAGAGCACCCTGCACCTCCTGTCGCATAACCGCGCACAGCCCCTGTATAGGAAAAATAACATAAAGAATACGAGTCCTAAGAAAATATTTGAATTTAATGCGCGACCGCAATTGATCGTAAACGCCAGGTCACACTGGATCGAACGGGCGTTGGCCACACTAATACTTCAATTTCGTTACAGGCGACGGTCACACTGAACTTCGCTAGGGCCCTATATAAGGCGGGCGACACTCTTGGAATTTCACTCGGCGTCCGACAGCGATCCGATGACGTAGCTTATATCCAGAGAACAACCCGCCAGGCAGCTGCCAGTGTGGTGAATATACTAAGCAACAAATTTGCTTGATTTGTAGTAACTAATACTTACTCAACAGGAAGTAGCTACCCTGAGACACATGTTCAGGATGAAGACCGAGTGGTTGAGAGCACCCTGCACCTCCTGTGGCATCACCGTGTACAGCCCACAGTATAGGAAAAATAACATAAGGAATACGAGTCCTAAGAAAATATTTGAATTTAATGCGCGAGCGCAATTGATCGTAAACGCCAGGTCACACTGGATCGAACAGGCGTTGGCCACACAAATACGGCAATTTCGTTACAGGCGACGGTCACACTGAACTTCGCCAGGGCCCTATATAAAGCGGGCGACACTCTTGGAATTTCACTCGGCGTACGACAGCGATCCGATGAGGTAGCTTATATCCAGAGAACAACCCGCCAGGCAGCTGCCAGAGTGGTGAATATACTAAGCAACAAATTTGCTTGATTTGTAGTAACTAATACTTACTCAACAGGAAGTAGCTACCCTGAGGCACATGTTCAGGATATAGGCCGCAGGATTGAGAGCACCCTGCACCTCCTGTGGCATCACCGTGTACAGCCCACAGTATAGGAAAAATAACATAAGGAATACGAGTTCTAAGAAAATATTTGAATTTAATGCGCGAGCGCAATTGATCGTAAACGTCAGGTCACACTGGATCGAACGGGCGTTGGCCACACTAATACGGCAATTTCGTTACAGGCGACGGTCACACTGAACTTCGCCAGGGCCCTATATAAGGCGGGCAACACTCTTGGAATTTCATTCGGAGACCGACAGCGATCCGATGAGGTAGCTTATATCCAGAAAACAACCCGCCAGGCAGCTGCCAGTGTGGTGAATATACTAAGCAACAAATTTGCTTGATTTGTAGTAACTAATACTTACTCAACGGGAAGTAGCTACCCTGAGGCACATGTTCAGGATATAGGCCGCAGGATTGAGAGCACCCTGCACCTCCTGTGGCATCACCGTGTACAGCCCACAGTATAGGAAAAATAACATAAGGAATACGAGTTCTAAGAAAATATTTGAATTTAATGCGCGAGCGCAATTGATCGCAAACGCCAGGTCACACTGGATCGAACGGGCGTTGGCCACACTAATACGGCAATTTCGTTACAGGCGACGGTCACACTGAACTTCGCCAGGGCCCTATATAAGGCGGGCAACACTCTTGGAATTTCATTCGGCGTCCGACAGCGATCCGATGAGGTAGCATATATCCAGAGAACAACCCGCCAGGCAGCTGCCAGTGTGGTAAATGTACTAAGCAACAAATTTGCTTGATTTGTAGTAACTAATACTTACTCAACAGGAAGTAGCTACCCTGAGGCACATGTTCAGGATATAGGCCGCAGGATTGAGAGCACCCTGCACCTCCTGTCGCATAACCGCGCACAGCCCCTGTATAGGAAAAATAACATAAAGAATACGAGTCCTAAGAAAATATTTGAATTTAATGCGCGACCGCAATTGATCGTAAACGCCAGGTCACACTGGATCGAACGGGCGTTGGCCACACTAATACTTCAATTTCGTTACAGGCGACGGTCACACTGAACTTCGCTAGGGCCCTATATAAGGCGGGCGACACTCTTGGAATTTCACTCGGCGTCCGACAGCGATCCGATGACGTAGCTTATATCCAGAGAACAACCCGCCAGGCAGCTGCCAGTGTGGTGAATATACTAAGCAACAAATTTGCTTGATTTGTAGTAACTAATACTTACTCATCAGGAAGTAGCTACCCTGAATCACATGTTCAGGATGAAGACCGCAGGATTGAGAGCACCCTGCACCTCCTGTCGCATAACCGCGCACAACCCACTGTATAGGAAAAATAACATAAAGAATACGAGTTCTAAGAAAATATTTGAATTTAATGCGCGACCGCAATTGATCGTAAACGCCAGGTCACACTGGATCGAACGGGCGTTGGCCACACTAATACGGCAATTTTGTTACAGGCGACGGTCACACTGAACTTCGCCAGGGCCCTATATAAGGCGGGCGACACTCTTGGAATTTCACTCGGCGAACGACAGCGATCCGATGATGTAGCTTATATCGTGAGAACAACCCGCCAGGCAGCTGCCAGTGTGGTGAATATACTAAGCAACAAATTTGCTTGATTTGTAGTAACTAATACTTACTCATCAGGAAGTAGCTACCCTGAGGCACATGTTTATGGCGTTGGCCACACTAATACGGCAATTTTGTTACAGGCGACGGTCACACTGAACTTCGCCAGGGCCCTATATAAGGCGGGCGACACTCTTGGAATTTCACTCGGCGTACGACAGCGATCCGATGATGTAGCTTATATCGTGAGAACAACCCGCCAGGCAGCTGCCAGTGTGGTGAATATACTAAGCAACAAATTTGCTTGATTTGTAGTAACTAATACTTACCCATCAGGAAGTAGCTACCCTGAGGCACATGTTCATGGCGTTGGCCACACTAATACGGCAATTTTGTTACAGGCGACGGTCACACTGAACTTCGCCAGGGCCCTATATAAGGCGGGCGACACTCTTGGAATTTCACTCGGCGTACGACAGCGATCCGATGATGTAGCTTATATCGTGAGAACAACCCGCCAGGCAGCTGCCAGTGTGGTGAATATACTAAGCAACAAATTTTGCTTGATTTGTAGTAACTAATACTTACTCATCAGGAAGTAGCTACCCTGAACCACATGTTCAGGATGAAGACAGCAGGATTGAGAGCACCCTGCACCTCCTGTCGCATCACCGTGTACAGCCCACAGTATAGGAAAAATAACATAGGGAATACGAGTCCTAAAAAAATATTTGAATTTAATGCGCGAGCGCAATTGATCGTAAACACTGGATCGAACAGGCGTTGGCCACACTAATACTTCAATTTCGTTACAGGCGACGGTCACACTGAACTTCGCTAGGGCCCTATATAAGGCGGGCGACACTCTTGGAATTTCACTCGGCGTCCGACAGCGATCCGATGACGTAGCTTATATCCAGAGAACAACCCGCCAGGCAGCTGCCAGTGTGGTGAATATACTAAGCAACAAATTTGCTTGATTTGTAGTAACTAATACTTACTCATCAGGAAGTAGCTACCCTGAATCACATGTTCAGGATGAAGACAGCAGGATTGAGAGCACCCTGCACCTCCTGTCGCATAACCGCGCACAGCCCACACTCTTGGAATTTCATTCGGCGTCCGACAGCGATCCGATGAGGTAGCATATATCCAGAGAACAACCCGCCAGGCAGCTGCCAGAGTGGTGAATATACTAAGCAACAAATTTGCTTGATTTGTAGTTACTAATACTTACTCAACAGGAAGTAGCTACCCTGAGGCACATGTTCAGGATATAGGCCGCAGGATTGAGAGCACCCTGCACCTCCTGTCGCATAACCGCGCACAGCCCACAGTATAGGAAAAATAACATAAGGAATACGAGTTCTAAGAAAATATTTGAATTTAATGCGCGAGCGCAATTGATCGTAAACGCCAGGTCACACTGGATCGAACGGGCGTTGGCCACACTAATACGGCAATTTCGTTACAGGCGACGGTCACACTGAACTTCGCCAGGGCCCTATATAAGGCGGGCAACACTCTTGGAATTTCATTCGGAGACCGACAGCGATCCGATGAGGTAGCTTATATCCAGAAAACAACCCGCCAGGCAGCTGCCAGTGTGGTGAATATACTAAGCAACAAATTTGCTTGATTTGTAGTAACTAATACTTACTCAACGGGAAGTAGCTACCCTGAGGCACATGTTCAGGATATAGGCCGCAGGATTGAGAGCACCCTGCACCTCCTGTGGCATCACCGTGTACAGCCCACAGTATAGGAAAAATAACATAAGGAATACGAGTTCTAAGAAAATATTTGAATTTAATGCGCGAGCGCAATTGATCGCAAACGCCAGGTCACACTGGATCGAACGGGCGTTGGCCACACTAATACGGCAATTTCGTTACAGGCGACGGTCACACTGAACTTCGCCAGGGCCCTATATAAGGCGGGCAACACTCTTGGAATTTCATTCGGCGTCCGACAGCGATCCGATGAGGTAGCATATATCCAGAGAACAACCCGCCAGGCAGCTGCCAGTGTGGTAAATGTACTAAGCAACAAATTTGCTTGATTTGTAGTAACTAATACTTACTCAACAGGAAGTAGCTACCCTGAGGCACATGTTCAGGATATAGGCCGCAGGATTGAGAGCACCCTGCACCTCCTGTCGCATAACCGCGCACAGCCCCTGTATAGGAAAAATAACATAAAGAATACGAGTCCTAAGAAAATATTTGAATTTAATGCGCGACCGCAATTGATCGTAAACGCCAGGTCACACTGGATCGAACGGGCGTTGGCCACACTAATACTTCAATTTCGTTACAGGCGACGGTCACACTGAACTTCGCTAGGGCCCTATATAAGGCGGGCGACACTCTTGGAATTTCACTCGGCGTCCGACAGCGATCCGATGACGTAGCTTATATCCAGAGAACAACCCGCCAGGCAGCTGCCAGTGTGGTGAATATACTAAGCAACAAATTTGCTTGATTTGTAGTAACTAATACTTACTCATCAGGAAGTAGCTACCCTGAATCACATGTTCAGGATGAAGACCGCAGGATTGAGAGCACCCTGCACCTCCTGTCGCATAACCGCGCACAACCCACTGTATAGGAAAAATAACATAAAGAATACGAGTTCTAAGAAAATATTTGAATTTAATGCGCGACCGCAATTGATCGTAAACGCCAGGTCACACTGGATCGAACGGGCGTTGGCCACACTAATACGGCAATTTTGTTACAGGCGACGGTCACACTGAACTTCGCCAGGGCCCTATATAAGGCGGGCGACACTCTTGGAATTTCACTCGGCGAACGACAGCGATCCGATGATGTAGCTTATATCGTGAGAACAACCCGCCAGGCAGCTGCCAGTGTGGTGAATATACTAAGCAACAAATTTGCTTGATTTGTAGTAACTAATACTTACTCATCAGGAAGTAGCTACCCTGAGGCACATGTTTATGGCGTTGGCCACACTAATACGGCAATTTTGTTACAGGCGACGGTCACACTGAACTTCGCCAGGGCCCTATATAAGGCGGGCGACACTCTTGGAATTTCACTCGGCGTACGACAGCGATCCGATGATGTAGCTTATATCGTGAGAACAACCCGCCAGGCAGCTGCCAGTGTGGTGAATATACTAAGCAACAAATTTGCTTGATTTGTAGTAACTAATACTTACCCATCAGGAAGTAGCTACCCTGAGGCACATGTTCATGGCGTTGGCCACACTAATACGGCAATTTTGTTACAGGCGACGGTCACACTGAACTTCGCCAGGGCCCTATATAAGGCGGGCGACACTCTTGGAATTTCACTCGGCGTACGACAGCGATCCGATGATGTAGCTTATATCGTGAGAACAACCCGCCAGGCAGCTGCCAGTGTGGTGAATATACTAAGCAACAAATTTTGCTTGATTTGTAGTAACTAATACTTACTCATCAGGAAGTAGCTACCCTGAACCACATGTTCAGGATGAAGACAGCAGGATTGAGAGCACCCTGCACCTCCTGTCGCATCACCGTGTACAGCCCACAGTATAGGAAAAATAACATAAGGAATACGAGTCCTAAGAAAATATTTGAATTTAATGCGCGAGCGCAATTGATCGTAAACGCCAGGTCACACTGGATCGAACAGGCGTTGGCCACACAAATACGGCAATTTCGTTACAGGCGACGGTCACACTGAACTTCGCCAGGGCCCTATATAAGGCGGGAGACACTCTTGGAATTTCATTCGGCGTCCGACAGCGATCCGATGAGGTAGCATATATCCAGAGAACAACCCGCCAGGCAGCTGCCAGTGTGGTAAATGTACTAAGCAACAAATTTGCTCGATTTGTAGTAACTAATACTTACTCAACAGGAAGTAGCTACCCTGAGGCACATGTTCAGGATATAGGCCGCAGGATTGAGAGCACCCTGCACCTCCTGTCGCATAACCGCGCACAGCCCACAGTATAGAAAAAATAACATAAAGAATACGAGTCATAAGGAAATATTTGATTCGAATGCGGGAGCGCAATTGATCGTAAACACTGTATCGAACAGGCGTTGGCCACACAAATACGCAATTTTGTTACAGGCGACGGTCACACTGAACTTCGCCAGGGCCCTATATAAGGCGGGAGACACTCTTGGAATTTCATTCGGCGTCCGACAGCGATCCGATCAGGTAGCATATATCCAGAGAACAACCCGCCAGGCAGCTGCCAGTGTGGTGAATATACTAAGCAACAAATTTGCTTGATTTGTAGTAACTAATACTTACTCAACAGGAAGTAGCTACCCTGAGGCACATGTTCAGGATATAGGCCGCAGGATTGAGAGCACCCTGCACCTCCTGTCGCATAACCGCGCACAGCCCACAGTATAGGAAAAATAACATAAGGAATACGAGTTCTAAGAAAATATTTGAATTTAATGCGCGAGCGCAATTGATCGTAAACGCCAGGTCACACTGGATCGAACGGGCGTTGGCCACACTAATACGGCAATTTCGTTACAGGCGACGGTCACACTGAACTTCGCCAGGGCCCTATATAAGGCGGGCAACACTCTTGGAATTTCATTCGGCGTCCGACAGCGATCCGATGAGGTAGCATATATCCAGAGAACAACCCGCCAGGCAGCTGCCAGTGTGGTAAATGTACTAAGCAACAAATTTGCTCGATTTGTAGTAACTAATACTTACTCAACAGGAAGTAGCTACCCTGAGGCACATGTTCAGGATATAGGCCGCAGGATTGAGAGCACCCTGCACCTCCTGTCGCATAACCGCGCACAGCCCACAGTATAGAAAAAATAACATAAAGAATACGAGTCATAAGGAAATATTTGATTCGAATGCGGGAGCGCAATTGATCGTAAACACTGTATCGAACAGGCGTTGGCCACACAAATACGCAATTTTGTTACAGGCGACGGTCACACTGAACTTCGCCAGGGCCCTATATAAGGCGGGCGACACTCTTGGAATTTCATTCGGAGACCGACAGCGATCCGATGAGGTAGCTTATATCCAGAGAACAACCCGCCAGGAAGCTGCCAGTGTGGTGAATATACTAATCAACAAATTTGCTTGATTTGTAGTAACTAATACTTACTCAACAGGAAGTAGCTACCCTGAGGCACATGTTCAGGATATAGGCCGCAGGATTGAGAGCACCCTGCACCTCCTGTGGCATCACCGTGTACAGCCCACAGTATAGGAAAAATAACATAAGGAATACGAGTCCTAAGAAAATATTTGAATTTAATGCGCGACCGCAATTGATCGTAAACGCCAGGTCACACTGGATCGAACGGGCGTTGGCCACACTAATACTTCAATTTCGTTACAGGCGACGGTCACACTGAACTTCGCTAGGGCCTTATATAAGGCGGGCGACACTCTTGGAATTTCACTCGGCGTCCGACAGCGATCCGATGACGTAGCTTATATCCAGAGAACAACCCGCCAGGCAGCTGCCAGTGTGGTGAATATACTAAGCAACAAATTTGCTTGATTTGTAGTAACTAATACTTACCCATCAGGAAGTAGCTACCCTGAGGCACATGTTCATGGCGTTGGCCACACTAATACGGCAATTTTGTTACAGGCGACGGTCACACTGAACTTCGCCAGGGCCCTATATAAGGCGGGCGACACTCTTGGAATTTCACTCGGCGTACGACAGCGATCCGATGATGTAGCTTATATCGTGAGAACAACCCGCCAGGCAGCTGCCAGTGTGGTGAATATACTAAGCAACAAATTTTGCTTGATTTGTAGTAACTAATACTTACTCATCAGGAAGTAGCTACCCTGAACCACATGTTCAGGATGAAGACAGCAGGATTGAGAGCACCCTGCACCTCCTGTCGCATCACCGTGTACAGCCCACAGTATAGGAAAAATAACATAAGGAATACGAGTCCTAAAAAAATATTTGAATTTAATGCGCGAGCGCAATTGATCGTAAACACTGGATCGAACAGGCGTTGGCCACACTAATACTTCAATTTCGTTACAGGCGACGGTCACACTGAACTTCGCTAGGGCCCTATATAAGGCGGGCGACACTCTTGGAATTTCACTCGGCATCCGACAGCGATCCGATGACGTAGCTTATATCCAGAGAACAACCCGCCAGGCAGCTGCCAGTGTGGTGAATATACAAATTTGCTTGATTTGTAGTAACTAATACTTACTCATCAGGAAGTAGCTACCCTGAACCACATGTTCAGGATGAAGACAGCAGGATTGAGAGCACCCTGCACCTCCTGTCGCATAACCGCGCACAGCCCACACTCTTGGAATTTCATTCGGCGTCCGACAGCGATCCGATCAGGTAGCATATATCCAGAGAACAACCCGCCAGGCAGCTGCCAGTGTGGTGAATATACTAAGCAACAAATTTGCTTGATTTGTAGTAACTAATACTTACTCAACAGGAAGTAGCTACCCTGAGACACATGTTCAGGATGAAGACCGAGTGGTTGAGAGCACCCTGCACCTCCTGTGGCATCACCGTGTACAGCCCACAGTATAGGAAAAATAACATAAGGAATACGAGTCCTAAGAAAATATTTGAATTTAATGCGCGAGCGCAATTGATCGTAAACGCCAGGTCACACTGGATCGAACAGGCGTTGGCCACACAAATACGGCAATTTCGTTACAGGCGACGGTCACACTGAACTTCGCCAGGGCCCTATATAAGGCGGGAGACACTCTTGGAATTTCATTCGGCGTCCGACAGCGATCCGATGAGGTAGCATATATCCAGAGAACAACCCGCCAGGCAGCTGCCAGTGTGGTAAATGTACTAAGCAACAAATTTGCTCGATTTGTAGTAACTAATACTTACTCAACAGGAAGTAGCTACCCTGAGGCACATGTTCAGGATATAGGCCGCAGGATTGAGAGCACCCTGCACCTCCTGTCGCATAACCGCGCACAGCCCACAGTATAGAAAAAATAACATAAAGAATACGAGTCATAAGGAAATATTTGATTCGAATGCGGGAGCGCAATTGATCGTAAACACTGTATCGAACAGGCGTTGGCCACACAAATACGCAATTTTGTTACAGGCGACGGTCACACTGAACTTCGCCAGGGCCCTATATAAGGCGGGAGACACTCTTGGAATTTCATTCGGCGTCCGACAGCGATCCGATCAGGTAGCATATATCCAGAGAACAACCCGCCAGGCAGCTGCCAGTGTGGTGAATATACTAAGCAACAAATTTGCTTGATTTGTAGTAACTAATACTTACTCAACAGGAAGTAGCTACCCTGAGGCACATGTTCAGGATATAGGCCGCAGGATTGAGAGCACCCTGCACCTCCTGTCGCATAACCGCGCACAGCCCACAGTATAGGAAAAATAACATAAGGAATACGAGTTCTAAGAAAATATTTGAATTTAATGCGCGAGCGCAATTGATCGTAAACGCCAGGTCACACTGGATCGAACGGGCGTTGGCCACACTAATACGGCAATTTCGTTACAGGCGACGGTCACACTGAACTTCGCCAGGGCCCTATATAAGGCGGGCAACACTCTTGGAATTTCATTCGGCGTCCGACAGCGATCCGATGAGGTAGCATATATCCAGAGAACAACCCGCCAGGCAGCTGCCAGTGTGGTAAATGTACTAAGCAACAAATTTGCTCGATTTGTAGTAACTAATACTTACTCAACAGGAAGTAGCTACCCTGAGGCACATGTTCAGGATATAGGCCGCAGGATTGAGAGCACCCTGCACCTCCTGTCGCATAACCGCGCACAGCCCACAGTATAGAAAAAATAACATAAAGAATACGAGTCATAAGGAAATATTTGATTCGAATGCGGGAGCGCAATTGATCGTAAACACTGTATCGAACAGGCGTTGGCCACACAAATACGCAATTTTGTTACAGGCGACGGTCACACTGAACTTCGCCAGGGCCCTATATAAGGCGGGCGACACTCTTGGAATTTCATTCGGAGACCGACAGCGATCCGATGAGGTAGCTTATATCCAGAGAACAACCCGCCAGGAAGCTGCCAGTGTGGTGAATATACTAATCAACAAATTTGCTTGATTTGTAGTAACTAATACTTACTCAACAGGAAGTAGCTACCCTGAGGCACATGTTCAGGATATAGGCCGCAGGATTGAGAGCACCCTGCACCTCCTGTGGCATCACCGTGTACAGCCCACAGTATAGGAAAAATAACATAAGGAATACGAGTCCTAAGAAAATATTTGAATTTAATGCGCGACCGCAATTGATCGTAAACGCCAGGTCACACTGGATCGAACGGGCGTTGGCCACACTAATACTTCAATTTCGTTACAGGCGACGGTCACACTGAACTTCGCTAGGGCCTTATATAAGGCGGGCGACACTCTTGGAATTTCACTCGGCGTCCGACAGCGATCCGATGACGTAGCTTATATCCAGAGAACAACCCGCCAGGCAGCTGCCAGTGTGGTGAATATACTAAGCAACAAATTTGCTTGATTTGTAGTAACTAATACTTACTCATCAGGAAGTAGCTACCCTGAATCACATGTTCAGGATGAAGACCGCAGGATTGAGAGCACCCTGCACCTCCTGTCGCATAACCGCGCACAGCCCACACTCTTGGAATTTCATTCGGCGTCCAACAGCGATCCGATGAGGTAGCATATATCCAGAGAACAACCCGCCAGGCAGCTGCCAGTGTGGTGAATATACTAAGCAACAAATTTGCTTGATTTGTAGTAACTAATACTTACTCAACAGGAAGTAGCTACCCTGAGACACATGTTCAGGATGAAGACCGAGTGGTTGAGAGCACCCTGCACCTCCTGTGGCATCACCGTGTACAGCCCAGAGTATAGGAAAAATAACATAATTTAATGCGCGAGCGCAATTGATCGTAAACGCCAGGTCACACTGGATCGAACAGGCGTTGGCCACACAAATACGGCAATTTCGTTACAGGCGACGGTCACACTGAACTTCGCCAGGGCCCTATATAAGGCGGGCGACACTCTTGGAATTTCACTCGGCGTACGACAGCGATCCGATGAGGTAGCTTATATCCAGAGAACAACCCGCCAGGCAGCTGCCAGAGTGGTGAATATACTAAGCAACAAATTTGCTTGATTTGTAGTAACTAATACTTACTCAACAGGAAGTAGCTACCCTGAGGCACATGTTCAGGATATAGGCCGCAGGATTGAGAGCACCCTGCACCTCCTGTCGCATAACCGCGCACAGCCCACAGTATAGAAAAAATAACATAAAGAATACGAGTTATAAGGAAATATTTGATTCGAATGCGGGAGCGCAATTGATCGTAAACACTGTATCGAACAGGCGTTGGCCACACAAATACGGCAATTTTGTTACAGGCGACGGTCACACTGAACTTCGCCAGGGCCCTATATAAGGCGGGCGACACTCTTGGAATTTCATTCGGAGACCGACAGCGATCCGATGAGGTAGCTTATATCCAGAGAACAACCCGCCAGGCAGCTGCCAGTGTGGTGAATATACTAATCAACAAATTTGCTTGATTTGTAGTAACTAATACTTACTCAACAGGAAGTAGCTACACACACTGGATCGAACGGGCGTTGGCCACACTAATACGCAATTTCGTTACAGGCGACGGTCACACTGAACTTCGCCAGGGCCCTATATAAGGCGGGCAACACTCTTGGAATTTCATTCGGCGTCCGACAGCGATCCGATGAGGTAGCATATATCCAGAGAACAACCCGCCAGGCAGCTGCCAGTGTGGTAAATGTACTAAGCAACAAATTTGCTCGATTTGTAGTAACTAATACTTACTCAACAGGAAGTAGCTACCCTGAGGCACATGTTCAGGATATAGGCCGCAGGATTGAGAGCACCCTGCACCTCCTGTCGCATAAGCGCGCACAGCCCACACTCTTGGAATTTCATTCGGCGTCCGACAGCGATCCGATGAGGTAGCATATATCCAGAGAACAACCCGCCAGGCAGCTGCCAGTGTGGTGAATATACTAAGCAACAAATTTGCTTGATTTGTAGTAACTAATACTTACTCAACAGGAAGTAGCTACCCTGAGGCACATGTTAAGGATATAGGCCGCCGGATTGAGAGCACCCTGCACCTCCTGTCGCATAACCGCGCACAGCCCACTGTATAGGAAAAATAACATAAAGAATATGAGTCCTAAGAAAATATTTGAATTTAATGCGCGACCGCAATTGATCGTAAACGCCAGGTCACACTGGATCGAACGGGCGTTGGCCACACTAATACTTCAATTTCGTTACAGGCGACGGTCACACTGAACTTCGCTAGGGCCCTATATAAGGCGCGCGACACTCTTGGAATTTCACTCGGCGTCCGACAGCGATCCGATGACGTAGCTTATATCCAGAGAACAACCCGCCAGGCAGCTGCCAGTGTGGTGAATATACTAAGCAACAAATTTGCTTGATTTGTAGTAACTAATACTTACTCATCAGGAAGTAGCTACCCTGAATCACATGTTCAGGATGAAGACCGCAGGATTGAGAGCACCCTGCACCTCCTGTCGCATAACCGCGCACAGCCCACTGTATTTGAAAAATAACATAAAGAATACGAGTCCTAAGAAAATATTTGAATTTAATGCGCGAGCGCATTTGATCGTAAACGCCAGGTCACACTGGATCGAACGGGCGTTGGCCACACTAATACGGCAATTTTGTTACAGGCGACGGTCATACTTAACTTTACCAGGGCCCTATATAAAGCGGGCGACACTCTTGGAATTTCACTCGGCGTCCGACAGCGATCCGATGAGGTAGCATATATCCAAAGCCAGGCAGCTGCCAGTGTGGTAAATATACTAAGCAACAAATTTGCTTGATTTGTAGTAACTAATACTTACTCATCAGGAAGTAGCTACCCTAAGACAAATGTTCACAATGAAGATCGAGTGGTTGAGAGCACCCTGCAGCTCCTGTCGTATCACCGCGCACAGACCACAGTATTGGAAAAATAACAAAGAATTCGAGTCATCAGAAAATATTGGAATGTAATACGCGAGCGCAATTGATCGTAAACGCCAGGTCACACTGGATCGAACAGGCGTTGGCCACACTAATACGGCAATTTCGTTACAGGCGACGGTCACACTGAACTTCGCCAGGGCCCTATATAAGGCGGGCGACACTCTTGGAATTTCACTCGGCGTCCGACAGCGATCCGATGAGGTAGCGTATATCCAGAGAACAACCCGCCAGGCAGCTACCAGTGTGGTGAATATACTAAGCAACAAATTTGCTTGATTTGTAGTAACTAATACTTACTCATCAGGAAGTAGCTACCCTGAGACACATGTTCAGGATGAAGACCGAGTGGTTGAGAGCACCCTGCAGCTCCTGTCGTATCACCGCGCCCAGCCCACAGCAGAAGAAAAATAGAATGAAGAATTAGAGACTTTAAGAAAATATTTGAATTGAAAGCGAGCGCAAGCCATCGATCGGAGACGAAAAGTCACACTGGATCGAAAAGTCGGTGGCGACAGTAATATGGAAGATTCATCACAGGCGGCGGTCATACTTAACTTCACCAGGGCCTTATATAAGGCGGGCCACATCCTTGGAATTTCACCCAGCGACCGACAGCGATCCGATTATGTAGCTTATATTCAGAGAACAACCAGCCAGGCAGCTGCTTATGTGGTGAATATATTTAGAAACAATGTTCCTTGCTTTGTACTAACTAACACTTACCCAACAGGAAGTAGCTACCCTGAATCACATGTTCAGGATGAAGACCGCAGGATTGAGAGCACCCTGCACCTCCTGTCGCATCACCGTGCACAACCCACAGTATAGGAAAAATAACATAAAGAGTTAGAGTCTTAAGAAAATATTTAAATTTAATGCGCGACCGCAATTGATCGTAAACGCCAGGTCACACTGGATCGAACAGGCGTTGGCCCCACTAATACGACAATTTCGTTACAGGCGACGGTCACACTGAACTTCGCCAGGGTCCTATATAAGGCGGTCGACACTCTTGGAATTTCACTCGGCGTCCGACAGCGATCCTATGAGGTAGCTTATATCCTGAGAACAACCCGCCAGGCAGCTGCTTATGTGGTGAATATATTTAGAAACAAAGTTCCTTGCTTTGTACTAACTAACACTTACCCAACAGGAAGTAGCTACCCTGAATCACATGTTCAGGATGAAGACCGCAGGATTGAGAGCACCCTGCACCTCCTGTCGCATCACCGCGCAAAGCCTAAGGTATGGGAAAAATAACATAAAGAATTCGAGTCATCAGAAAATATTGGAATGTAATACGCGACCGCAATTGATCGTAAACGCCAGGTCACACTGGATCGAACAGGCATTGGCCACACTAATACGGCAATTGTTTCAGGCAACGGTCACACTGAACTTCGCCAGGCCCTATATAAGGCGGGCGACACTCTTGGAATTTCACTCGGCGTCCGACAGCGATCCGATGAGGTAGCTTATATCCAGAGAACAACCCGCCAGGCAGCTGCCAGTGTGGTGAATATACTAAGCAACAAATTTGCTTGATTTGTAGTAACTAATACTTACTCATCAGGAAGTAGCTACTCTGAATCACATGTTCAGGATGAAGACCGCAGGATTGAGAGCACCCTGCACCTCCTGTCGCATAACCGCGCACAGCCCACACTCTTGGAATTTCATTCGGCGTCCGACAGCGTTCCGATGAGGTAGCATATATCCAGAGAACAACCCGCCAGGCAGCTGCCAGTGTGGTGAATATACTAAGCAACAAATTTGCTTGATTTGTAGTAACTAATACATACTCAACAGGAAGTAGCTACCCTGAGACACATGTTCAGGATGAAGACCGAGTGGTTGAGAGCACCCTGCACCTCCTGTGGCATCACCGTGTACAGCCCACAGTATAGGAAAAATAACATAAGGAATACGAGTCCTAAGAAAATATTTGAATTTAATGCCCGAGCGCAATTGATCGTAAACGCCAGGTCACACTGGATCGAACATGCGTTGGCCACACAAATACGGCAATTTCGTTACAGGCGACGGTCACACTGAACTTCGCCAGGGCCCTAAATAAGGCGGGCGACACTCTTGGAATTTCACTCGGCGTACCACAGCGATCCGATGAGGTAGCTTATATCCAGAGAACAACCCGCCAGGCAGCTGCCAGAGTGGTGAATATACTAAGCAACAAATTTGCTTGATTTGTAGTAACTAATACTTACTCAACAGGAAGTAGCTACCCTGAGGCACATGTTCAGGATATAGGCCGCAGGATTGAGAGCACCCTGCACCTCCTGTCGCATAACCGCGCACAGCCCACAGTATAGGAAAAATAACATAAAGAATACGAGTCATAAGGAAATATTTGATTCGAATGCGGGAGCGCAATTGATCGTAAACACTGTATCGAACAGGCGTTGGCCACACAAATACGCAATTTCGTTACAGGCGACGGTCACACTGAACTTCGCCAGGGCCCTAAATAAGGCGGGCGACACTCTTGGAATTTCACTCGGCGTACCACAGCGATCCGATGAGGTAGCTTATATCCAGAGAACAACCCGCCAGGCAGCTGCCAGAGTGGTGAATATACTAAGCAACAAATTTGCTTGATTTGTAGTAACTAATACTTACTCATCAGGAAGTAGCTACCCTGAATCACATGTTCAGGATGAAGACCGCAGGATTGAGAGCACCCTGCACCTCCTGTCGCATAACCGCGCACAGCCCACTGTATTTGAAAAATAACATAAAGAATACGAGTCCTAAGAAAATATTTGAATTTAATGCGCGAGCGCATTTGATCGTAAACGCCAGGTCACACTGGATCGAACGGGCGTTGGCCACACTAATACGGCAATTTTGTTACAGGCGACGGTCATACTTAACTTTACCAGGGCCCTATATAAAGCGGGCGACACTCTTGGAATTTCACTCGGCGTCCGACAGCGATCCGATGAGGTAGCATATATCCAAAGCCAGGCAGCTGCCAGTGTGGTAAATATACTAAGCAACAAATTTGCTTGATTTGTAGTAACTAATACTTACTCATCAGGAAGTAGCTACCCTAAGACAAATGTTCACAATGAAGATCGAGTGGTTGAGAGCACCCTGCAGCTTCTGTCGTATCACCGCGCACAGACCACAGTAATGGAAAAATAACAAAGAATTCGAGTCATCAGAAAATATTGGAATGTAATACGCGAGCGCAATTGATCGTAAACGCCAGGTCACACTGGATCGAACAGGCGTTGGCCACACTAATACGGCAATTTCGTTACAGGCGACGGTCACACTGAACTTCGCCAGGGCCCTATATAAGGCGGGCGACACTCTTGGAATTTCACTCGGCGTACCACAGCGATCCGATGAGGTAGCTTATATCCAGAGAACAACCCGCCAGGCAGCTGCCAGAGTGGTGAATATACTAAGCAACAAATTTGCTTGATTTGTAGTAACTAATACTTACTCAACAGGAAGTAGCTACCCTGAGGCACATGTTCAGGATATAGGCCGCAGGATTGAGAGCACCCTGCACCTCCTGTCGCATAACCGCGCACAGCCCACAGTATAGGAAAAATAACATAAAGAATACGAGTCATAAGGAAATATTTGATTCGAATGCGGGAGCGCAATTGATCGTAAACGCCAGGTCACACTGGATCGAACGGGCGTTGGCCACACTAATACGGCAATTTTGTTACAGGCGACGGTCATACTTAACTTTACCAGGGCCCTATATAAAGCGGGCGACACTCTTGGAATTTCACTCGGCGTCCGACAGCGATCCGATGAGGTAGCATATATCCAAAGCCAGGCAGCTGCCAGTGTGGTAAATATACTAAGCAACAAATTTGCTTGATTTGTAGTAACTAATACCACTAACCATACAACATATAGACTACCCATTTCATACAACGAAAATGGAACCAAAAATTTCTTAGCGACAGGCCCCAGAGCTGTTCGCGACAGGCCCCGAGGCTTCGGGTGCGCTCTTCGGGCTGTTAGCGGCAGGCCCCATAGCTTCGTGTGCGCTCGGATTTTTCGCTCTCTCATTCTTATGCTCGCACACTGATTTCGAGAGCTCAGTCGCAGAGTGGCGGATCTTGAGAAGGTTGTCTTGCGCTTGAATGCTTCTTTATATGTATGCGTGTACATGCATTCACGTACACGGGTGCATGTGTGCGATCATTTGATTTCGGCCCAGCAAGAATATTTTGTCTTTTGCTACTTTTCAGGGGAGCGGGCAGAAACAAAAACAGCTGTTTGGCTTTGTTTACATTTTTTAGGACACTTGTTATGAATTTGGTTTATTGCTGTTATTTATTTTATTTCTAGTTGTATATATTTTCATGTATGTATGTTTTTGTAATATTTTCTTTATTTAAAAGTCGCCGCTCGAATTAGTTACTGATAAATATACATACATATATATACACCTGTGTAAAATAGTAGTTTTTAAAATATTTCAAAACTTAAAAGTAATTAATTTAGATAAAATTTCTAAAATACTTTTTATATTTTTGTAAAGGTAAATGGAACAATATACAAATCTTCATTTTTTATTTAATTAATATATTAATGATAAAATTTAACAATTTTAATTGTACACAATATTTGTTAATATTTTTGAAACACAGGTGTATGTAAGTAATATATGTATTTAAATCGGTATCCAGGGAACACCACGAGGAGGCCATTGCAATTGCAATGGAGTCTTTAATGAAGACTTACGAGTCGACTTGAGATTCCAAAATGCTTTGAAAATCTCCTTGTTCCCCACCTACCTAATAATACCACCTAAAGATACAAAAAAATGAGACATTTTATAAGAAACTTATTACTGTTTGAGTATTTTTAGTTTTCTTGCACTAGCTGTTGATACATGTTTTCCTTTCGTATACATTTTTTCTGTCAGCCATTTACTGTTTTTCCTCAGTAAAATTAAAATAAATCCATCTAGCATTTTCATCCTGTGCTCATAACAGGAATGGGTAACCGAAAACCAATTTGAATAAATGCTGGACTTTTCAGTGGCGAGTATACAGGACTGTTTAATTTTTTCCTTTATTCTTTTGATGTAAGGACTTTTGTCAAATATTTTTTTAAAAACATTGTAGTGCATTTGAATTAAAGAGAAATAGTAATCTGAGGGAGCTTTCAATTTCAAACTTTTATCAGCGCAGTCATAATTTTTATTAATAATAAAGTGTTCTGTGGAGCATTGTGTTTCTATATTTGTTTTTAATAGATCAGAACACACTTCGCAATCTTTTTTTTGCAGAAATTTGAACAATATATAGCCTGCAAAATATCGCAAGGCATTGCTATCAAATTCGTTTCCAGTTGCAACATCAAAAATATGCTCAATTTCCGTCTCTTCATCTGAGAACATATCGAAATCAAAACTATCTTCTCTGTCGGTTTTTACGTCATTGCAAATTTCTTTCAAGCTGCAGTCCTGGATAACATTTATTAACATTGTATCATCATCTGGGCCGCAATTACCAGATACAGATGTGGATGTTAATATTTTCATCGATAGCATTTTTGACATTATGATGTTTAATTCAAACATCGTTGGATTATTATTTGTTGCTCCGCGAGCCCTTATTAAATAAAATAGGTTTTCTAAGGGGTCTTGATTCAATTTCGCGGTTGATATATAAAATATTTCTTTGCTCCACACACTTTCAGCTAGTGCAAGTACAGATGATATGCTCAAAATCATTCCGTCAATGCAATGCACTGCTTGTGGATACTTAAATTCTTCAAAATACTTCCTCATTTCGAGGAGGTACTTGTGCACGTTATTATTGTTCTGCAGTGCACATCTATATGGATTTTTTTCATATAAAACATGGCTATTGAGGCAATCAAAAAGCTTATTTATTTTTTCTATAAAATTTGCCGTAGCTTCTGCGCTATTTCGGCATTCCACAAATCCGCCAGAATCAATCACTGTTCGTATTGCGGCCGAAACAGTGTGGCTAAATATTTGTGTAGCATATTTAACTTTCATTTTTTCAAATGAATTTGGATTAATATGCTTGGCAGTTAATTTGGGACAAAGTCGTGTTGAGTTTCTTGACTCAATCTGATACAACTTCATTATTATATCCCAAGATACTTCTCCATCAGGCGTAAACAATTTGTTTTTCATTATTATATTTCTTAATGATTTTATAAGATGTGGGGCATCAAATATTGTAAATATTTGTTTTCCATTAACATTAAAACTCGGCTTGTTTATGTTAACTCCCCATTTTTTAAAAGCTGCTCTATTATTTGAGCCTTGATCGCATATTATGGCTCGTACGTTAAGCCCCAAAGTTTGCGCAACTCCAATGTTTGCTTCAACTTTTCTCATAAGGGCTTCATGTTTAATACCGTTAGCCGAAACAGTATAACTTATAACGTACTTCCAATTTTCAAATAATCCTCTAGCCATAAAAACGCATACTTGCTGCCCAAAGAAACGTGTTCTTTTGTCGCCATCGTTTTCAAAACCTTGAATTTCATCGAGTGCGGTATTATATTGCAGTCCCTTTTTTATTTTTATTTCATCACAAAGGATAACTGCTTCTTTACCTTTCTCACTCATTTCACCAACAAGTTTCTGAAGGTTTTCTAATAAATCAGGTTGAAATCCTGGCGTCATATTTTTAAACAAAGCCCACCGAGACAACGTACTTTTCGACGGAAGTTTTAAATTCAAAACATCCCGCATATATTCGTACGTTCGGGATGAATAAAAGTTTATATTTTGGGCTATCACTTTTTCTGCGCTGTTGTAAGAGTTAGATTTTTTAATAGCATTTTGCATATAGTTTTTGCCTCTTCAGAAACATGAGGCATTTTATTTATAACATTGAATAGATTTATGCACTTTTTCTTGCTATTTCTCTTACTCTTGCGCTTCATCGCATTTTTCATTAACATATTAGCCCTCTTCAATTTCTCTATTTTTTCTTTATAATTCTTTATATCAAGAAACATCTCGTAATTTTTGTTTCTATAAAACATCTCATTTTCTTCTCTTTTCTGGCAATAATTACAATTTTCTAACTGCGGTGCACTAGGAGTTACTAAATTAGAAGGGCTAAAATGTAATTGGTCTGCATTAGGAGTTTCTAAATTAGAAGGGCTAACATCTAAATTATTAGAATAATTAGTTAATCTAGTTGGGTTTACATAAATGCCAATTGG
Source organism: Drosophila jambulina (assembly GCA_018152175.1). NCBI lineage: Eukaryota > Metazoa > Arthropoda > Insecta > Diptera > Drosophilidae > Drosophila > Drosophila jambulina. The sequence goes on from JAECXH010000005.1 coordinate 293,447, forward strand.
TTCTGCCGCCCCATCATCATTGAATTCAAATTGTTCACAAGGAACAGTACTGTCCGGACGCAATAGGAAGTTGTCAGTCAAATTTAAAGTGGGTACGGCATTGCTTTTAAGCCTATTTAACCCAATATATTTCCTTTCGAAATGTCTATTACAAATTCGCGCAGTTCGTTTATTAAAATTGTCATCCAAATGGCATAATTCAACCCATTTCTTGAGTCTATTATCATCTGATGGAAATGCAAACAACTTAATTGGAAAGGAGCCTGATGAATCCCTATAGCTCCTCCTGCAGCACTCAACAATACACCTCCGACCATTTTTCCTAACAATATCAGTCATTGTAAAAATATACAAAAGAATACCTGGACAAATTTATCAATTTTATACTTGCGTTGATCAATATACCACCACGGACACTCGGAACAGCAACACAGGCGTTTTGAAAAAAACACGCTATATTCTAAATTAATTAATTTAACTTTTTTAGTTTTTCACTGTAAATATCACCGCACAGAAGCCCAATCAAAAGCGAAGTGAAAAATGCTTGACTTTTTCTATGGAATGGCCACCTTTTACGCGCGTACAAATCAATGCATAAAGCGCGCCAAGATTGTAATCAAAACAAACTTAACAAAAACAATAGAATTGGCGCGCATGTTATCAGTCGGCCTACTTGCATTGCCAAATTCAAATCTTATAGAGTGGCAACCTTTTACGCGCGTACAAGTGGATGCATAACGCGCGCCAAGTTTATAATCAAAACAAACTTAACAAAAACAATAGAATTGTCGCGAATGTTATCAGTCGGCATATTGCTTGCATTGCCAAAAACAACATCTTAGAGAAATACCAAAGGCAAAAAACAAATAAAATTACACTGCGAATCATAAAGAAAAAAGTCAACCAAAGATCATTAAACATAACTTTCAAAACAAGTGTCCTAAAAATGTAAACAAAACAAAGCCAAACACCTGTTTTTGTTTCTGCCCCTCCCCTAAAAAGCAATCGTCGGTAGGGTATGCAGGCACCATCCGCTCGCAGAACAACAATAACAGCTGATTTGATTTCTCTACCCCATAAGAGCAGTCGGTGTTTTAAGTGCCACCGACTGCAATATGCCCTGTTCCTATCTCAGTATATGGATTTTTATTCATTCGAATACATACATAAATGCAAATCATTTCACTGCTGCCACTGATTTGAATTTGTAAACAAATATGAAATGTATGCTGAAACATTAAGAAATATATTATAACATAAAACATTCTTATTATTATCATTAACCCAAAAGTGAATATGCCCATATTGTTAGGGCACCTAGTATGAAAAGTAGCAAAAGACAAAATATTCTTGCTGGGCCGAAATCAAATGATCGCACACATGCACCCGTGTACGTGAATGCATGTACACGCATACATATAAAGAAGCATTCAAGCGCAAGACAACCTTCTCAAGATCCGCCACTCTGCGACTGAGCTCTCGAAATCAGTGTGCGAGCATAAGAATGAGAGAGCGAAAAATCCGAGCGCACACGAAGCTATGGGGCCTGCCGCTAACAGCCCGAAGAGCGCACCCGAAGCCTCGGGGCCTGTCGCGAACAGCTCTGGGGCCTGTCGCTAAGAAATTTTTGGTTCCATTTTCGTTGTATGAAATGGGTAGTCTATATGTTGTATGGTTAGTGCTAATACTTACTCATC
>JAECXH010000050.1:0-86561 GCA_018152175.1 Drosophila jambulina
GAGATCGGCGAACAGCATAAATGTTCCCCGAATTGTTTGTAGCCTACTTTTTTGCTAAGATAGTGCTTCCAGTAACGATGCTCTGGAGATATCGGGAAGATCAAAGGTCGCTCTCGATATAGGAATCGGCTATGTCAAAAATACCCGAAGTCCAGGTTGCCGATGCTAGGTTCACCTATTTCCGCCCGAAGCTAGCTTAAACCTTTTCGATCTGACCCCCGAACGAAGCGGACGTGCTCTGGGAGAGCCTCCCCTCCAATTAGATTTTTCTTCCTCTCCGCCTTGGAAATTCAGTGCATATATAGAAGAAAATATCATTTATATTTATACGGCAGTCAGCAGAAAAGCTTTATAGTAAAACCCCAAACAATTATTTTGGTGCCAAGGTAAATATTACCACGAGCTTCGCGCATAAGTAGCCCCGTTAAATAATTTAAATCTCTCTAGAAATTGGCACCAAGTGCTTATCGTTTTCCCGAAGGCCTTAGCTTTCCTTATTTGGATTGATCGGCAGCAAAGCTCCAGCAACAACCCCAAAATAACTGAGAGCAGCGAGAGTCAAGTTGGTGCAGTGCATTTAATTGTGTTTTCCTTCTTCGACGGTCAATTGTCCATAACCTCTCGCCGAGCATCGAGAGCAGAAAAATAATTGCTAACAGGGTCTAAAAATCGTCCGGGAAAGGCACGAGAAAATCCAGATTTTTTAAATAGGTTGTTGACGGCCTCAGCCGACCCTAACCCCTTCCGGCGAGCTGCCCCTTCCACGCCCAGCAACAACTACCATACGTTAAAATACAATAATAATTTAACTAAGGCACAGCAGAGCCCATATACACTCCCCAGAAAATACAGCGAAAATGTAGTCTGTTTAATTTTGTCTAATTTTCCTAGGTTAGTTTTCTCTTAGTTTAATTCATCTATAAAAGTAAAAAGCTTTCTTTTCCTAAAAATTGTTCTAAAATATATTGGCAAAAATGAAAGAAAAGAAAGAATAAATCGAAAACCTGCCAGCCAAAGTGAAAAATTGAATTGGAAATAACCTAAATGAGAAAATATAACCACGAGAGAAAAAGTGCTATAAATTAATAAATTAAAAACGAAAGTATAGGAAGATCGGCCATGCACATAAACAATAAATAACCGCTCTTATTAAATATATAAAAACCCCTCGCTAAGGAAATATTTTCAGCTATCCCACCGTCCAAAAAGATCTTTCGGCGATGGGAGCTGCATTAAAATATGGTTAAAAACAACAACTAATTAATTATTTTTTTTGTCTTGCTCGTCTTTCGGGAGATAAGCTTTCTTATGCATTTTATCAACATACGTCATTGATTACGGCCAAACATGCAAAAGCTTATTTAACATAAATGCATTTCGCTTATCTGCCCGAACGCGCTTATTCAGCCATTCAGCGTTACAAAATTTTAAGAGCGAAAAGCTTTGTACTAATGTTAACATCTCCTCCGGAAAATCGCTACACTGAACGAAAATTGTTTGTGAAGAAATATTAAAATAATATAACTTTTGATTTTTCCCAATTTAATTTAATATCTCCTTTGCTCCTATGAAAATTTTCTAATTAAACATTAAATATTAAAATTTAAATTTAAATTTTTAATTTCACTTATTAATTTTTTCATCTCATGTTCTGTCAGTGTATACCTATGATTAATAAGAAAAGCTCCCTCTCTTTGGGTAAACTTTCCGTATGATAGGCATACACTGAGAGAAATTTAAATAATAATAAAATAATATAAGGAAAATAATGAAATTAATTAGTTCATTTTGTTTGTTATCATAATTTTGCTAATATTTTCAAAGCTTTTAGTGCGTCTAAATAAAAGCCTTAATTATTAAATAATGGCAAAATTCAATACGTTTAATTAATTTAGCATTTATAATTCTTTATAGTCTCATTTTTTATTGCTCTTATTTTCCCATTTATTCTTATGGTTTAAATACACTACTATTATATTACACTATATTCACTATGTATTAAATATATTTTAGACATTTAATTGCCTATATTTTTAACCCTTTCACTTTCCAGGTTTTTCTTGAATTATTCTTTTCTATTAAAGTACCAAGCCAATTAGGATAAACGTAAAAAGGATGTAATTTTTTTAGCTTTAATTTTTTTGTTATTTTCGTTATTTTTTTGTTTTAAGAAAAAATATCTTTATATCGGAACAATATGAAGTCTAACAATAAATTTGTAATCATGTCGGTAGTTCATTAAATCTTATTATTGGAAGCAACTATCAAAACCGAAGGGATATCCTGAATCAGGATAACTGACTTGGGATCGCCAGCATCGGCTGTAGCTATGCGATCATGGTAGGGTGGGGCAAGGGGGCTGAAATTTAGCCACAGCTCCCCTGTTTAGTTGTCCGATGCCAATCATCTGTTTTCCTTTCTTTCTATTCCTCCTCTCTCCCTTCACGAGTACGCCCCATTAAATAATTATTGTTGTACCTGAGCATTGTGAGATCAGTATTTTCTTAGATACCCACCCCAACTACTGAACTCATAATTTTGAGCCGGAACCGGCGTACATTTCCCACTGTCGCTCACTCCCAACATCTGCTCGCCCCAAAACATTTTCTTACGTTTTTTTTATAACTTAGGGCGCCCAACGTGGGGGCCCTTTTCCGGCTGGCCCAAACCAACCGATTAAAATAACACTCTCGTCAACAACACCCGACGAAAATCTTCTTTTTTTTCTTCTGACTTATGCTTTTGTATTCAGCTAGACTCGTCACATATCTAGGACGGGAGGATTAAGTAATCTGTAGCTTAGGCTCGGGAAATGACTTGAGTCCGGAAAATTAAGTATAGCGTTGTCTGTCTTTTTATCTGCTAGACTGACCATATATAGTAGCTTAGTCACGAAAAATGGTTAAAGTCCAGATTCTTAGGAAGTTGTTTTTCTTAAAGACTTTTGATTTCCTGATGATGGATGAACGTGCGATAAAAGGGCATAGTGGATATATTCTACGCTTTTATGTTGTTGCAGACATCACCCCTACGGAAGATCAATAGTCCCGAGTATTTCTCGGAAACGCCAGTTACAATTGGAGAAAGGTTAGATGTGGAAACAATTCTACAGCCTTGCCATTGTAATAAGCTGGTATCCCTGTGCATACTTCAGTTACAAAATTAGGTGGGGACTGGGTTTTACGTGGAGAAAGTCTACGGCCTAGGTAGCTTAATAATAATGCTGGATTAGCACAGTACTTTCTATTCTCCTTCTTACTATTCTTTCTTTACTTTTTGTTGGCATGTTAGGACGGACTTAGGAAAGGTATTGTTTTCCATAATATTAAATAAATATATTTTCGATTTATCTTTATCGTTTGAATTTATCTTTATCTTTGAGTGTATCTTTATCTTATAGTTTTCGCTTTCTTGACTTATAAATAAGAAAGTCAGCATAGAATTATCTGAATATTTACAGGAACGATTGTTACGATGCCGGTAACCCATAGTGTAGAGAATGTTAGCGTTGCAGCTGCAGCTGAAAAGCGCCGTTGCAATATTTGTGACGAAATTATTGAATGTCATGCACAACTCTATATTACGTCGTGTAATCACGCGTTCCATCGTGTGTGTTTCGCATCACGATTAGGGAACAAGAAGACGTGTCCCATTTGTCAGGTAACCCTACAAACTTCTTATGTTAGTCTTATAGAAGAAGGGGAGATAGCTGGATTTAGTGGACACTCAACAGATCCAAGTGTGGTAAATATCACAGTAGAAGAGCGGACTCGAACCGGAAGTGGTACAAATATAAATAACCCAGCAACTTTAGCTACAAATTTGAGCAGGTTATAGGTGCGGCGATAGCAGGAGCCCTAAATGATCAGACTCAGCGGTTAGCGCGTACCATTGAAGCTAGCTTTCAGAGATTGACAACTCGAGCTGACGACGAGCAAGAAGTTGGTCAGCAAAGTTTTGAGCAGACTCCAGCTACTGGAAGAAGAGAAACTAGGGGTAGGAACTTACAGCGGGATATATTTTCACAGTCAGGATCTCTACCACCACAAGATTTAAGACCCGACCGCGTTGGACAGATCATTTCTAACTGGAAAATTCCTTTCTCTGGACATGCGAGTGTTCTAGTCGATGAATTTATCTATCGAGTAGAAGCACTCACGTTGCAATCTCTTGATGGAAATCTAGCGTTAGTTGCTCGTTATGCAAGTAACTTATTTGACGGAAGCGCTAATGAATGGTTTTGGCGCTACCATAAAACTGTAGAGGAGGTGACTTGGCCAGGTTTAAAAGTAGCTCTGCGTGCGCAGTTTAAAGATAGCAGAAGCGACTTAGAGATTCGTGCAGCCATGTCGCAGCGAAAGCAAAGGCCCAACGAGTCCTTTGACAGTCTACAGGAAGCTATAACTATTTTAGCCGATAAGCTAGTAAAACCGTTGTCCGAATCTTCAATATTAGAAATACTGAGGGCAAACTTATTACCAGAAATTCAGCATGAGATTTTTTACGTTCCGATTTCGACTGTCGCTGAGTTGCGAAAAGTTGTTCAGACACTAGAACGATTTTTGCAATCCATGCCCAAGATTAATAGCCGTCCTTCTCGACCTGTTCCTCGTCGTCAAGTCCAAGAACTTATAACATCCAGTGAATCCGGAAAAGAAGTAGAAGAAAGTGATGTAGAGGATGAAGAATTAGCAGCTATAAACTTAACTTGTTGGAACTGTGGCATTTCTGGACACAGATACCAGGAGTGCATTGGAGAAAGACGTGTGTTTTGCTACGGATGTGGGAAGCCAGACACTTACAAACCCAACTGTAGCCAGTGCAATAGCTCAAAAAACTTGGTAGGGCGTGCACTGTTGAGCAATGCACGTAAACGGATGGTTTCGAAAACAACCAACACAGAGTAACGGACGGTTGCTCTATTAAAACATTACCGGATTTTCACAATCAACCAGCTTTACCTTTGCATAGAAATGTTCCCAATACAAAAGAAATGCGTCATCTCAAGAAAAAGCCAAATCGAAATAGGGCTCGCAGAATTGAGTATAGGCAAAGATATAAACTCAACCAACGGGCTATAATATCTTCAGTAGTTAATACCGCAAAAGACTATAGACCTTTCGCACAGGTTACCCTATTAGGCAGAACGCTAAGTGGTCTGATGGACACTAGGGCAAGCATCAATTGTATAGGCGGACAGTTTGCGAAAGATGTAATGGACTTGAATGTAGGTGTAAAGCCAGTTTATTCAAACGTTCGTACTGCAGATGGTGGTAGACAGCCAATAGTAGGCCGAATTAACGCAGATGTTTGCTTTCAAGGAGAAACGAAGGAGTTGAAGTTTATATAGTGCCTTCGTTGCAGCAAGACCTTTATTTAGGCATAGACTTTTGGAGGAGTTATAATTTGTTACCCGTGTTTCTAGCAAACCAAACCCTTCAGCCTAGGGTATCTTCATTGTCTAGAGATGATCCTGCTTGTTTAACTTTATCTGAAATTCAAATTACGGAACTGTCAAAGGCCATCGAGCATTTTCCGTCATTTGCGAAGAAAGGATTAGGCGAGACCAGTTGGTTAGCGCACGATATAGATGTAGGCGAACCAAAACCTATTAAACAGCGAAATTATTCGGTTTCTGCAGCAGTAGAAAAATTAATGTACGAGGAACTTGATAGGATGCTCGCTTTAGGAGTTATAGAGGAGTCAGAGAGTCCCTGGTCATCTCCAGTAGTTCTCGTACGCAAGCCCGGAAAAGTTCGTTTGTGTATTGATTGTAGAAAAGTTAACGAAGTCACAATTAAAAATGCCTATCCAATGCCGCTAATTGAAGGAATTCTCAGTCGACTACCGAAAGCACAATATATTTCGAGTATCGACCTCAAAGATGCCTATTGGCAAATTCCACTAAAGATAGTGCGCGTGAAAAGACTGCTTTTTACAGTACCCGGGCTCAATTCACAGTCATGCCCTTTGGCTTATCCAACACACCACAAACTATGTCAAAGCTCATGGATAAGGTTATACCGCCAGAGTTACGAAATGAAATATTTATCTATCTGGATAATCTGTTAGTTATTTCGACACTTTTCCAAAACACTTTCAGGTATTAAAAGAGCTTGCTAAGCGACTTCATGAGGCAGGGTTAACGATAAACGTAGAGAAAAGTAAATTCTGTCTGCAAGAAGTAAAGTATCTAGGACACGTTATTGGGTATGGAACTATTCAAACCAACCCCGAAAAGGTGCAAGCCATCAATGAATTTCCGGTGCCGCGGTCTATCAAACAAGTTCGTCGATTTCTCGGCATTACCGGCTGGTACCATAAATTTATCCCAAATTATGCTGGTGTGGCTGCTCCAATTTCAGATACGTTGAAACAAAAGCGTAAATTTGTGTGGAGTGATGAAGCTCAGGAAGCATTTACACACCTTAAGAAGCTTATGGTAGGGGCTCCAGCACTTCATAGCCCCAATTTTGAGTTGCGTTTTTAGCATACACTGCGATGCAAGTCACACAGGCATTGGTGGTGTATTAATGCAGAAAGATCAGGAAGGAAACGACGTGCCGATTGCTTATATGTCTCGTAAGTTGAACCAGTGTCAGCGAAATTATTCAGTAACTGAAAAAGAGTGTTTGGCGGCGGTTCTAAGTGTGAAAAAGTTTAGAGCGTATATCGAAGGGCAGGGAGTTTTCCAATAATAACAGATCATGCGTCGTTAAAATGGCTGATGTCCCAATCGGACCTAAGCTCTAGGTTAGCTCGATGGGCCCTCAAGCTACAAGGCTTTGATTTTAAGATTTTTCATCGAAAAGGAATCAACAACATTGTTCCTGATGCTTTATCGAGGGTTTATACTGAGGATTTGTCTGCGCTAGAGATGCCTAAATTTATAGATTTGCAATCGGAACATTTTGATTCGGAAGAATACAAGACAATCAAAGAAAAATTATTGCAAATCAAGCCAGAATGCCTGACGTTAAAGTCATTGATAATTATATATATCGGCGATCAGAACATGTGACGGGAGAACAAGTATCTGATGACGTTTGTTGGAAATTATGGTTACCTAGACCTCTTGTAGGCGATGTACTTAAGGCCAACCATGATGACCCATTATCTGCTCACAGTGGCATTAATAAGACTCTCGAAAAGATTCGTAGATACTTCTTTTGGCCGAATTTAGTAGCCGATGTAAAAGACTACGTTAACAACTGTAGTATCTGCAAAAGCATGAAGCACCCAAATCGTACATTGCGGCCTCCGATGGGTAAAGTTTGTAGTACGCCAAGACCGTTTCGAAGCTATACGTAGATTTCTTAGGACCTTATCCTAGAAGCCGAACAGGAAACGTCGGTATATTTGTGGTTCTTGACCATTGCTCTAAATTTCCTTTTTTAAAGGCTGTTAGAAAATTTACAGCAGAGGCAATAATAAACTATCTGGAAGAAGATATTTTTCATTGCTTCGGAGTGCCTGAGGAAATTGTTTCAGATAACGGAGTGCAATTTAAGTCTAATTTGTTTAATTCTTTGCTTCAGAAGTACAACATTAAGCACTCATATACGGCTGTGTATTCACCCCAAGTCAATGCGTCAGAGAGAGTTAATAGATCGGCCCTCGCTGCAATCAAATCATATCTCGAAACAGATCAGACCAAATGGGATGAAAAGTTAAGTCATATCTCTTGTGCTCTTCGAAGTAGTACACACTCAGCCATCAACAACAGTCCCTATCAGGTGGTATTTGGCCAAAGCATGATAAGCAATGGAGATATTTATCAACTCTTGAGGAATCTCAACATGCTTGAAGATCGGACTATATCTTTTAATAGGGATGATTCTTTTGAGCTGATTAGGAATGCGGCCAAGCAGAGTAGTCAGCGACAGCAGCAGCGTAACGAGAAGGTTTACAATCTACGTAGCGAGACGTACAATTCACCCCAGGGCAAGAAATTTATAGGAGAAACTTCCAACAAAGTAATTTCGTACGTGGGTTTAATGCGAAACTGGCTCCAAATTTCATAAAGAGTCGAATCCGTAGAAAAAAAAGGTAATAGCTACTATGAGATTGAGGATTTACAAGGCCGTTACGTAGGGTATCATGGAAAGGATCTTAAACAATAAGCTCTCCCAAGCGTGCTCACACTTGTGGTTAAAATTCACCCCAACTGTGAGTTTGGTGGGGGGATTTGAGGTGGCGCTTGGGTATGCAATAAATAACCCCTAGCCTAAAACCCTACACTAAACGTTAAAATTATGTTGAGATCGGCGAACAGCATAAATGTTCCCGAATTGTTTGTAGCCTACTTTTTGCTAGCATAATGCTTCCAGTAGCGATGCTCTGGAGATATCGGGAAGATCAAAGGGTCGCTCTCGATATAGGAATCGGCTTATGTCAAAAATACCCGAAGTCCAGGTTGCCGATGCTAGGTTCACCTATTTCCGCCCGAAGCTAGCTTAAACCTTTCGATCTGACCCCGAACGAAGCGGACGTGCTCTGGAGAGCCTCCCCTCCACTTAGATTTTTCCTCCTCTCCGCACTTATAAAAATCAGTGCATATATAGAAGAAAATATCATTTATATTTTATACGGCAGTCAGCATAAAAGCTTTATAGTTAAACCCCAAACAATTATTTTGGTGCCAAGGTAAATATTACCACGAGCTTCGGCGCATAAGTGGCCCCGTTAAATAATTTAAATCTCTATAGAAATTGGCACCAAGTGCTTATCGTTTTCCCGAAGGCAGCAGCTTTCCTTATGGATTGATCGGCGCAAAGCTCCAGCAACAACCCCAAAATAACAGAAAGCAGCGAGTCAAGCCAGTGCAGTGCATTTAATTGTGTTTTTCCTTCTTCGACGGTCAATTGTCCATAACCTCGTCGCCGAGCACTCGAGAGCAGAAAAATAATTGCTAAGGTCTAAAATCGTCGGAAAAGGCACGAGAAAAATCCAGATTTTTAAATATATTTTTGACGGCCTCAGCCGACCCTAACCCCTTCCGCGAGTGCCCACGTGCCCACGTGCCAACAAAAACTACCATACGTTAAAAATACAATAATAATTTAACTAAGGCACAGCAGAGCCCATATACACTCCCCATAAAAATACAGCGAAAATGTAGTCTGTTTAATTTTGTCTAATTTTCCTAGGTTAGTTTTCTCTTAGTTTAATTCATCTATAAAAGTAAAAAGCTTTCTTTTCCTTAAAAATTGTTCTAAAATATATTGGCAAAATGAAAGAAAAGAAAGAATAATCGAAAACCTGCCAGCAAAGTGAAAAAGTGAATTGGAAATAACCTGAATGAGAAAATATAACCGAGAGAAAAAGTGCATATAAATTAATAAATTAAAAACGAAAAGTATAGGAAGATCGGCCATGCACATAAACAATAAATAACCGCTCTTTGATTAAATATATAAAACCCCCTCGCTAAGAAATATTTTCAGCTATCCCACCGTCCAAAGATCTTTCGGCGATGGAGCTGCATTAAAATATGTAAGTGCAACAACAACAACTAATTTATTATTTTTTTGTTTTGCTCTCGTCTTTCGGAGAGATAAGCTTTCTTATGCATTTTTATCAAATACGTCATTGATTACGGCCAAACATGCAAAAGCTTTTTAACATAAATGCATTCCGCTTATCTGCCCGATCGCGCTTATTCAGCCATTCAGCGTTACAAAATTTTAAGAGCGAAAAGCGAAAAAGCTACACTGAACAAAAATGTTTGTGAAGAAATATTGAAATAATATAACTTTTGATTTTCCTAATTTAATTTAATATCTCCTTTGCTCGTAATGAAAATTAATTAAACATTAAATATTAAAATTTAAATTTAAAATTTTAATTTCACTTATTGTTTTTCATCTCATATTCTGTCAGTGTATACCTATGATTAAAAGAAAAGCTCCCTCTCTTTGGGTAAACTTTCCGTATGACAGCATACACTGAGAGAAATTTAACTATAAAAAAATTAATAAATAATATAAGGAAAATAATGAAATTAATTAGTTCATTTTGTTTGTTATCATAATTTTGTAATATTTTCAAAGCTTTTAGTGCGTCTAAATAAAAGCCTTAATTATTAAATAATGGCAAAATTCAATACGTTTAATTAATTTATCATTTATAATTCTTTTATAGTTCATTTTTATTGCTCTTATTTTCTTTTTTTCTATGGTTTAAAATACACTACTATTATATTACACTATATTCCCATGTATTAATATATTTTATACATTTAATTGCCTATATTTTTAATCCTTTCCACTTTTCCCAGTGTTTTCTTGAATCTATTCTTCTTCTATTAAACCACCCCACCTAGAGGAAAAACGTAAAAAGGATGTACACTTTTCTTAACTTTTTATTTTTTTTTTTCGTTTTTTTTTTTTTTTATTTTTATATTTAATATTTTTAAATATTAAAAAATTCTAACAATAAATTTGTAATCATGTCGGAAGTTCTTATTCTTATTGTTGGAAGCAATATCAAAACCGAAGGATGTCCTGAATCAGGATAACACACTAAAAGGGACCGGCAGCAGCTGCTAGGATGATCATGGTAGGGTGGGGCAAAGGGGCTGAAATTCCATCACAGCTCCCCTGTTTAGTTGTCCGATGCCAATCATCTGTTTTCCTTTCTTTCTATTCCTCCTCTCCCTTCACAGTACGCGAGGTAAATATATTGTTGTACACAGAGCATTGTGAGATCAGTACTTTTCTTATATACCCACTCCCAACTACCGAACTAATTTTGAGCCGGAACCAGCGCGTACATTCCCACTGTCGCTCACTCCCAACATCTGCTCGCCCCAAAACATTCGTTACACGTTACAATACACTAAACAGTGTTTATTGAGCAACGGTCGAAGGATATTCTTTATGCACCTCTGAAAAGTAGCGGGTGCTTGTAAAATATAGTTGTAAAATATTGGCATTTACCTAGTTTACCAAGGATTTTTGTCTATGTTAGGTATTGGATATCTGTTGGGAATAGTTATTTAATTGAGTGTTCACGCCAAAAGGGCGTTTATTTCCCCTCTCCAACACTGAGCATCCTATAATCAATTACTACTCATACTTAATTTTACAAGAAGCGTTTAATTGTTTGGGCACTACCCAGGTAGAATTATTATATGGAGAACTGCTTTCCTAATTAATCCCTGATAAAGCATTTCTTGCAATTTATTGTCAACTTCAATTTCGTGCGTTTGAGCAAGTGGGTAATGTTTTGAATAAAATGGAGAGTTATTTTTTTATTTAGTACGAGTTTAATGGCATTTGTGAATGTCTGTATCCTTCATTATTTTGAAGATTTTGAATTTATTTAATAATTTTTCAACCTTAATGTTTACTCCTGATTCAGGTGATCTTATCGAAGCAACTGAACTGATTTTTTTCTACCAATTAGTATATCGTTATTATAAGAAAAACTTTTTACATAAAATGGTTCCTTTGCTTTAAAAGTACTATTGCTGGGTAATATAGTAAAGTTGTTCAATGTAATAGGGCCATTTAATGTCAAAACTTACATTTTTTTTTGAATAGAAAGAAAAAATTTATTGTGGATCCTGTATCTACAAAGCATTTCTATGTGATACCTTTGCATGCTATTTCTATGTATTGCTGTTGTCCGGGGCTGTTAACCGAAAATTTTCGGTTCGTTCTGAGCTATTTTTATATTGTTCATCTTTATTTTGAGTTAATTTTACCTGTTGTTGCCCTTCATTAATCAACCCATCGTATTGATACTGTCATAATACTGTTGTTCATAAAAATTAGGTTGTATTTCTTCGCATTCGTGTGGATCTTGAAATCTCAATTCGTCAATAGACATTTTGGATTGCACACTGTCCGATGGTCTTAGTCGTTTGCTAACCGAGAAGTTCGTATTTTTAGATGTGAATGACTGTTGGAGTTGAGGATATGTATTTCTTTTAAAATTTGTTGTTTGAGTATTTTGAAGTTTATTGGAATATTGTGGGAAAGAATTTTTTGTAACATATTGGTTGTGTAATCATGTATTGGTGGGGTCCGAAATGATTTAGTACGTGGAACATAGCTTGGTTGTTAGGCATTTGTTGAATATGGATGGGTCTGAATGAATGTGTGTATCGATTAAAATTTGGTTGGAATGGCTGAGAATATTGTAAGTAACTTGGTCGATATTGGGTTTGGGTATTTGTATTGAATTTGATTGATTTCTAATTTCTATTAGAGTGTGCATTTTTATTACGATTATCTGGATTTTTATTCAATTTAAAATTAATATGTTCTTTATATGTATTCCTTTTCTATACTGTCATTTTTTTGCGCCTACTAACACTTAACACGAACAAGCACGTGCTTTGTGTCATACGGGCCAATTGAATGTACTTATCGTAGTGCATCAACGTCCACTAAATAAATAAATAAATATATATATATATATAGTGATTGAAGATTTGTTTATGTTATTGAAGAGTGGCATCGCCAGCTCCGGTTGTGGATCGCCTACGCTGCTTATTCTTATTTCTTGGAGCATAACGGAATATGTGAATATGTCAATCCCCCCCTTTAAATGGGTTGCCTATGCTTGGCCTGGGACTTCTGGGCACAATGCAGGTAAACTGGTTTTCTGCTGGTTCTATTTCTTGTGGTTCTTGGTTATTATTTGCTTGTGTTTAGTTCAGCGGCCCATTGTGCGCCACTGCTCTTTGCTGAGTGTCGAGGCTATCGCTTAGTTAACATGACCCTCTCTCCGGCAACATGGAAACAACGCAGATCCGGCAACTTCAAGCCTAGTGCAACAAGGACAACATCGCCAACATGCAACTCGACGATACACACACATCCTTGTAAATTCATACTTACACACATACATACTTTTGTAATAAATACTCAGCCTCATTTTGTTCTCCCCACAAAATAGTCGTTTTGATTGTAAGCTTCTTCTAGCATCTTCCAGGATCTTACTCGCATATGAGATCTCCTCTATTCCCTCGGTCACTAGACTGTAACTGGCAGCAGAATTTTGAACAAGAGATTGACCCACTACGCTCACCATTCTAAAATTCCTTACAGGCTGAGGTGAGGAACAGGTAGCGTGTTTCTGGAAATTTTAGTAGTAAATGGTTAAGTATTAATAATACATAAACATTCAAAGAGAGAACAATTGCATAAAAAACATAACGACGTGCAAGTGCAAATAGGAGTTCAGAGGGGAAGGCACAACAAGCATTATGGCTGGGGGGTTCGCAAAAGGAGATGACTAAAAAATTGCAAATAAAACTAACGAAACAAACAAAATTAAATTCTAATTGTCACGCAAGCGACCGTATGTGTACATCAACCGCTGAAAAGGCAAAGGGTCGCTTGTGCGGAACAATTTACAACAATTATAAAGAAGTTTCTGTGTGATGACCGTATATGTGTACATCAATCGCTGATAAAGCACCGGGATCGTCAATACACAGAAGCTCATAAAAAGAAACCAACGAAAATGGTAAATTTGACATCTCAAACTACTGTGTGTGGTGACCGTGTGTGTCAGGTAGCACTTGGTTGCCTTGAGAGAGTGTGGTTGTATTGCGAATGGTCTTTGTGGTTTTGTAGATGTGTGGTTATGAAGCGATATGGTAGCCTAGTGTTGTTGTCAGATTTTGGAGTCACCATAAGCTAGTTTGAAGGAAAAAATAAGGTAGTATGGCAACGCTGTTTGTTTTTGTAGCTTTGTAGCTGCCGCAAAGCGTGTGGTTCGTTTCACACAAGAAAATGGCATTAAGTTGATAAACGTCGAACATTAGACTTGTGACCGAATCTTGCTCCGCAAGAAGCATCCACCTAACCGAATACCACCTATGCGCCAACGTGCACACACCGACAAAGCACCGGGACCATCCGTACAGTGGTTTACAAAAAATAAATGTAAGTTGAGTGATTAACGACCGTATATGTGTACACAATCGCTGTTACATTAACTCAAATTAACTATTATAAATGTAAACTATAACTAACTATTAACTACTATACATATGTAAAAGCAAGAATACTAAAAAAACGAATGAATAAATTATAACTACAAAAAATATCAACAATTTGATTTAATTTAAAAAGGATATAATAAGTAACTTTAACATTAAAATCTATTGAAAATAATATAAATTTGTAAGCTGAAGCATATTTTGCGCGCTCCGAGTCACTTTTGAAAATGAAAACGTTTTCGTGCTTTAAATCTATTTTTAGAAGTCCCATTGGATTTCTAAAAAAATAAATAAAACTGATTTTAAATAAAATAATAAATAAATGCCCAATTTAAGAGACAAATGTATTTTTTTTATTGCCTATGTGTAATGAATTACTGTGCTGAGTGCGATGCATGATGCCATGTTGGCTTGTACACTGTTGATTTTTTTAATTTTTATTTTTTGTTTTTATTTTTTTATTTTTTTACATAGCATAGGCAATAAGACGAAATAAAAAAATTTACATCAAGTAAAAGGAAGAGAAACAATCAAATAGGAAATAAGAGAACAATCCACAAAAACTTAACATCTTTTGCTGTCATATGTTCACTAACCTCTAAAATATAAATTTTATTGAATATTTACTAAAATCAATACACTACAGTTGAAGCCACATCCATTAAAACAACAAAAAAGGAAGGAGACCCAGCAACACTACACTACAATTATTCCATCAACGCTATGGATTCTGGTATCGTACCAGAGCCACTAAGCCCCACCATTAGCAAAATACATCTATTCCTACAAGCACAAGCCTAAATCTGCACCAACTACTAGCCCTTGTGCATCAACTACCCACCTACTCCAAGCCCTCCTGACAATCTTCACAGATTTATAAGTAGAGCAGATCAGCTTCTATTGTTAGAATCAGTGGACCAAGCAACATGCGTACCTCTACTTGGAATAATCCGTGACAAAATTAAAGGCAGTGCAGACGAAGCACTGAGTGTCTGCGGCACGTACTTCTCAGTTGAGATAACATCAAATCAAATCTCAAGCGACTATACTCTAGTAAGAAAACAGAAGAAATGCTTATTAGAGAGCCACAATCTTCCGGATGGACTCAGTATGGGAAGATTATATTTCACAGCCACAAAAATAAGAAGTGAACTAATGTCACTAACCGAAGGGACCCCCTTGTGTATTTTAAATAAATCTTTTTTTCGAGCCCTTTGGTCTGCAAAAAGGGAATTAAAAAGCACAATAAATGGTTAGCTGTCAAAATTTTGGAGGGTTTTGTGAACAAAAAAGGCAATTAATAAGGGTTAGTGGTCAACTGTTCAAAAGAGGGGGTAATAATCAAGAAAAAAATGAGGGCTCGCCCCGCAAAAGGACTCTTGGAAAAAGGGTTCAAGGGTTCCCACAAGGATATGGATGCGGGGGGGGAAGGCACCGAGGGATCCCGCCGACGCCCCCCCCTGGCCCTTCTGCCCACGACCCCGCCCTCGAAAAAAAAGGGAGGGATTCGGGCCGCACAAAAAAGCTTCCCCAGCGAGCCCACAGAAAGGCACAGAAGAAACGCCTCCGTGCCAAAGGTCGCCCCCCCCCCTCCTCAAAAAAAAAGGGAACGATCAGGATTTTTCACTCTCCCTCCACCGCTAAAGATTTATTGCGTGTAATTTCATTTACAACCAAAAAACCAAAATGGACTTTAAGGACCCCCAATCCTCGATCCTCAAAGGAAAAAGGAACATCCCCTTCCCAAAAATCAAAGATCTGACTCAACCAGCACCAAGACCCCACCCAACACCAAAAGGGATGAGGATTCAATAGAAGATGGTTGATTGTTTGTAAAAAAAAAAAACTTTCGATGAAGGCTAACCCCTAACCTTCCTCACAGGAAAAAGGGATGATTGTTTTTTTCCACTCTATTCCAAATTTAAAAAAAAAAACATACGTAGAAAGGACAAACCCCCCAAAAAAAAGGGAATGGGGGAATGGAAATGGAACACTTTTTCAAAGAAATCAAAGAACGCTTCGGAAATGGATAGAAATGTCAAGTGTTTGCTCAACATTTTCTATTTGTTTGAAATTTTGCGGCTCTACGAATAGACTAACTCTATCTTAAGAATCACTTCTAGTTTGTTATTTGAACGACTCGGAGGATCAGAATATTTTTCGAATTTTAAAAGTGAAAATTAAAAAACGCAAAAATTGAAAACGCGAACGCGAAAAAGTTGTAAAAAAGTTTACGAAAATTGAAAATTTTATGAAATATTAAAGCCAAATCTTTAGTAAAAAAGAAACTTTAAACAAAACAAGAAAAAAAAAAAAGAAAGAAAAACATACAAAATGAACACCAATAACAGCAACAACGACTTCAACATCAACAACATGAATGGAATTTTCTGCAACTCCTGCCAGCGGCACCTCCCACCTAATGTGTAGTGGCACACCCATGCTCGCACAGAGCAACACAAATTTTTTGCCACCAAGCCCCTCGATGGACAGGTGAAGCGAATTTCTGATGGGTACAAAGGACGTATTCTTCAGTACATGTATGTAAATGAGTGTTTGTCGTCGGGGCCTGATAGGTAACGATCCAAAGAAATGTCCCAAAGAAAATGTGGAAAAAATGTGACCATCTGGAGTGGCTGCTGACCATCACTTTTCAGCATGAACATTCTCCCCCTCGGAAGAGGAAGACTCGCGGAGTTACGAGGTTGAGCACCGTCCGGAAAGGATCCATCCCAGCGTCGTGTTCTGTGCCATCGGCAGGCCGTCCTGACTCGGGAGGATACCCGGTAGCATCAGGTCAGCATATACATCTGACCCAAGTACAGCCGACACTAGAGATGGGTGGAACCACCGGTCATCCGCCAAAGTCACATTTGGGAATGCGTCTTGCACCTTAGAATCCAGCGGCTGCAATGGCGTTCGGGTCTGCATTTGTTCGTCCACCAGCATCAGCAGCTGCTTGCTCATCTTGGACGCCTTATAGCGAATCTCGGTGACGCACACCAGTTGGTCGCCAATGCCCGTGATGGACAAATTGAGTGCCTTGACCAAGGATATGTGGACGCGACTCACAGGACAGCACGGATCCACCAGGACTCGAACATCAAACCGCTTCTGGTCGGATCCGATGAGCACGGCCGCAGTCGGGAGGATACTGACACTCGTGCGAGCCAGGATAGGCGCGCACGACGTGCCAGTAGAAGCGCTGCGGATGGCGACACATCCATCGGCGAGTTTGAGCGTCGGGATCCTGTTGGAGACGCTTGTTGGCGCCGCTGTGGCTGACGCTGAGGCCGAGGAGCCGAGGATGGTTGGCGCTTCTGTCGGGGTCGCGAAGGGCGCGGATGCTCCGTGTGGATGTGCAGAAGGGTGTGGTGGGCCTCCTTACAGATGTGGCACTTCGCTTTAGTGCGACATGACCGACCGGAATGCTCGTGCGCCAGACAGTTCGCACAGTACTTGTTGATCAGTACTGCGCGGAGCCGTTTCACAGCCGGCAACCTGAGAAACCGCTGGCAACTTCTCAGCGCGTGGACTCCTCTGCAGATTCGGCATCTGTAAACCTGGCTCCCGGATAGGCGGCGCGCAAATTGGTGGGTCGTTGGAGCCATGGTATATGCGGATCTATATAAAGGATGGATATGAGAAAAAAATTAAGTGTTATGGATGGAGATGATCAGGACACATGGACGAAAACACATAACGACGTGGGACGACACCACCTTAGGACTAGTGAGATGTCAGTTGGAAGGATTAACTTATTGAGAAGTCACTATGATCAATGAGGCCGTCCATTGGAAGATGAATCATCTTCGCTACTGGCCGTCGAATGACGCCCCTTGTTGTGAGCACGTCTGCTACTCTGACCTTGCCGTCTACACCAGGGTAGACCAGTTGGATACGCCCAAGCCGCCATTCGTTGGATGGTAAGTTCTCCTCTTTAATTACGACCATGTCTCCGGCCTGCAGATTTAGTGATGGGAATTTCCATTTTTCCTTTTGTGGAGCTCCTTCAGGTATTCCTCCTTCCAACGCACACAGAACTGCTGATGCAGGGCTTTAAACTTTCGCCACCGATTGATTATGAAGCTTGGATTTTCTTTAATCTCAGGCTCAGATACCGCCAGAAGTGTGAGTGAACACAATTAACCTCTCTTGCAGGTCGGACAATTCCGCCGCAGTGAGTTCGGTCGATGGAGCTATACCTTTCTTTTGGCACCTTTTCGCAAGCCGGATCACGTAAGGTAGAACCCGCAGCGCTCTATCGAAGGTTGAAATGTGACTCTATGACATTTGATGGGGCGTTGCTCAAGCTCAGTTTCCGGATGGCCTGATGATTCGCTCGGCCACTGCTCCTGCTTGAGTGGCAACCAAGCCGGTC
This sequence comes from Drosophila jambulina, assembly GCA_018152175.1. NCBI lineage: Eukaryota > Metazoa > Arthropoda > Insecta > Diptera > Drosophilidae > Drosophila > Drosophila jambulina. The sequence goes on from JAECXH010000050.1 coordinate 18,342, forward strand.
CGTGCCACCAAAGTGTGCTGTCCCTAAGCTCTTGGGGTGAGACGCCCCCGGCTTGCCAGATCAGCTGGATTGTCTTCGGATCGTACATGACCCCATTTGCTTTTGTTGGTGCGTTGTTCGATCTTCGCGACCCTATTGGCCACGAATGTCGTCCATGCAAGAACTATGGTAGAGTCGGTCCAGTAAAAAATGTCATAGGTATTTGGAGGCATTTCGGAAATTACTGCTGCTTCTAGCTCAGTGAGCAACACCGCTCCACACAATTCTAGACGGAGTATGGAGATGGACCTGACTTGAGCGACTCGGGTTTTGGATGTCAGCAAATGGGTATAACAGGCGTCAACTCGGACAAAAATGGCAGCCCCATATGCGTCCTGTCGCGCTTCGCAAAACGAATGGTACTGCAACTTGGCTGCTGGCTGGAAACGCACCCATCTCGAAATACGAATTTCCCTCAGGGTTGGATACCCTTTTTGGAACTCTTGCCACTTGGTTATGAGGTCGATGGGGAGCGGCTGATCCCAGCTCAGCTCCCGCAGCCAAATTTCCTGCATGAAAATCTTGGCTCGGATTACGAAAGGCGATAACCATCCTGCTGTGTCGAAAAGCTTGGCTATCTGAGATAAAACCTCTCGTTTTGTGTAGGCCGTTTGGAGGGGAATCTCCATTGGAATAAAAGAAACTATCGGATGTAGCTTGCCAACGGATCCCCAGAGTCTTCGCCGTGCTGGCATCTTCCAGTTCAAGGAAGTCTGCACTCACCAAGTGTTCCCTTGGAATCGCTACTAGGAGTCTCTTTTCGTTTGAGGTCCACTTGCGCAGTGGAAAACCGGCACTCTCGAGAGCCAGCCGAAGCTCTTTAATGGCTAAGACTGCGGACTGCTGAGTGTGAGCACCAGCGAGCACGTCGTCGACGTACATGAAGTTTGAAATGATGTCACTTGCCAAAGGATATTGGCGTCGGATGTCCTGAGCCAACTGCTGTAGCACGCGGATAGCCAGGAAAGGCGCGCAGTTTACGCCAAAGGTGACTGTGTCGAGCTCATAGTCACAAAGCTCTCTGTTTGTGTTGCGGAAAAGGATTCTCTGGAAGCGCGTATGATCAGGATTGACCCGAATTTGTCTGTACATTTTTGTGATGTCAGCATTAAACACAAACTTATAGAATCTCCATTTTAGAATCTGGATAGTAAGATCGGACTGCAGTACCGGCCCCGCATGAAGGATATCATTGAGGCTGTTCCCGTTTGATGAGGGATTGGAAGCGTTGAAAACGACACGAACTTTCGTCGTGGTGCTATCAGGTTTGAAAATCGTTCGAGAGACTTGGTGCATATGACCTAAATCTAAATACTCTTGAATTACTGAGTCATACTGCTCCTTTAATGAAACGTCTTTTTCAATCGAATTTCATTCCGGAGGAACTGAGCCAACGCAATGGGTCTGGAATGTCCCAGATTAATGTTGTCCGGCTCCTTATAGGGCAATGAAACAACATACCTCCCATCCTCGTTTCTTTTAGTTGATTGGATAAAGTTTTCCTCGCAAACCGAGGTGGATTCCTCGACTAGCTTCACTGGAACATCCTCCACCTCCCAAAACTTTGTGAGAATGCTGTCTAGTTTGGACTCGGTGACAGCTAACCGGGATGAAAAGGAACAGATTCTGCTTGAGGGACTCGTTGCGATGGGACCACAAAGAATCCATCCGAATATGGTCTCTTGACCCAGGAGCGTACCGCAAATATTGGAATGAGAGCCGCTGAGATATCCGCACCAAAGAGCACGTCAATTTGCGAGCTTCGGTAGAAATTCGGATCTGCTAGTTGCAAAGGTGGAAGATCCTTCAATGAATCCTCTGGGAGAGTATAGGATGGGAGATTTCCGGCCAGTTGCGGTAACACATATGCAAAGGTTTCAATCTGGATATGGGGCTTGACCGGGGAACCTATGTTCAGTTGACAGCGCTTACGGGGCTGCGCCGCAACAGTAAGGTTTACTCCTGAGACTTGAGCTTGGATGGACTCATAAGGCAACTTAATCAAGTTGAACAACCGTTCAGAAATAAAGTTGCCTCGGAGCCCGAGTCAATGAGTGCCCGTGCTGAGTATCTAATGCCCAAATGGCAAATTTCTATTAACGCCGTACTGAGGAGGACTCCTTGAGTGTTAACAGCAAGAAAGGATTGCACATGACTATATTCAAGGCCGTTAAACACCCTTGGATGGTGCTCTCTAAATGCTTCAAGGACTTGCCACATTCCTGTGTAACAGAAGGTAAATTGAACAAAATCTTCAATTGACTGTTGACTAGCATCCTCTTGTTCTCAAACCGATTTTGCAAGTTTCTCCACGCTGATTCAAATCCATCATTGGTTAATGGAGATAAGGCAACAATGGACTTGGCTTCACCGCTAGTTTTTGAATTGAGATGGAACAGTTTCTCAACTTCTGAAAGCCGAGGATAACGGATATAAATGGCGGAAATTGAATTGGCGCCATTGAAAACTTCGCACTCGACTGGGGGTAAACGACACCCCCTGCGTCGGCGCCAGATTGGAGGACTGAACACGGTATAACAGTAACGGTATAACAGTAATCATACTTGGATTGCATGACTATTATTGTATCTGTGCATTTTAGACTGGACAGAACTTCGAACACGTCTCGTATTCCTTTTCAACCTTGTCCCAGAGGGCCCTGATCTGCTCAAGTCGAACCCTACTCGTGTGGATGGACGGACTTGTGTCAGCAGGGGTGTTGATTCTGGCTTCGAACTGACCCACCCAATCGGTTATGATCATGAATTTCATCAAGACCTTGTCCCCTTCAGATTGAGCCATCTTCCCAGTTGCTCTAGTAAAATGTGGTTACACGACTGATTTTGCAGATTTTGTAGATGGTATCGACAGTGGCACTTGGAGCGACGTGCTCATGGCTTTAAGTGGAGTTGTGCTTGTCGATGGACTTCGGCTTCGAGTGGGATTTTCGCTTTGGAAGGCACAGAGGATTCGCTCTTCGCCATGACTGGGTGAGACGCTTCCGCCTTAGAAATAGAAAAGCCAATTAGCAGATTAAGCTCTCGTTGGAGCCTAAGAATGAAAAGGCGTGAGGTGGTCTATCGACTTGGACGGCGCTTAGGAAATCTAGATGAAGCGCATAAAAACACAAATTAATTGAGAGGAATAAAAAAAAAAAAAAAATTTTTATATTTTTATTAAAATATATATATGTTTACCGAGTTGGAATAAATAAATATAAAATAATCGAAAATTATGTCATCGATTTAAAACCACTGCGGGGGCGCTGGATAAAACACTGAAAGAAGTATTCGAAAAATTATGTTCATTGAATTGTGTTCACGCCAAAGGGCGTTTATTTCTCAGAGGCAGTGTGATCCCGTACACCCTCGCTCTCTCTTCCTCTTCCTTTGACTTTCGGTCCATAGAGCTTCCAATCCGGTCTGAGATGTTAGTTTAAGTCTTCATGTATTTTAGTTCTAATTCCTACTTCTAACAATAAAGACCGCACGTCGCGCAATACCCCGAAAATATTTTCTTCTGTTCTTTACTTATCAAGTGTTTCCAGGTGTTAGCCAACCCCTCCATTTCATGGTCTTCGAGCCGGATAATTCCGTCCCCAGCAGCTTCGGTGGCTTAACACCGCACAAGATAAGTAATATTTACATTTGCTGCCGGTCATACAGTTTAGTTTTGCGAACCTCAGTTCTCCTACTTATTTCCAATACAGTCCACTCCACTAATCTATAATTGCCACCAGCAATTTACACAAAATTAATTAAATATATTAAATCCCAAATATACCGGCAAGGTATTTAAATTATCTACACAGCAAAAATAAATTCAAATTGTTCTTATTAAATATATTATATATTAAATAATTCCAGAACATAAAATTTATATATTCTACAATTACAGTCCACAGCTACTACAAATAAATATATCCAAAAACCACGGCACAGAAACGCCGACATAATTTGTTTTTTATTTATGCATTCCCCTTGCTCTATTCTGAGCTGAACTACATTCGACTAAACATATACGCATTGCAATTACATATATAATCGTCGGCAAGTCGACGCTCCGATTTTTGGCAATTTTTTCTCCTCTCATTGTCCCCGCTATTCTGCATTGGCATACGGCTGATGCACAAACATATTCACACGCACTCCTAATCCACGAAAACTGTACCGCCGCAAATACAGCAACGATCAACTGAATAAGTCCATCGACACAAAATAATTTTTAAATTATTTTTGTTTAATAAAATTCCAACTAACTAATTCAGTTAGAAACTTCAGTACGCTTTCATAGCGTCATTAGTGTGACCGTATCTGTTTTCCTGTGTAGTGAATATTATTGACTTAAATTCGAACTTTCCATATATATTAAATATATTCTACAATTAAATATTGATATATATTTCCTAAGTTCCGAATTAGTTTCGACCTTTTGAAACGGGCGTTTCCAAATCCGCATTAGTGTGTCCGTATATGTTTCCGACTGAGTTAATATTATTCTGTTAAATCGAACATTTCCGCAACCACAAATAAAATAAAATAAATTATTTAAATTATTCCGCTTGGTTCCTAAATTCCAAACCTAGCTTCGACCTTAAAAAATAATTCGACAAACATTCACTGTTCCAATTCCAAATAAAAATTTCTGCAATATGACTCCATCAATTCTGAATAAATTTACGATGACCTGTGCCCGTCTGAGTCACTTCGAGTCTAGAGTCTGCAATCCAGCAGCACCCAGTCCATCCAAGTACACCTGCCAAATTTACCTCGACCAAGTCCGGGCTCTATGGGACAAGGTCGAGAAAGAGTACGAAGCTTGTTCCGAGCTAATTTCAGTTGGCATAGAGGGCGTTGCGGACACCGTGCCTACTCTTAAAGCAAAATATGGTATGCCTATTTCGTTTACGAAAGGTGTGCCGCCCAGCTCATGGAACAGATCGATGCGATCTCTTCCAAAGCAGCTCAAGTGCAATCCCCTGCGCCCCAAAATTTCTTTCCGTCTGGCTGTCGCCTTCCTCCATGCGATAAGGAAGTTTTCTCAGGCGATTATATTCGCTGGCCAACTTTCCGAGACCTTTCACAGCGGTCTATATTGACAATCCTGCGCTGACCCCTGTGAAAAAGTTGTTCTATTTAAAGGCCAAGACAAGTGGTGAAGCTAATTCCAAAGTTTCCAATTCGCCACTCACCAACGATGGTTTCCGCTCAGCCTGGGAAAACCTTTCTGAGCGTTACGAAAATAAACGTGCGTTGGTGAACAGCCAACTGAAGAATTTGCTTAACATGCAGTCCATCGTACACGAATCTTCGGCAGCCCTAAAGGAGCTGCAAAGTAAAATTCAAAATTGTCTCACGTCACTTAATATTTCCGGCCTTCCTACGGATAATTGGGACTGTCTATTGGTTTATTAGTGTTCAACGAAGCTTCCAAAGCTGACGCTCTCATTATGGGAGCAATCATTACCAAATAAAACTGAAATTCCTACGTGGCAACAACTTGATTCTTTCCTGACTGAGCGCCATAGAACTCTAGAAACTATAGATTCTATCCAACCTTCTCCGGTGCGCCTCCATCCGTCCAAATCGACACCCTCCAATGTGTCACCACGAGTACTGAAATCCTTCAGTACTAGAATCGTTCCAATATCCAAAAGATGCGATTTATGTTCAAAAGTGAACCATCCAATGCGTTTATGTCCACGCTTCCTCCAGATGACGAAAGAGGATCGTACCTCTTACGTCAAAACAAAACAGTTTTGCTTCAATTGCTTTGCAAGCGGTCATCAACTCCGCAATTGCACAAGCGCCCACAAGTGTTTCACGTGTCACGGTCGGCATAACACTTTGTTGCATCCAAGCAACTACTCCTCCAGTGTTCCGAGTCCTCCTGATACTGCAAGGCAAATATCCGCACCTATCCAAAGGGTTTCCTCGGTCTCCACACGAGTTACTACTTCTCCCGATTCAAGCAATTACTGGGTTCCATACGACGAGTACAAATGCAAACGTTCCCGAGGTATTTTGTCCTACCCATGCCGAGTCTGCCAAGGGAACCATCCTCTTCGGAATTGCCACCGTTTTCTTCGTCTTAGCACTGAGAAACGGCTCCAGGCTGTTATCGAGAAGAAGTACTGCTCAATTGCTTGGCCCACCACCATTCCAAGGGATCTTGTCGCAGTGACGACCGATGCCAGGCGTGTGGTCAGGATCACCACACGCTTCTACATATCGACGAGCGCTCAGCGTATCCAACGCTTTCCCGAGCAATGTCTTCCTGATATTCTTGCTGCGTATCCTCGCAAGGGGGCGGGGGGAGAATGTTCACGCCAAAAGGGCGTTTATTTCTCAGATGCAGTGTGATACCGTACACCCTCACTCTCTCTCCCTCTTCCTTTGGACTTTCGGTCCATAGAGCTTCCAATCCGCTCTGAGATGTTAGTTTAAGTCTTCATGTATTTTAGTTCTAATTCCTACTTCTAACAATAAAGACCGCACGTCGCGCAATACCCCGAAAATAGTTTCCTCCTTGTTTTACTAATCGAGTGTTTCCAGGTGTTAGCCACCCCCTCCATTTCGTAATAAAAACTTGGACGCTGGAGTAAGCCTACCAAAAATAATCGAAATGGATGTAATCGATTTAAAACTACGATCACTTCGGGGCGCTGGATAAAACACTTAAAGAAGTATTCGCAAAATTATGTTCATTGAATTGGAAAAATAATAAAAACTTGGACACTGGATTAAGCGTACCAAAAAATAATCGAAATGGATGTAATCGATTTGGACGATATAGGTACGCTAGATATGGCGATACGAAAATTAGTTGAAGATCGTACAACAAAAACCCCCACACAAAAACTTCACATTGAGAAAAAAAGTTCAAAAAGTAATGCTAGTGTGCACGGCTCCTTACCAGACTGAACCGAGTATGATTGTCGTTGCTACCTTAGCGTAATATGTAAACAAATAAGAATATGAACAAATATAAGCGCTGCTTTTTTGATTTTTGTATTTGTTTAACTTTTTGTTTGTGTTTGTTTAACCTTTTTTTTTTTGGTTGTGTTCTGGCGGGATAAAACATTTAAAGAAGTATTCGCAAAATTATGTTCATTGAATTGGAAAAATAATAAAAACTTGGACACTGGATTAAGCGTACCAAAAAATAATCGAAATGGATGTAATCGATTTGGACGATATAGGTACGCTAGATATGGCGATACGAAAATTAGTTGAAGATCGTACAACAAAAACCCCCACACAAAAACTTCTCATTGAGAAAAAAAGTTCAAAAAGTAATGCTAGTGTGCACGGCTCCTTACCAGACTGAACCGAGTATGATTGTCGTTGCTACCTTAGCGTAATATGTAAACAAATAAGAATATGAACAAATATAAGCGCTGCTTTTTTGATTTTTGTATTTGTTTAACTTTTTGTTTGTGTTTGTTTAACCTTTTTTTTTTTGGTTGTGTTCTGGCTGCGGCGACAAAGTTAGCTGCCGGTCCAGCAGGAGCTATGTGCGCAATTTTTGCTGATGGGAAGTTTGTTTTTGTTTGTTTGGGTTTTTTGTTGTTGTTGTGAAGTAACACCAGGATGAACAATCTGTGCAAGTGTTGTGGGTGGGATTTAATTATGCTCCCTTTGATATGCCGCCGATCTATGAACACCCGCAGCAATGGATATATGTATGTTCGTAGATCATAGGTATTCACGTACATATATGGAATTTGGCACAGTACTTATCGAGGCAAAGGTGCTGGAATATCTCGGGTGATGGACCAAAATGTTTGTCGTCGGGGCCTGATAGTTAACGATCCAAAGAAATGTCCCACAGAAAATGTGGAAAAAAATGTGTTTGTTAAATTCAGAGGAAAATAGCGTCGTTTCGCTTCGGGTTTTATTCAGAGAGTAATTTTTACAGAATATATATGGCGGCTTCGTTCCTGCCTCGGAACCGGGTAAGACACGGTACATTTTTATTAGTGCTGACCATCTGGAGAGGCTGCTGACCCTCACTTGTTCAGCATGAACAATGAGGGAGCGGCTCTTAGGATTCCTGATGAATTCCTACATGAAGCAGGCCAAGCGCTGCTCCCTCATATTGAAAGAGTGTTGAGCTTTCATACAGCTTCAAAAATAAATTTTGAGCTGTTTGCCGAATACATGCTGATAAAGGACAATGAAACCCATGAAAAAACAAAACCGTTTCAGAGTAAGATGACTCGGATTACGATCGCTTCAAATTTAAGTGAAATTTGATTTCCGCTCTTTTCCCACAGCTCCCTTTTATTTTGCGTCTTTTGGCACATGAAAAACTTTATTTGTTGTCGTTGCGCGACAAATGCAACAGTATTGTTTCGACATTTTCTAAGTACTTAATCAAAAAATTTCCACAACACGACTGCTCACTTCAAAATGTCAATTCATACTGACAAAAAATAAGTACACCGTAGGAGAGCAGGAATGTTAAATGGAACACCTTTATATTATTTCACCATGGATGGACCCTAACTCGTATACTTAGGGTGGAGCTGAACATGTTGCAATATGTTCCACATAGAGGATCAGCATATTTCGATCTCCCTACACCTCTTAAAAATCGAAAAGCGTGCATCAATGTCCAGAACAATGACGTGTTCTGCTTCAAGTGGGCAATAATATCAGGACTTAACCCACAACAAGACCACGGAGAACGGTGCAACGGTTATAGTGTGGAAATAAAATTATCCATTATCAAAACAAATGAATTTACCGTTGACTTCAGTGGGTTGACATTCCCATTGAAAATTATATAAGTCAACAAATTCGTGGCTCAAATCCCTCACATTAGTGTAAATGTGTTTGGTTATGATGAGGAAAACGACAACGTCTATGGACCCCTGTTTACAAATGGAACACAGAAGAAGCATCACTTCAATTTACTGTTCCTGGAAACCCCGACAATAGTGGACATTACGTGTGGATAAAAAATATGTCTGGGTAAGCACAAATAAATTAAGCTAAAATATATATACATATGTAATAATTCATTTTATATAATTTTAAATTACAGTCTTCTATCTTCGCACCTGGGGAAAAACGGTGATTTCCGATGGTTCTGCAACATGTGCCTCTGCTTCTCAACAAGGGAGCTCAGGGCTCAGCGACATGCGGAAAGGTGCAACAACATCGTCACTGAGCCACCTAAGGAAACAACCCTGAAATTCGAACATATTCATCGCCAGCTGGAGGTCCCCTTTGCAGTGTATGCTGACTTCGAGCGCATTCTCGAGCCCACATTGGTAGATGTAAGTGAAAAAACAAAAATAGTAAATAAGCATGTTCTTTTAGCCTTCGCATATTACTTTAAGTGTTCGTTTGACCCGTCTTTAGAAAAATTTGTTTCAAAGACCGGGGTAAATGCCGGTAGATTTGTAGATTGTCTATCGTCCGATTTGTCCGCTATATATGAAAAATATATGAATTATATTGTACCCCTCCAAATGAGTGCACAGGATGCATATGATTTTGATGAGGCCTTCAATTGTCACATTAATGGAGGAATTTTAGCTAATGACAGAGTGAGAGATCACTGTCATTTCACAGGCCAATTTCGAGGTGCAGCTCATAGTGAGTGTAACCTTAAATATAAGACAGGAGATTTTATCCCAGTATTCTTTCATAATTTATCAAAATATGATGCTCATCTATTGGTGAAAGAACTCGGGGAGATTGAGGGGGAAATAAAAATAATCCCAGAAAATAAGGAAGTTTATGTGTCAATTTCAAAATATATTCCTGTAGGAAAAAATAATTTAGAAATTAGATTTTTGGACACTGTACGTTTCTTGTCCTCTAGCCTAGACACCGTTGTAGGTACTTTAAATGTAGGGGGATTTCAAAGTTCGAAATCAATTTCCCAACATGACAGATTTCTCACTCCTTCGTAGGAAAGGTGTTTTCCCTTATGAATATTTCGATTCTGACCAGAAACTCTATGAGACTTGTCTTCCAGCAAGGAGTAAATTTTTCAGCAATTTGACAGACTCTGAATGTTCAGAAGAAGATTACCTCCATGCAGTTCAGGTTTGGAATCACTTCAATTGCCAAACACTTAAAGAATATTTGGAGTTATATCTCAAAACCGATGTTTTGTTTTCCACAGATGTCTTTCAAAATTTTAGGAGCATTTGCTCAAACATATATAAACTTGATCCTGCCCATTATTACATAACTCCGGGCTTGTCGTGGGATGCAATGTTAAAAACTACAAAAATTACCCTCGAGTTACTCACTGATGTAGATATGATTACATATATTCAGTCTGAAATTGGAGGGGATTAGTTCAAAGTAGACATAGATATACAAAAGCAAACCACAAATATCTTAAAGATTTTGATCCGACTAAGGAATCAGAATATTTATTGTATGTGGACGCAAATAATTTATATGGTTGGGCAATGTCTGAACCACTCCCTTATGGAGATTTTAAATGGTTGGAAGAATCAGAAATAGAATTATTTGATATTAATTCAATTTCTGAAAATAGTGAGTATGGATATATTTTAGAGGTAGACTTGAAATATCCATACTCACTTCACGACCAACATAATGACCTGCCTTTCTGCCCTGCAAACAGACTCCCCTCAAAAAATTCTAAATGTTCAAAGTTAATAGCAGATCTTTGTCATAAATATAATTATATAATTCATTACAAAACTCTGCAGCAAAGTTTAATTAATGGATTAGAGCTTAAAAAGATTCACACTTTCCTTAAATTCAAGCAAAAACCTTGGCTTAAACAATATATTGATATTAACACTGAACACAGGACTAGGGCTAAAAGTAATTTTGAAAAAGACTTTTTAAGCTTTTAAACAACAGTGTCTACGGAAAGACAATGGAGAACAGCTTAAAGCGCAAAGATATTCGATTAATTACAGAATGGGAATAACCACCTGTAGGTCCAAAAGGTGGGCGCCCTAGATTATGTGCAAGGGACTTTATAGCGAGAGCCAATTTTCATAGTGCAACAAAGTTTACTGAAAACATGTATGCAATCCAAATGAATAGATTGCGCAACATTTGTGATAAGCCAACATATCTAGGTTTTGTAGTGTTGGAGTTATCCAAATGGAAAATGTATGATTTTCACTATTTTTACATGAAGCCAAAATTTCTGATGCACTGAAATTAAATTATATGGATACAGATTCATTTATATACTCTATTAAAACAGAGGATTTGTATAGCGATATTCGGGATGATGTTGCTTTAAAATTTGACACATCGGAATATCCAGATGAATTGGCTAGGCAATATAATTTCCAGCGGTGTAATAAGAAGCGCTTAGGGTTCTTTAAGGACGAGCTGCAGGGTAGGTCAATGACGAGGTTTGTGGGTCTTCGCTCAAAAATATATGCCTACACATCAGCGAGTGCAGGTAGCCAGCCAGAAAAATGTGTGAAGAAGAATAAGGTAGTTAAAAGGAGCGCATTAGCGAAAATATCTTTTGAGCAATACAAAAATTGTTTGTTCACAGGGCAACAAGAATCAGATTCAATGTTTATGTTTAGGTCTAGAGGACATGAAATTGGCACATATTAAATTAGAAAAATTACATTAGATAATAAGGATGATAAAAGAATTATCTGTGAAGATGGGATTTAAACTGTGGCAATAGGACACTATTCAACTGTAGAACAGGAAATTCTGAATAAGATCTCAACTCTAGTGGCAAACTCAAGGGCTTTCATCAATGAATCCCTTGCAATACCCGAGTCTTTACTTAGTGAGGAAAAACGAAACGGAAGGTGCGCTCGACAATTACGAACGAGAAATATTTTGGCATTATATAAAATGGCTAAACTGGAAAATCCAGAATTTATAATTGACGATATATGTAAATAAACCAATATGTAAATAAAACGATCGATTTAAGCTCGTAAAATAATAATTTATTCAAAATGTTAAATACTAAGATTATTAAATAATTTAAATCTTTTGTATATAATAATAATAAGTTGAAATAAAGAAAATATAAAATATTTTAAAAAGCAAATAAAAATATAAAGAAAAGAACATATAAAATTGTTTGTGTGTTTAAAAATTTCAGAGGAATTTATCCAGCTATCATCTGTTTCCGGGAAACCTAACCAACGTAAAAGGGATCTTTTTTCTTGCCTTTTAAGTACCTTCTCAACTAGGTTGGTATTGGGGAATCGTGTTTTTTTTTAGTTCTTCCTTATAGAAACCACCGTTAACTGGATTCCCGTTTAATCTTCCAATAAATATGTTGTTGGATATATATTTTGTACTACTTCTGTTGACGAAGGGCCTGAATTGGCGGACGAGGGCCGAGTAGCGACTGACGCAGGCTGCGTAGTGGCGGACGAAGGCCGTGACGCGGCTGAGGAATGCCTTGATATGGCAGCGGTATTCCTTGACCGGCGTGTTGCAGGGCGAGACTGGCGTGACGACATCGGAGGCTCGGAGAGATGCAGGAGCGTATGGTGATCCTGGCCGCACGTTTTGCAACGATCACTTCGACGACATGATCCGTCGGAGTGCTCGTGGGCCAAACAGCTGGGGCAGTTCCGGTTGGCCAGGACGGCCCGGAGCCTCTTCTCGATACTTAAGCGGCAGAACTGACGGCACTTCCGTAGCGGATGGATCCCTCTGCAGACTCGGCATCGGTAGGATCGCGTATCTCGAGAACATCTGGTTTCGGCGGTGCGTGGGCGTGGCGACATCGTGCGTTACTTGACTGGCGGATTATGACAAATGGAAAACAAGAAATTTATTTTTATTTTTTTTTTTCGCGCGGGTTCCATCGATTCCCACCTCCCGCCCAACCGACCGAGAGGCGCAGCCGTGTGACGTACGGCACGAACGCGTTCTTGATAGACGCGTGAGAAGAGGAAATTATAAAAGAACGAGGAATATTTAATATTGCTAATATTGCTAAGGTGCTAAATTACGGGCTAATTCTACAAGCAAAGTAGATTTAAGTTTAGGAAGACTATCACTACTAGCAATATAGTCATAGAGGCGGTTGTAATCGGTGCATAAAACCCTAAAGGGCTCATGTATTTCATACTCCCTTCTGCAGTGACCAATTACTAAGGGGATATAGGATCTGGAAGTTAGTCTGGGAACATGGAAATTGAGTTGGCCTAGCAGGTAGGGACTCTCCACGTCCCCATGAATAAGCTTATGTAGAAAGACGACACCAAGCATCGTTCTACGGTTCGCTAGGGAGGGAAGGTTAATTAATAGAAGTCTACTAGAGTAAGACGGTAATCTCAGGTTTGCATCCCAGATTAAGCCCCGTAGGGCGAAAAGCAAACAGTTTTTTTGGACAGATTCAATGCGATTAATATGGACTCCAAACGCAAGAACCATATTCCAAAATGGGCCGAACTAACGAAACAAAAAGGATCTTAGTTACATAAGGGGAATCGAATTCCTTCGACCACCTTTTAATGAATCCAAGCATGCCTCTGGCTTTGTTAACCATGCAAGAAATGTGTTCAGAGAGCGAAAGTTTGGGATCAAGGCGGACTCCAAGATCATCGACAAGAGTTATTCTTTCCAAAGAGCAGTCATTGAGCATATAAGTGGCATACTGGGGAGTGACACGCGAAAATGTCATCAGTTTGCACTTGGAGCTGTTGAGATGTAATAGGTTAGCACGACACCATGCTTGAAAATTATTAAGATCCGATTGTAAATCTGACTGGCATGAGCTGTCCTTATACTGCACACATAGTTTAACGTCGTCAGCGTACGTTAGTACTCTAGAGTTGGTTAAAACTAGCGGAAGGTCATTAATAAACTATGAAAATAGCAGTGGGCCTAGGTGGCTACCTTGTGGGACACCAGATGTGACACTGAGGAATTTGAGAGAGCATTTTTAAACAGAACTTTTTGAGTCCTGTCAGACAAATAACTCAAAATCCATTTAAGAAGTTCAACAGGGAACCCAATTAAGTCGAGCTTCCTTACAAGAAGAGAATGATTAACCGAGTCAAAAGCTTTACTAAAGTCCGTGTAAATCACATCGGTTTGAAAGTTGCGTTAGAACCATCTAATAACAAATGAGGTAAGTTCCAAGAGATTTGTAGTGGTTGATCTTCGCCTCATAAAACCATGCTGACATGGAGAAATTACGGATCTACACAAATGCTGCAAGTGTGGAGTTATTACATTCTCGAAGAGTTTCGGAATGGCTGACAACTTAGAGATACCCCTATGGTTGCTGGCATCCGACTTGCTACCTTTTTGTGGAGAGGAATAATAAAGGATTCCTTCCAAATAAGGGGAAATTCAGAAGTTTCTAAAGATAATTTAAACAATTTAAGAAGGGGGTTACACAGAGCGTCCGCTCAATACCTGAGCACGCAGCCCGGTATTCCGTCGGGACCCGGTGAGTAAACTGGCTTAATACGTCGAAGATCCAGACTAAGAGAGCTTTCGTTTAAGATAGGACTGAAAATTAGGTTTGAACAAGGCATAGAGTAAGGGTATGTCTGGTTTAAATTGGTCGAGGGAGAATAAGTTGTTTTAAAAAACTCAGCAAAAAGATCAGCAATAGCCTGATCTGATTTTGCTGTAGAATTTTTAAATGAAAGCGAGGAAGGATATAAATTAGGTTTACCCTTAGTGTAAAAAAATTATAAAACTGTTTCGGGTCCTGCGTGAACTGAACCCTACAACGAGTCAAATAATTCTTATAACACTGAGCGTTGAGCACGGTAAAATTCGACCGAGCTTTAATATAATTAGATGAAGCAGTTAGAGAGCCGGTAAGTTTAAATTTATTATAAAGCCTAGACTTTATGTTTTTTAAGCGTGTCAGCTCCTTATTAAACCAAGGTGGTTTACTGGAGGCCGACGGATAGGTTAACGGAACACATAATGAGAAGAAAGAGTTCATGGCACTGTAAAAAATGTCCACGGCGGCTGCCATGTCAGTGCATACGTAGACGTTAGACCAATTAAATTCAGATATTAAACTGTTTAAATAAAAACACAAATTCGGAGCGCAAAACAAAAACACGACCGTTCGCTGTGAAAGTGAAAACGATATTGAATAATCAGTAATGTGAAGGACTGCGAATTGGAGCTACGAATTGGAACATGGAATTGAAACAACGGATCGTATCGATGGACTAATGGAGTGGAGCGGCAATTGGTTATTGCGGGCAGGCGACCTCCTCCATCGGAAGCAGGACGACCTTCGCAATGGGACGCTTGATGAGTCCCCGCGCAGTGCGGATGTCGACCACACGGACATGGCCATCGACTCCTTGAAACTCCGCGTCAATTCTGCCTAATCGCCACTCATTGGACGGAAGGTTGTCTTCCTTGACGACTACCATATCCCCGGCACGGAGATTTCTTGTACGAGCTCGCCACTTATTCCGCTTATGGAGTTCCTTGAGGTACTCCTCCTTCCATCGCAGACGAAAGTGCTGATGGAGAGCCTTCAGGTGTTGCCAGCGGTTTATAATGGATGTGGTGACCCCCTTGATTTCGGGTTCAACCACGGCGAGGAGATTGCCGCCAACAAGAAAGTGCCCAGGCGTAAGTGCCAACAAGTTGGCGGGATCTTCGGACATTGGAGAGAGCGGACGCGAATTAAGACACGCCTCTATTCTAGCCAGAAGTGTGGACAGGTCTTTAAACGTGTACTTTCGCGTGGCCGTAGACTTGTAAAACAAGGTTTTGAAGCTTTTTACGCCTGCTTCCCACAAGCCTCCAATGTGGGGTGCTCCTGGAGGAATGAACTGCCAGAGCAGCTGCTGGTGACTAAGGCCCCCGTCACCGCCTCTTTGAGAGCGTGGAGATGACGGGGCATCCTCTTCGGGACACGAAACGGGCGAAAGCGGCGAGAAACTTTTCAGTAGTAAGGTCGGACGTAGGCTCTAAGTGGATGGCCTTAGAGGAGAAGCACACAAACACCAACACATACCCTTTGGTGATGAGACAGGCTCGTCCCGTATAGTTCTTGATGTCGAAGGGACCGGCGTAGTCCATGCCGGTGTATGTGAAAGGACGCGAGAAGGAGGTCCGTTCCTTTGGCAAGTCTCCCATGAGTTGCGTTTGCAACTTCTTTTTGTGGATGACGCATACCTTGCACGAATAGATGACATACTTAACCAAATTCCTCACCCTCGGGATCCAGAACTTGGAACGAATCAGGCGGATAATTAGCTGATAATTAATTAGTTATCCGATGCGTAAAGTGGACGATGAGCCGAGATAGATGGCACTCGTATTGGAGAATGATGGGGTGTCGTTCATCGTATTGGAGAAGTTCGGAAGTTGTGACCCGGCCGCATGCTCTCATGAGCCCATTAGAATCAAGGAATGGGTTAAAATTTTGAACCAGACTGGATGTTGGAACTGGTCGATTTTGGCTTAAGCAGCCCATCTCAAGGACGAAGTGCCTTCGTTGTGTAATGGAAATGAGAAGTCGCTCAGCTGACACGATTTCAGAAGCTGTCAAGCGATCCTCTATCGACGACACGAGCTTCCGCGAGCGCTGGATAAAGCGATGGACGTAGGCGGGAACACGCAGCGCCTTGTCGAGTGAGGAAAAACGCTCAAGAATTTCTTCAGGCGGAACCTTCGCAACATGAACTTTAACTGCTCGTTTCTCGAGGTCAGTTACAGGGGAAACATCGTCTTGACTGGGCCACTCGCTAAGGGGCCTTCGCAACCAGGCAGGACCCTGCCACCACAGTTGGCTGTCCGCGAGGTCTTGGAGCGCTATTCCCCGGCTGGCGAGATCTGCCAGGTTATGCTCACAAGTTGGTCTCGATCTGAGAGTCTATTGGAAACGGCCCGAATTGCCGAAAGGTGTTTCCAATAAATAGGCTCATCAGCAGATGGAGGAACATAAGAGCATGTTATGTAAATAAAACTACCTGGGAATGGTAGTTTTACACAGATGAATTCACAATCTGTGATATCATCTAAGACGACCAGTTCGGAGATAAGGCAGGAGTCAACGGCAATTATAACTCCACCTCCTCGCTGGGAAAGACGGTCCAATCTATAAATTGTGTACTTACCTGGAAAAATTTCGGAGCTGAAAATCTCCGGGTGTGGTCGCAGTGGTCGCAGAGGTTTGTGACAGCCAAGGGAGTTGTACTCCCACTGGCCGCTTTTTTTTCTTTTTAGCCTCGTATTCTTTAACTACAACGTGCTCGGGCCAGAAGTCACCAGAGCAAATTGTGTCAAAGAACTTGAGCGAGTCACTTATCTTGAAAGATGAAATGTCTCTGGCGTAAGAAAACTTGAATTTTTACACATTTAAATTTTCGGCTTGGGTTTTGCCGTTTATATAGGCAAGTACATCTTCAGATTCGAGATCAGGGGCAAGCCTCGAGGTGGAACAGCTGTAAGGGTCTTTGGTAGAACACCGGCCGGTAATCCGGGCCTTGTTTGACCCTGGGTATTTTTTATTATTGAAGTCTGCGGTGTCAGGGGTTGGACACCGCAGCGGACTCAACGGACTCAACTGTAATTACTGGCGGAGCTGTCGCCAATTCCACCCCGGCACATTCGGTTACCGAATCAATAAATGCACCCGATCGCAAAACCATTGGAGATGGTATTGGGGTCGGGGGCTCTGCCGATGGGGTGTGCCCAATCTTGGGTTGCTGGGATTGGCACAGTTGCTGCCGACCAGTAGCTGATTTTTTGCGCTTTGGGGACTCGTTTAACAGCTTCAGACTATTAAACTGAACATCTAACGCGGAGAACAGGTCGTTCGCTTTGCGAAAATTGACCATTAGTTCTTTAAAACCGCTTCTGGTCTGGCGCATGAAGGATAACATTTCCTTCTCAACCTCGCGACAGGCATGGCAACAATAATGTAATCCAATATTCTTGGATATTACATCCGCGGCACGGCCCGTAACTTCAACGCACTTGGCGTGAACTACCGTGTCGCAAAGCCAACAGTAAAGCGAAGGCGTATCTGCCAAAACATTTTTTTGGCAGCCTTTAATTCCGCAGACAATATTTGCAGACATAATCACAATGCTCAGACCACTGTGCCAGAAAAAAAGATAAGACAGAATACGGTTAGCGGGGAAAGTGCGTGCGAGGGCAAGAGAGCGGGAGAGCTTGGAACCGCTTAGCTGCAGCTATACGCAACGAAGCTTAAGCGGGAAGAGAAAACACAAAAGGAAGGCGAGAAAAACCGTCTTAGTAAAAATAACTAAAGCGAAAAAATACAAATAATTTAGCACAGAAAAAGAAATAGCACATGCACACGCGGCAGCAAAACGGTATACGTTAATAAATTATTTAAGTGACAAAAAAATGAAACCCCGGTGGCAAATAAAAACACAAATTCGGAGCGCAAAACAAAAACACGACCGTTCGCTGTGAAAGTGAAAACAATTGTTCTTGGTCACCCGATTTGCCACGAACGTCGTCCAGTGACACGCTGGCTTATGCAACCAGGCGAGAACGATTGTAGAGTCCGTCCAACAGTGCAAGGCGGACGCAGGCCCTGGCATATTTGGAAGGATGGAATCAGCCATCTCGGACAAGAGCAAGGCTCCGCACAGCTCGAGCCGCGAAAACGACAACGTTTTTACTGGCGCCACACGCGTCTTTGCCGTTAGTAAGGTCACCTCTAAAGTAGACCCAGCCTCCACCCGGACGTACGCTTTCTGGGATGCGTCGCAGAATCCAAGATGCTCGATGTTCAAATGCGGCCGGAACCTGACCCATCGGGGAATACGAATATTGTCAAGTGCGGAGTAACTTTCCAGAAAGTCAACCCATCTTTGATAAAAATCTTGAGGAAGGGGAACGTCTCACCCTAGCTCCTGGAGCCAAATGTCCTGCATAAATTGTTTGGTTAAGGCCAGAGACTTGGGCTTGAATGGTCTTAAACGGCAGTTTGACGAGGTTGAATAGCCTCTCCGTGATAAAGGCGTCGGAACCAGAGTCGATCAAGGCACGCGCTTCGAAAGTGCACCCTAGGTGGCTAATATCGATAAGCGCGGTGCCCAATAGTACGGCTTTTGAGCCAGAAGCGAAGCACACTTGCACGTCAGAGTGGTCTTCTGAAGTGCTCGTATTTCTTGGGGACGCCGAGGGTCGAGGCCTTGCTGGCGCAGACGGAATTGGAGCGGTCGCGAAAGGATTGCCACGGTGCAGGAGGGTGTGATGACGGCTGTGACATGTGAAGCAGCTATGGGCACTCGTACAGTCCCGCTGCTGGTGCCCTCGAGCGAAACAGTTCAGGCACAGCTGCCTCCTCTTAATGTAGTCGGAGCGACCGTTCACATCCATTCCAAGGAAGCGCGGACATACGCGAATAGGATGGTTTTCCCTGGCACACAGATCGCACCCTCTGGGGGCTGGAGTCACTCTGGCCTCATATGAGTTGAGCCGGCGCTCTGAGGCACTCGCAGGGGTCGACCTGGGCGGAACTTGCCCCGAACTGCTAGGCCTGATATCGTCGATGGCCTCCAGCGTACGGTGGCGCTCTGTCAGAAACGAGTCTAACTCGTTCGAGGTTGGAATTTCGGCCTTGTTGTGGATGGATTGCTCCCACATGGACAGTGTGGTGTTGGGAAGTTTCGACCCGGATGGAGGACATCGATAAGGCTGTTAGGCAACTCTGGATGGTGCCTTGCCACTCTATTAGAGCGGCTCCTGACTCTTGGGGGACTACCGGAAGGTTGAATAGAATTTTTAACAGGCTATTGACGAGTAGCCCTCGATTTTCGAACCGGTCGGTGAGGCTTTGCCATGCAGAGATGAACCCTTCATTTGTGAGAGGTGCCTTTGACACAATGGCATCTGCATCGCCACTTGTTTTATGACAAAAGATGGAACAGCTTTTCCACCGGTGTGAGACGCGAATTATGGATATAGATCGCAGTAAAAAGGTCTCGGAACGTTGGCCCCAGTGAAGACTTCGGTGTCCACTGGTGGCAGACGACAACCCGTAGAAGAGGGTGGTTGACTACTGGCGGAAGCCTGTGGGGATTTGGAGGTAGCCTTGTCAAGTACGTCCTGAAGCTGGATCACACACTTCGAATACACAGAATAGCAGTAATTGTACTTTGATTCTAGTACTGATGCAGTGGTCGTAGTGTCGTCGGACTCGGCCAGGAGGTCGGAGCAGCTCTCGTAGCTTTTCTCCACCTTTTCCCACAGGGCCCGGACTTGGTCCCGGTGGACTTGGCACATTCCAGGGGACAATCTGTCTGTGTCAGGGGCAGCCGGAGTGTGGAGGTTAGGTTCGAAGTGGCTAACACGGTCTGTTGTGGCAATAAACTTCTTAAGGGCAACATCTACCGCATTTTGAGCCATCTTGGACATGGATCGAGTAACTTTTGTCGCTGGACCGGGGCAAAGGTCCACGGAATTGTCGCTTTTTGCCCTTGAGATGGCAGTTGCTGCCTTTGACGTTGACGGAGTCGAGCACGGAGACGGGCGCGGAGATGCGGATTGGGACCTGTCCAAGCGGATTGACGGGAGCGGACGTGGCTTCTTGTCGTCACCTATGGGCATTCTCGGACTCACGGATGGTCACACTAATGCGCTCGGCACGATCTGTGTCGCTAAGAAGCTAATCGTGGCCCAAAGGATACACACGAATTAAGAAAAGAAGACCCAAATATGGGTAGTGTGACGACAACGGAAACAGCACCCACGAAAAAAGAGTGTCAGCGGCAGACGAAGGGAAACAAAGGCGAGTCCTCAGCGGAGAAGTTCGCCCACGAAGCACAGGTGGCTGAATGGGACAGAAAAAGAACGACAGCGAATGCTGCTGCAGGTAGTAAATGGTGAAGTATTAATAATACATAAATATTCAAAAGAGAGAACAATTGCATAAAAAACATAACGACGTGCAAGTGCAAATAGGAGTTCAGAGGGGAAGGCACAACAAGCATCATGGCTGGGGGTTCGCAAAAGGAGGTGACTAAAAAATGTGCAAATAAAACTAACGAAACAAACAAAATTAAATTCTAATTGTCACGCAAGCGACCGTATATGTGTACATCAACCGCTGAAAAGGCAAAGGGATCGCTTGTGCGGAACAATTTACAACAATTATACAAAGAAGTTTCTGTGTGTGATGACCGTATATGTGTACATCAATCGCTGATAAAGCACCGGGATCGTCAATACACAGAAGCTCATAAAAAGAAACCAACGAAAAATGGTAAATTTGACATCTCAAACTACTGTGTATGGTGACCGTGTGTATGTCAGGAAGCACTTGGTTGCCTTGAGAGAGTGTGGTTTTGTAGTTGTGTGGTTATGAAGCGATGGTAGCCTGGAGTCGTTGTCAGATTTTGGGGACACCATAAGCTAGTTTGAAGGGAAAAATAAGGTAGTATGGCAACGCTGTTTGTATTGTAGCTTTGTATCTGCCGCAAAGTGTGGTTCGTTTCACACAAGAAAATGGCATTAAGTTGATAGACGTCGAATATAAGACTTGTGACCAAATCTTGCTCCGCAGGAAGCATCCACCTAACCGAATACCACCTATGCGCCAAAGTGCACATCAACCACCGACAAAGCACCGGGACCGTCCGTATACAGTGGTTTAAAAAAATAAGTGTACATTTTGTGATTAACGACCGTATATGTGTACAACAATCGCTGTTGAGGCACCGGGATCGTTTTCATTTATCAATTTACATTAACGCAAATTTACTAAATTAAATACATATAAACAAGAATCTTAAAAAAAAGCGAATGAAGAAATTATAACTGCATAAATATTACACAAAACATAAAAAATCACACACACTATTCTCTTCAGAAAATGTAAGCATTTGTGTGTTTGTGCTGACTTCGCTTGTGAAATTCTTGCTGTGTCACTGTGCATTACCGACATCTAATACACATATTTTGATTTAATTTAAAAAGATATAATAAGTAATCTATTGAAAATAATTAAAATTTGTAAGCTGAGACAATTTTTAGAACAATTGACAGTAGGATTTTCAATATTTTGCAGCGCTCCGAGTCGCTTTGAAAATGAAAACGTTTTCGTGCTTTCAAACCTATTTTTTAGGAAGTCCCATTGGATTTCTAAAAAATAAAACTCATTGCAAATAAAAGATTGGGCATTATACTACTTGACAACAATTTTTTGTTACATTTTTTTTATTTATTTTTTTTTTTGCCTTTTTTGGTGATTAAAAAATGAAGAAATTTTGTTTTTTTTTATTTGAAAAGGAAAAATTTTGTTTCATTTCTCAACAATGATTCATTTCAACTACAAGATACAGTGTTATTTTGTTGTACTTCTCTAAGTAAATGGAAGTAAATACATAGTAAATACTGAATCGTACGTGTCCGCAAATTATCCGTGTCATTGAAGTGCTTTGGTAAACCAAATTTTTCGTTTTTTGGTCTGACGTTAACACAAACAAAGCGGATGGTTTCCCAACTCGTGAACACGCAACGTATAACTTCACATGTGAAAAACAATGATTTTCTAAATTTATCCCGCAAACAATAAGCGATTGGCCTTGCGACTTGTTAATTGTCATTGCGAACGCAACTGGAAATTGCAATCGTTTGAAATCAAACGGAAGATCAGTAGGATTCACTGGTATTCGAGGAATACATACATTTTCACCTGCGTAATTTCCATTGGTAATGGTTGCCTCAATCAAATTCGGCATAAGTCTTTTTCCGAAAGTCGAGTACCGTTGCAAAGTCGCGTTGGATTCAAATTGCGCAATATGTATCATAATAACTGTACCAACTTTGAGTTGCACGTTATGTGGTGGAAATCCTGGTAAGTCCAGAGAGTTCAAAAACTCTGTTGGATAATTTTCTACATTATCGGGATTTGTTATGGAATCAACGGATTTGTATGTTCAAGCAATTTTTGCTTGAATGGTGGAATTCATTGCGTGTACATCGTTATTCTTTGCGGCAAGAAGTGCTCTTTGACTCAACCAAGCATAATTCTGATAATTCTCACTAATGTTTGGGAAAACCTTTTCAATAAGTGCTAATTGAGAGTCTACAAATCGGCAATCGTTTGTAAGTGTAATTAATCCCAACTAACGTTCTCTAACGCCGTCAAACACTTTATACCAACAACAGATAATATACCGATTCACACAAAATATTACCGTTACCCATTTGTACATAAAGTCGAAGTTTGAAAGCAAATTTCAAAAATGCTCGAACAATAAATCATAAAAAGTAGTCATTCCACTTGGAGTGCACCCGTTTGGGTCGTTCCTAAGAAAAGTGATATCGCAGGCGAAAAAAAAAATGGCGTTTGGTAATCGATTTTCGTAAACTAAATGAGAAAACTGATTCTGATAGATATCCTATTCCGAACATTGCAAATATACTAGACAGCATAGGAAAGACCATGTATTTCACAACAATAGACTTAGCAAGTGGCTTTCACCAAATTCAAATGAACCCACGCGACGCAATCAAGACGGCATTTACCGTCGATAATGGGCATTATGAGTTCACGAGAATGCCCTTCGGTCTTAAGAACGCTCCTGCCACGTTTCAACGCGTTATGGACAACGTCTTAGGTGACTTAGTCGGTAACGTCTGCCCCGTACATCTCGACGACATAATAGTATTCTCACCCTCACACAAAAACATATAGCATATATTAAATCCGTATTCACAAAACTACAAAACGCAAATCTAAAAATCCAACCGAGCCAGTGTAGCTTTTTAAGAATGAAAATCGACTTCTTGGGATACATCGTCACTCAGGAAGAAGTGAAACCAAATCCACTTATAATTCGAGCCATCAAGGACTTTCCCTGCCCAAAAACAAATAGAGAAATTAAGTCATTTTTAGGACTATTAGGGTACTACAGGAAATTCATAAAGGACTTTACGAAAATAACTAAACCCATAACAAGATAGTTAAAAGGAATTAAATCTATAATAATAGACGATGAATTTAAACAAGCAGTCGAAACGTCGAAATCTTCTTTGTAATGATCCTATACTAAGATACCCCGATTTCAACAAGCCGTTCACGTTGACCGCAGACGCAGGTAATTATGGGATAGGCTCTGTGTTGTCACAAGGCCCAGACCCATATCCTTCGCTAGCAGGACATTATCGGACACGGAAATTCGCTATTTTACGAGAGAGAAGGAAGGGAAGGGACATTTACTTCCCTCATTTAAAAGACATAATCACAAAATTATAAAAACTGCAAACAAAAACTAAGCAGGTGCTTAACCCTCAAGTACGATAGTCACCCCCATAGACCATTGATGCAAACCCCAACCGCCCCAGAAGGACCATTGGAGGTCGGGCAAATAGAAATTAGTTCCATTAATAATACTTGTAACCTCACCAAAATCGACAAATTCTCCATGCTAGCTCAAGCCTACCCCGTTAGCAATAGAAATTCAATAAAAGTCGCCGATGCCCTATTACAATTCATAAGTCATTACGGTGCACCAAAGAAAATAATTTTCGACCAGGGCGCGGAATTTTCGGGCAGTCTGTTCATCGATCTCCTAACCCAATTCCAAATAGCAGCTCATACAACCTCATTCGAACAATTAACCGGCAACGCTTCTGTAGAAAGACTGCATTCCACCTTAACCGAACTATATAGAATAATCATGACCAAACGAAAGAAAGCACGCCTAGAATGCGGACATGACCAAATACTCAATGAAGCAGTTGCAACATATATCAATGCAATACACTCCAGCACTTCCTATACCCCTTTCGAGCTCTTCCACGGAAGAACTCACTTATTCAACAAAACAATAACATTCGACAATCACCACGCCTACCTTAAGAAATTAAACGAATTCAGACAAGAAATATACCGAAAAGTCCATTAACACTTAAACGCAAACACAGAAAAAAGGTTGGCTAAATTAAATGAGGAGAAAGAGCCACCAGTTCAAGTCAAACCCAATGATATAGTACTTAGGAAAGAAAACCGTAGAAACAAGATGACACCGAGATTTTCACAACACAAAGTAGATAGAGACAATGGCGTCACCTCGCTAACATGGAACAGGACTAATACAATTATTCACAAATATTAACATACCTACAAATTGTCTACAAATAGCTACACATCCTTGTAAAATTCATACTTACACTCATACATACTTTTGTAATAAATATTCAGTCTCATTTTGTTCTCCACACAAAATAGTCGTTTTGATTGTAAGCTTCCTGCATGCTAAGCAATTTTTCCAGTTGACTGTTCACCAGCGCTCGTTTATTTTCGAAACGCTCCGAGAGATTTTTCCAAGCTGAGCGGAAGCCATAGTTGGTGAGTGGCGAATTGGAAACTATGGAATTAGCTTCACCACTAGTCTTGGCATTTAAATAGAACAGCTTTTCGACAGGGGTCAGCGCAGTATTGTCATAGCGCTCGGACTTGGTCGAGGTGAATTTGGCAGGTATGCTTGGATGGACTGGGTGCTGCTGGTTTGCTGATTATGGACTCGAAGCAACTCAGAAAATCTGGTCTGTATTAATATATATACTATATATACTTTTTATACCCTTGCAGGGTGTTATAATTTATTACGTATTCGTAATGTTGAACCAAATTTTTATATGTATAAATGTTGTATACAATTCCTGTTAGTTATACTTCCCATTTGACAACATTTTATTAATTCATAATGATCCAATTGTAAGCTGCAAGGGTATACAAACTTCGGCGTGCCGAAGTTACCTTTCTTTCTTGTTTTGGAATGATTTATATTTGTCGAAGGCTAGATATTGGAATTTACGAACCAATCGGAATATATATTAGAATTTTAATTTGTCGAATATATTGGTTATATGCGGAAGGTTCGGCCTTAAATCAATCATATTTATTTAGCGGGAAACAGAAATGACCACACTAATGCGGATATGGAAGCGCAGTTAAATTTGGAACGGAATTATTTCTTTAAAATATTATAAAAAAAATTTTAAAATTATTTTCTGTGGGTGGACTTATTCAGTTGACCGCTGCTGTATTTGGCGTGGTACTGTTTACGAAGATAAGGCGTGCGTCTGAATCTGCTTGTGCATTAGCCGTATGTCAAGGCAGAATAGCGAAGACAACGAGAGGCGGAACAAATTTCCAAAAATCGGAGCGTCGACTTGCCGACGATTATGTATGTAATTGCAATGTGTATATGTAAGTATGTTTATTTGGATAGAGCAAGGAAAGTAAACAATTAAATATACAAATTCAGTTGGTTTTGATGTGCCTTGGTTTTTTGATATATTTATTTGTAGTAGCTGTGGACTGTAATTGTAGAATATTTAAGTTTTATGTTCTGGAATTATTAAATATATAATATATTATATATTCAATAAGAACAATTTGAATTTATTTATGCTATGTAAATAACTTAACCTTTTCATGCCCAAATTAAACTCGGAACACATAGAAAATATTTAACGCCATAAATGATTAATAGGAGCCCCAATTAGCGTTCATTTTGATTTTCGATACTCTAAGTCCTTTGGTATGTCCTTACTTCAATGTTGCTTATAGGCAACATTTGTCCATCCACACTCTTTATAAAACAATTTTCAAGCCCAACTTTATACTTTTATCACAGTCTTACCTATTTTAAAGATGTGTACGTACTTATTTTTTAATATTTGTCACTAATTTTAGTAAATCGCACTTTTTCACGGACACTTTTTGGCAAAATTTTTCGGCAGCTGTGGTCGCTTCGAATAATTAGTGATAACTGAGCACACGCTGCAGCTGCATTCGCAAAAATTACCAAAAATGAAAGAATATTAATAAGGCGAATCCACAAAAAAAAAAGTTCACAAATATTTTGAATCGTAACCGAAATTTAAATTTAAAGTCAATGTTGCCTATAGGCAACAGTGGGCATGAAAGGGTTAAATACCTTGCCGGTATATTTAGGAATTTAATATATTTAATTAATTTTGTGTAAATTGCTGGTGGCAATTATAGGTTATTGGAGTGGACTGTGTAGGAAATATGTAGGAGCATATATGTATGTATGTAGGTGGAAATAAATGCAAGCGGAACACAGTGAACGAAAAGAAATTCGGAATTGGAAGTTTCACTGTGGCTTTTGGCATTAATTTAAACACACGGATAAATATGCGGAAATTAATTTTGTTTGGAATCGGTAGCTGCCGTAATGTCGGATCAATCGGACTTGGATTTTACAATAATCATATAGAGAAGTTAGGCGAACTGAGTTTCGCAAACTAAACTGTATGACCGACAGCAAATGTAAATATTACTTATCTTGTGCGCTGTTAAGCCACCGAAGCTGCTGGGGAAGGAATTATCTGGCTCGAAGGAAGTGGAGGGGGTGGCTTCAGCACTCGATAAATAAAAACACGGAAGAAACTATTTTCGGGATATTGCGCGACGTGCGGTCTTTATTGTTAGAAGTAGGAATTAGAACTAAAATACAAGAAGACTTAAAACTAGCTTCGGAGAGCGGATTGGAAGCCCTATGGACCAAAAGCCCAAAGGAAGAGGGAGAGAGAGCGAGGGTGTACGGGATCACACTGCCTCTGGAAAATAAACGCCCTTTTGGCGTGAACAGTGTTTTTTAAATTATTAAATAGTAGATATATAGTAATTAATTTAATAAATAGAATGTAACAATTGGATATACTTTGATGGATAAGCGTGTATTAGTTTATTTCAATATCAATAATTATTAATTTTAAATTGAAGTGGAAACGGTGGAATCGAAACACCTTGCTTATTTTTTGCGAAAACGTAATCGTTGGGACACTGTGCCGGCAAAGCAACGCTCTTGTCGTTATGTATGTATGGCAATGCAAAGGTCTTGCATGTATGTATGTAGGCGTGCGCAGGTAGCGGCGGCGGGACAAGTGCATGGAAGGAAAGAGAAGGCTCGATCGCTGCTGAACTATGTAAATATGTATGTATGTAGGATCAGCATGCAAATGTGTTTGGATTTGTGGTTTTTATTTGTACAGTGGAAACCCGATAACTGAACTGCTGAGGGCGTACAAAAATATTTTGGAGGGAGAAAATATTTTCAGAGATGGGCATGCAGAGCGGTGTGTGGGGGGCATGTGTTGAATGCTTCGATTTGTGGTACAGTGGAAACACGATAAGTGGACTGTATTTGGAATTTGGCATATAGTAGCATATAGGAGTTTACACAAAAGGAAAAATTAATCTTGCAGCAGTGTGAACGAAATTTAATGTTCGGACCACTGCTGAAGACCGGCAGAGAGAGAGGGAGATAGAGGAACCTCGTACTTATCTTGAGCGGAAGAATCCCCGGAACTGGGACCCCGGGCTCGATGGGACCAAATGTTAAGTCGGGGGCGATCCTTCCGTTATAAAATAAGTCCGTGAAGAGGAGAGTTGGTCAACGACGCAGAGGAAGAAAAATAAGTCCAATGGAAAAAAGCTCGGGGGCGTCGTGAAGGAACAATTCATTTATTTCGGCTTCATGCATGTAGCTAAAAACTAAGCAAAGACAAAGAGGTCAGGGAAGCTGGCTGCCGCGAGCAGGTGAGATCGGCAGCGGCCGACCCTGCTGTTCGGAAAGAGAGGTGCGAAGCCCGAGAGTGCGAGTGCATTAAAGAGGGCGAGAGCGAAAGCTCCGCCCGTCAGCGTGCAGCAGCGCACCATAGGCCGCTGAACTAAACAAAGAATATAATCATCTTGTGAGTCGCCAGTTTTCTCCATCATCAAACTCAATTGTATTATTTGTTACAACTATTTTATTATTTCCCAACATTAATTGACCAGATTCATTTTTGTGTGGACCATATGTCTTATCCAAAATGTGTTCTCGTGCCAGCTCACTAACATTTAGATTTTTTTAACTCTCTTCAAGCAGCGATTGTTGAGTTGGTTCCAATGTAGACGTGTGGGGTGAGGGGTGAGTTGATAATACACTTCATGTGTGAGTACCCGCTTGGTTTGATAACACGGGTGATGATTGATGTGAATGATGATCAGTTGGTGAAAATGAAGAATCATTATCCATAGCTGGTTGTATTGTAAGTTTGATAAGTTTAGTAGACTGGTACGTCAGTGCCGTTTTGAGGTTGTTCTTCGAATGTTCATTTATTGTCGAAAATAAGTGGTCTTAGCCTAAGTACATAGGAAAGGCTGGCGACTGCGCTGCCGTCGACAGCGGCAGAAGAGCAGCCGTATATATATATATATATGTTCTAGAGAGAGACGATTTTATGAGCATATATGGATTACACGCGGCCAGCGTGGGAATGCTGACTTAGCGTGAAGCATAAGTGGGTGATTTTATTTCACGCTCACTTCAGTTTATTTGTTTATGTAATGCAACTAAGTGTTACTGTGTACTTATAGGTACAGTGTACCCTCGATATATGCACATACTACACCTCCCCCTTTTTTAAAATAACGTAATGAAATGAAGTTATTTTCTATCAACTATCATTATAAAATAAAAATTACTAAAATATTACTTTTAATGAATTAACATGATTTATGATATAGAGTTTTTAAATGAATAAAGGAAAAATATATATTTTGAATTAATAAAAATTCGATTATATTTATGTCTTTGTTATTTTATTTTGGCTGATCAGGCCGTTATTTAAGTTTTATTATGAAAGGTTTGGCAGTGATTGCCTTGTTTATAATTCTATTTGTGCTTTTTTAGCCTATCTTTATGTACTATTTGTTGTTTCTTACTTCCTGTTGTGACGATCCGTCGTTGGTCGGGCGGCTCAGGGATGGCCAGGATCTGTCGCAGGTATTTATTTGTGTCAGGTGTAGCTGCTAGAAGAGATTCCGACCCGGTCCCATAGTATAAGTCAAGGGAATTACTTAGTAATTAGTTAAAGAGTACGTTTATTCAGGTTTAGATTTACAATTTAGTGAAAACTGGATGGCGTGTCCGCTCGTTCGGCTCCTTCCGTCAGGATCTGTGTGCTCGGCTCCCGGTCTGGTGTCCTGGATGATACCTGTCGCCTCTTAAGACAACGCAACAGTTTGCGGAGTGTCCGCTGGGTGCCCTGAATTGAGCCGATCGCTGTCTGTGGCTGGAACGATAAGAAGCCGTCTCGGAACCTTTCGGTCGGCCGCGAGAGCGAGCGAAGATATCTCGGGAACTTTTCAGTCGACCGCGAGAGCGAGAAACAAGATATAACTCGGGGACTTTCCAGTCGGCCGCGAGAGCGAGAGACAAGATATAACTCGGGAACTTTTCAGTCGACCGCGAGCGAGCGAGACAAGATATAACTCGGGAACTTTTCAGTCGACCGCGAGCGAGAGAGACAAGATATAACTCGGGAACTTTTCAGTCGACCGCGAGCGAGAGACAAGATATAACTCGGGAACTTTTCAGTCGACCGCGAGCGAGAGACAAGATATAACTCGGGAACTTTTCAGTCGACCGCGAGCGAGAGAATAATACTTAGCTCGGGAACTTTTCAGTCAACCACGAGACGAGACTTAACCCGGAAACCTCTCGGTCGGCCACGGGATAGACGTATTGTGGATCGGTGAACCGAGCCGGGGAAAGGCGGGTTAGGGGGGAACAAAGTAACTACTAGGGTAGCTAACTACGATTTATTAGCCGACCAGATCAGAAGATCTGGCTGGGCCCAAAAAAGTGACTTGGCTGCTGACTACTTGGGAGGCTTACCTCAGCCGATCGCTGTTGGCTGCTGAGTGACGATACAAGGGCTGAGGGTCGCCTTATATAGGGATCCGGCAGGTTTCAGTGTGCCTGTCCGCCTATCAGGCGTTAGCCCTTTCCCTACTATGCCTAACGCCTTCTCCCCGCAGTGTGCCCGCTTGTGCCCGCGATAGGGCGCGCGCGCCCTTCGTTTAAATTCAAAATTCTTTCTCTCTACGCTTGTCTTCTCTGTTTCTTTTCTTGTTATTCTCTTTCCTTCTGTTTCTTCGTTTACAGTTTTTATTTATATTTCTTTGATTATTTTATTATTTCTTACATTTTACCGTTATGTGCGCGGTCACGCGTCACACTGTTTTAATGGTTATATTGTCATTTATTCCTATATCTACTACGTCATAAGGACCTTCGTATTTTTAATTCGAAATTATTTGTATTCCTATCATATCTTAATTTTCTATCCGCTTTTGCTTTTTCTAACATTCTTCTAGCTCTATTGTACGACATTTCTAGTCTGCATTTAAGTTCTTTAGAGTAATCGTCTAAGTTGTATATTGGGTCTATTTCGTTTATCTTACTGAAATCTTTGAATTGTCTGGGTAGTCTGCCAAATACTAGTTCGTATGGGCAGTAGTCATGGACTATTGAGGGTGTTGTATTGAAGCAATAAGTGAAATATGGTAACCAAATGTCCCAATTACTTTTGTCAACCGATATGTATGAACGTATATATTCATTAAAAGTTCGGTGGCTTCTTTTTTATTGTTCCTAAAGTTTGATGATGGTGAGAGCTAGATGTTAGATTTTCTATATGCATATATTTGCATAATTCATTCATAAGTGAATTTTTGTATTCTGTACCTTGATCCGTAATGAACGTCTTCATTGGACCGTACTTCAGTACAAATGATTCAAATATAGCCTTTGCAATTGATTTAGCACTTTTATTCGGCGTTGGAATAGTGACTAAAAGCTTGGTTAGATCGCATATGATTGTAACTGCATACTCATTTCCGTCTTCCGATTTCGGTAGTGGACCAATGGTATCAATTAAAACAGTATCAAATGCTGTTGCTGGCGTTGGCATCAACGTTAATGGAGTTTTCGTATGTGTTGTAATTTTGGCTTGTTGGCATTTCAAACAAGTCTTTACATACTTTGAGATTGTCTTGGTCATCTGGGGCCAATAATAAAATCTTTTGATTTTTGACTGGGTTCGGTTGGGTTCTATTATAATACTGTGTCTAACACTGGTATTATGTAGTCTTTTACCGAATGAACTGAGAACTTTTAAGCATTGGACTTTATATTCTTCAGTGAGTTTGCCTTTGTTTGTTACTATAAGGTTTTGTAATGCGTTGTATTGCGTTATCAATATCTTTATGTGAAAAATAAGCGTCTGAGTTTTTATCAGCACGTTTTTATTGATACATTTATATGATTTATCAAAAGCATCTCTAATATTGCTTATCGATGTTGCTAAATTTAGCCATTCCATGTATGTACATTTTAGCGATGTAATCGCACTTGTACCCTTTTGGTGTTGTTTCTGTTAGATTTTGTCTAAATCATTGGCTCGACTCATGTAAGTCTTTTTCAACGATCCTTTGTGAAGCTGATAAAGCTTTAAGGCAAGGTTAAGGGCTGAGAGGATAACTAAGATCAAAAGTAGCACGTATTGTGCGTTTAACTGTGGAGTTGTATCCACGACTTCTATTCTATTGACAACATTTGCGGTGTTGTCGTCCGCTTTCGACTGTGTGTGTCCCATTTTGATATGGGGAAAATTAGTCTTTATTTGTACATCAAAAGTTCAAATTTTAGATTTGAAAATTTGTCATTTATTTGTTATTTTTGATCAAAGACATAGATATATCTTGAAGTTTTAATAGTTTTAAACTGTTGTTAAACTCTGTATCATATTCTTAATTGATGAATGGATTCATTATACTCAGTTTACATAGGTGGAAATTTGCAAGTTTACAATATTATTACTTATATTAAGTTTAAGACTGAGCATAATGTGTTAGTTATGAAAATGGGGCCCTGATAAATTAGTAATTTTGTTGTAGCGGAAACCGCATCGACAACATTAATATTATTTGGGCGGTTGGGGCTATGGCGTATAACGCAGCTCGCCGCTTTACTTCGCACCACGAAGTTGTTGGTTGAGGGCTGCAAGGCGCTCTTTGTAGCGCTGTCTATCTTCCTCGTTGGTTGCTGTCTTCAGCAAATCGATGTTGAGCCTTCGGGCGCTGACCAACTTGATCCGGCGGCCACCTCTCTTCTTCTTAAGTGGCTGCTCCCTCGCTGCGGTCCGTGCCTATTGCCTCTTTGAGACTTGGCACATCCCTTTGCTCGACAGGAGCAGGGTGTTGGAAAGTCGGCTTTGTAGACATTCGCTGTTGTCCCTCGGCTCGTCCACACGTTGCTGTAGTGTGCGGCTCTGCGCATCACAGTTTGTAAAGATGTTTGTGTTTCTTTCTCTCTCTCTCCAGCTTGCGGTGATTATGCTATACACACATGGATAATTTCAGTTAAGCATTGCATTATTATTATTTCATTAGGATATATGTAATACACATTGTGTATGCACTTTGTCTTGAGCTGAAATGATTTTCTTTTGATACACATTAACTTATTATTGGTGGTGTTTCACTCGTTGTCCGAAGAGCTTTAGCTCTTTTTGGCACGGTCGCCATGTAAGTTTGATAAGTTTAGTAGACTGGCACGTCAGTGCCGTTTTGAGGATGTTCTTCGAATGTTCATTTATTGTAGAAAATAAGTGGTCTTAGCCTAAGTACATAGGAAAGGCTGGCGACTGCCCTGCCGTCGACAGCGGAGAGAGAGGGTTTTATGAGCATATATGGATTACAGGCGGCCCGCGTGGGAATGCTGACTTAGCGTGAAGCATAAGTGGGTGATCTTATTTCACGCTCACTTCAGTTTATTTGTTTATGTAATGCAACTATGTGTTGCTGTGTACTTATAGGTACAGTGTACCCTCGATATATGCACATACTACAGTATGTAAAATTGATCATTATCATCATCATCATCATCATCATCATCATCATCATCATCATCATCATCATCATCATCATCATCATTATCGCTTTTTAGCCTCCAATCCATTGGCTTGTATCCATCATATTTAGGTGTTGATTTTTGTTGGTTGCTGTGTAAAATGTAAGTTTCCTTCTTTTTCGTATGCGGCGTTTTATTCTCAATATCTAGTTCAGTTTCATCATGATGATTTTCTCTCGTTTCACTGTTATGTAATTTTTCGTTGTTGTTAAGAAATTTTATCAATGGTTCCGTTATAGGTTTAAAAGACTCCTTCAAACCCATAATATTCTGACTTTTGAATTGTTTCAACTCGGAAAAATTTTTTTTTTAAGCATTTCGAGTTTTGTTCAATTGCAATGAAATATTTTCATTCATTGTGATTACGTTTAAAAATATTTCAATTTAAAAATTGTGACGATCCGTCGTTGGTCGGGCGGCTCAGGGATGGCCAGGATCTGTCGCAGGTATTTATTTGTGTCAGGTGTAGCTGCTAGAAGAGATTTCCGACCCGGTCCCAGAGTATAAGTCACGGGGAATTACTTAGTAATTAGTTAAAGAGTACGTTTATTCAGGTTTAGATTTACAATTTAGTGAAAACTGGATAGCGTGTCCGCTCGTTCGGCTCCTTCCGTCAGGATCTGTGTAATCGGCTCCCGGTCGGGTGTCCGGGATGATGCTTGTCGCCTCTCAAGGCAACGCAACCGTGCGGAGTGTCCGCTGGGTGCCCTGAATTGAGCCGATCGCTGTCTGTGGCTGGAACGATAAGAAGCCGTCTCGGAACCTTTCGGTCGGCCGCGAGAGCGAGCGAAGATATCTCGGGAACTTTTCAGTCGACCGCGAGAGCGAGAAACAAGATTTAACTCGGGAACTTTTCAGTCGACCGCGAGCGAGAGAGACAAGATATAACTCGGGAACTTTTCAGTCGACCGCGAGCGAGAGAGACAAGATATAACTCGGGAACTTTTCAGTCAACCACGAGGCGAGAGACAAGATATAACTCGGGAACTTTTCAGTCGACCGCGAGCGAGAGAATAATAATTAGCTCGGGAACTTTTCAGTCAACTAAGAGAGCAAGAGACAATACTTAGCTCGGGAACTTTTCAGTCAACCACGAGGCGAGACTTAACCCGGGAACCTCTCGGTCGGCCACGGGATAGACGTATTGCGGATCGGTGAACCGAGCCGGGGGAAGGCGGGTTAGGGGGAACAAAGTAACTACTAGGGTAGCTAACTACGATTAATTAGCCGACCAGATCAGAAGATCTGGCTGGGCCCAAAAAAGTGACTTGGCTGCTGACTACTTGGGAGGCTTACCTCAGCCGATCGCTGTTGGCTGCTGAGTGACGATACAAGGGCTGAGGGTCGCCTTATATAGGGATCCGGCAGGTTTCAGTGTGCCTGTCCGCCTATCAGGCGTTAGCCCTTTCCCTACTATGCCTAACGCCTTCTCCCCGCAGTGTGCCCGTTTGTGCGCGCTTAGGCGCGCGCGCCCTTCGTTTGAATTCAAAATTCTTTCTCTCTAAGCTTGTCTTCTCTGTTTCTTTTCTTGTTATTCTCTTTCCTTCTGTTTCTTCGTTTACAGTTTTTATTTCTATTTCTTTGATTATCTTATTATTTCTTATATTTTACCGTTATGTGCGCGGTCACGCGTCACAAAATCAATAGTGGTTATTCCAGTCTTGGGGTTGCGAATGCACAGAGAAATAATTAATTAATCATGGGTATATATCTGATCTGATAAACAGACCTGATAAACCAGGTACAATCTGATAAACAGACCTGATAAACCTGGTCTGATCTGATAAACAGACCTGATAAACCAGGTCTGATCTGATAAACAGATCTGATAAACAGACCTGATAAACCAGCTCTGATCTGATAAACAGACCTGGTAAACCTGGTATCAGATCTGATTTGATAGCTGATAACTAAATAAAACATGAAAAGAAATCCCAAATCCCTTTTCCCACTAAAAATATATTTTATTTTATATTTATTTATTTTTTTCCCCCTGTATAAGAAGCTGAAAAAGAATTCCCATTTTCCCAATAAAAAATTATTTAAATTTTATTTTATATATTTTTATTGATTGTTGTTGTAAAATTCAATTAATCCTCTGTACATGTCAATCCATTTATAGCTCCCAATGTAAGAAAACTCCTTCCACATAAGCTCTTTTAATGTCCTGTTAAATCGCTCGACAATTGAAGCCTTTAGAGTACTAAGCGTTGAATAGTGAATAGTGATAAACCAGGTCTGATCTGATAAACAGACCTGATAAACCTGGTCTGATCTGATAAACAGACCTGATAAACCATGTCTGATCTGATAAACAGACCTGATAAACCTGGTCTGATCTGATAAACAGACCTGTTAAACCAGGTCTGATCTGGTAAACAGATCTGGTAAACCTGGTATCAGATCTGGTCTGATAGCTGATAACTAAAGAAAACGTGAAAAGAAATCCCAAGTCCCTTTTCCCTGTAAAAAATAGATTTTATTTTCTATATATTCATTATTTTTTTCCCCTGCAAAAGAAGCTGAAAAAGAATTCCCATTTTCCCAATAAAAAATTATTCAAATTTTATTTTATATATTTTTATTGATTGTTATTTAAATTTGATTTTAAATCTATATATATATTCCAATCATCATGTTTGATGAGGTAATAAGCCCCATCCGAAATTGTGGTCCATATGTCATCACTTATGTCTAAAAACGTGTCCGGAAGGTAAACGATTACATTGGCGAGTTCCACCAGAATACTGGTGCCGCCGAACTTGCTGGGCACCCGTTTCGCCGAAAATATGTCAAATGCCATATTGGTTGGCAACTTCTTAAACCTGAGCTTGCCTGAAACTTTACATGAGTTAAAGGCAAGCATCAGCGGGTCCTCCTCTATATCCTTTATTAGTGCGTTGATATCCTCCTGGGTTACTCCAGGAGGAAGGTTGGAGGCGGTGGTGTTGGTGCGGATGGAGTTGTTGGTGACGCTGGTGGAGCTGCTGGAGCTGGTGCTGGTGGTAAAATGACTCATTGTTGTTGGTGTGGTTGGTAAAGTTGGTGGAGTTGGTGGAGTTGGTGGCGCTGGAGTTGCTGGTGCTGCTGGTGTTGCTGGTGTTGCTGGTGTTGCTGGTGTTGCTGGTGTTGCTGGTGTTGGTCGGAGGTGGTGACGCTGAATGATAATTTTCCTTGACGACCTGCCTGACTTTATACCCAGCAAGGAGCACATTTCTCCCCCTACTACTAGGCACTTGTGGTATGTGAAGAGATTGCAAGGATAGAGCATCTAGCAATTGAAAAAGGTCAAATTGCCCTCTTCATGTTAAGTGGAGCTCGAATTGCAGTCTAGTAAAAATTTAAAGCATAAATTCCCACAGTTAAACGTACCAAATTTTTGGAAACGCTGGTAATTATATCTAATATTTCTTCCTAAATATATATTACTTCCAACGGTGGGTTTAAATTTCCAAAACTGTCGAAGTAATACGAGTCTGATCTGCTAAATTTATTATTCCACACTCGGTATAATGAGGAAATTTAGGTAACTCATCTTTCATAAAAACTCCCCGAAAATGTTTAATATTTTTAAATGCAAACGTGTATATATTTATAACCTTGCGGGGTATTTTAATATAACTCAGAAGTTTGCAACGCAGTGAAGGAGACATTTCCGACCCCATAAACTACATATATTCTTGATCAGCATCAATAGCCGAGTCGATATAGCCATGTCCGTCTGTCAGTCTGTCCGATTATACGCAAACTAGTCCCTCAGTTTTGAAGCTATCTGAATGAAACTTTGCAGATAGTCTTCTATATGCTCTCACTACTATATAAGTCGGAAAGGGCCGGATCAGACGACTATATCATATAGCTGATTTTTCCAAAACCGAAGATAAGTACGACTAAGTCCAAAGTCCATTCGTCCGTGGTCGCCATATTCATTTTCCGACGGCGTTTTTTCTTTCCCTCCGATTCCAGTGAAAAGTGAAAAGTGGTATATAATATATGTGTGTATGTACATAGACATAAGCCAGCCGCAGTGAACTTCTTCTTTTTTAAAGTGCAAAAGTGCTTTGCCAATATTGGCCCCCTACCACTGTACACTGTGATCCGCTGGCGTACATACATTTATATACATACACATATATATTACATCCAGCTATCCAAGTTTCACATTCACATCCATACATCACGTCCGTCACTAAACTGCCTTGCACCTTCACGAAAAATAATTTATATATATAAATAATTTAAACAATATACAACCCAAATTTTTTAATTACATACAAATAAAATTGCGACAAAACATTTTCCTAAAAATATACATATACTACCACATATTAAAATTCATCCGCATAATTTAACTTAAATTATATATTATATACAAACACACACAACAAACATACAAATTTACTCCCGACCTACTGCAACAAAATAAATACAAAATAAAATTTATCCGTCCAAATTAAAACCTTTATAGAAATTATTTATTATAATAAAATTATATCTATGCACGCACAAATATTAATTTATATTAATACACATTAAAAACCAAATAAATATATTTAAATTAAGATCAATAAAGGCTAAAATCTAAAGCTAGAATAAATAAAGCTGTAATTAAATAAAATAATAAAATAAAATAATAAAAACTAAGAATAATAAGAAAATAAAGAAACAATAATAACAAATAAAAGATTTCATATTCTTTCGACTTCCCGATCGCCCTCTTATATCCAAAGTATAGCTAACTTCAGTGGCTAGTTCTGGCTATTTTTTCAGCTACTTTTTGGCGGGTTTTTGAAATTTTTGACTTCCCGTGCGCTTCCTGAAATCCAAAGTGTAGCTAATTTCAGTGGCTAGTTCTGGCTATTTTTTCAGCTACTTTTGGCGGGTTTTTTAATTTTTTGAAATCCAGAGTATAGCTAACTTTACTGGCTATTTTTTTGGCGATTTTGTTAGCTATTTCTTTGGCTGGTTGTCGATTGTGTTTCTTGTCTTTCGATTTCCCGAGCGCTTTCTTTTATACAAATCATAGCTAATTACAGTGGCTAGCCCTGACCATTTCTCAGCTACTTTTTCTGGCGTTTTTTTTTTTTTTTTTTTTTTTTTGTAAGTCTTGCTGATTTCCCGTGCGCTTCTTGAAATCCCGAGTATAGCCAACTCCGCAGGCTTTCTACCGAGTTTCTGGCTATTCTTTTTTTCGGAGTTGATGCCAAATTGGGTTTGAAATTCCATCCTTCAGGCCGCCCAGGCCTCGTTGTCATTCGTCCGCTTGTGGTTTCTCGTAAGGGCGTAACTCGAGTATGCCCGTAGAGGGAGACAAAAAAGCGACATCTGCCCTAGGGAAAGAACAAAAAGCCAACTCGGGCTCTCCGCTTGCCTCACGCGCTAAGCCCGCCCCTAGGTCCGCAAGTCCAACAGGCAGAGCGATATCTACTCCTAAAGGAAGGAATCTTCCGTCGATAAGCTCAAGGACAACTCCTAAAATTGTGATTTCCAAACCGTTGGCGAAATCGTCTAGCGAGTCTTCACTTGCGATTAAGTCTGAGAATCCCTCTGCTTCCGGAACCGACTTCCTAAGGGTTACCCGAGCTATCAGCAAGAAAATGGCATCCTCAGAGCAGCCATCCGCCGCAACCGCGGCTTTGCACAAATTTATCGCTGTCAGTGATCGCGTTAGCCTCTTTGAGGCCAAGATCAACACCCCTGATCAAGTGCCTCCGTCTCTTCATACTTTGCAAGTCTGTCTGCAACAAGTGCGAGCCTTATGGGACAAGGTAGAAAGGGAGTATGAATCGTGCTCTGATCTTATTGCCCAAGAAGGATCCCTCAGCACCTTGCCGCTGCTGCAGTCCAAATATGACTACTGCTACTCAGTATACGAGTCATGTGCAGCACTTATTGGCAAGAATATCGACAGAGCGACTCTTCAAACCGTGCAAGCTCCACCCCAGACTTTCATATCGTCCGGTTGCCGGTTACCTTCGTGTGATACGGAAGTTTTCGACGGGGATTACCTCCGATGGCCCACCTTCCGGGACTTGTACACGGCAGTTTATGTCAACAACCCCAGGCTGGGACCGGTCGAGAAGCTGTTTCATCTTCTCAAGAAGACGAGCGGTGAGGCGAAAGCCATTGTTTCGAAATCCCCTCTCACAAATGACGGGTTCGCTTCGGCGTGGGAAGCACTTCAAGACCGTTTCCAAAATAAAAGACTTTTAGTCAACAGCGCTAGCACATTCCCAGATATCCACTGACAACTGGGATTGCCTGCTGGTGTTCCTATGCGCAAGTAAACTGCCAAAAAGGACCCTCTCTTTATGGGAACAATCCCTTGCGTCAAAGTCTGACATTCCGGCTTGGGAAGAGATGAACGCCTTCCTGAGCGAATGATATCGCACTTTGAAGGTCATCGAGGATTTGAGGCCTACTCCAGCCATCCCGTAGAAGCTTCAATCCTTTGAAACAAAGGTTAGCTCTAAGCCGAAAGGTTGCGACTTATGTTCCAAGGAGAATCACCCGATTAGATTATGCCCGCGCTTTCTCAACATGTCCGTCGACGCGCGTTCCGGCTACATTAGGAAGAAGCAGCCATGTCTAAACTGCTTCGCGAGAGGTCACCAGCTGCGTGACTGCACCAGTACACACAGCTGCTTCACTTGCAAAGGGAGACACCATACGCTTCTGCATCGCGGCAGCTCGAATTCCGAAAATGCGGGATCCTTAACCGCCTCCCCATCTACTCAACAACCCTCGAGACCCTCTAGCCGAAATGCGCACGCGAGCACTTCAACGGTGCAAAATTACTTCGCCTCTGGCACTTCCGCCGTTCTGTTGGGCACGGCGATCATCGACGTGTGCCATTTGGGCACGAATTATCGAGCCCGAGCATTAATTGACCCGGGATCCGAGGCGACATTCATTTCCGAACGCCTTTTCAAGCTGATCAAGCTACCGTTCCGCAACGTCCAGACTCAAGTCTCCGGGCTAAATCAATCGGTTTCGGCGAAGTCAACTCGACTTTGCCACTTCTTAATCCGTTCACCGAATAAGCCAGGTCTACAGTTAGACACCGTAGCCAATGTCCTTCCGGAGTTAGCGGGCAAGTTGCCTTCACATCAAATATTCCGGAATTTTTTGAAAGACCTGCCCTCTCTCCAATGGGCAGACCCCACCTTCTTTGAGAGTTCACAGATCGACATCCTGATTGGAGCCGACCTTTTACCATCGGTTATGTTAAGTGGAGTATTTGTGGCTCACTCCTAGGCCAAGAAACCATTTTTGGTTGGGTGCTTACGGGGCCGATTTCAAATGTTGAGACCAATAAAGTCGCATCCTTCACGACTAGGGTACAACAAATAGGTGACGATTCGCTAGACACGCTTCTCAGCAAGTTCTGGGAGGTGAAAGATCTACCAGTCCAGCTGGTAAAAGAAGCGGATTCCTATTGCGAAAAGAACTTTCTCCGAACCACAAAAAGAGACGCAAGCGGGAGGTATGTGGTGACTCTACCGTTCTGTGACCCCGAAAAGTCTGGATCCGATATAGGATATTCGAGGTCCATTGCGTTCGCTCAGTTTCTTAGAAACGAAAATCGTTTAAAAGAGACTTTCCTCTAAAAGAGCAATATGACAGCGTGATTCAGGAGTACTTGGATCTAGTTCATATGAAAATAGTTCCGCCGACTCACAGTTCTCCCACGTATTATCTTCCACACCATGCGGTAGTTAAACCCGAAAGCACCACAACAAAGCGGTAGTTAAACCCGAAAGCACCACAACAAAGCTCCGCGTTGTATTTAACGCTTCAAGCCCTTCGGCAAATGGAATCAGCCTAAATGATATCATTCATGCTGGTCCTGTCCTCCAATCCGATCTGACTATTCAAATCCTGAAGTGGCGATATTTCCAATATGTTTTCAGTGCCGACATTACCAAAATGTACCGTCAGATCTGGGTCGATTCCGAGCACACCCCTTTCAAAGTATTCTGTTCCGAAA
The DNA here is from genome assembly GCA_018152175.1 of Drosophila jambulina. Taxonomy (NCBI): domain Eukaryota; kingdom Metazoa; phylum Arthropoda; class Insecta; order Diptera; family Drosophilidae; genus Drosophila; species Drosophila jambulina. Next base: position 60,077 of record JAECXH010000050.1, read on the forward strand.
TAAGGAAGGAGATATCCAAGACTTCGAGTTGCAAACAGTTACCTTCGGGGTCAACTGCGCGCCTTTCCTCGCTATTAGAGTGCTGCAACAGCTGGCAAAGGACGTCGAAGTGCCGTTTCCAAAGGCCAGCCGCATTATTCAGCAGCATATGTATGTTGATGACGTGCTGGCCGGGGCAAGTTCCGTGACTGATGCCAAAAATTACATTCAAGAGTTGCAGGCAGCTCTAGGCTCCGCCGGGTTTCCACTGAGAAAGTGGACTTCTAACCACAAGAGCATCTTAAGCGACATTCCAACTGAGCACCTTCTGCATAGCGAATTCCTCGACATTGATGCCGAAAGCACGGCCTCAAGAGCTCGGTATTCGATGGAGGGCGAAGTCCGACGAATTCTATTTCGTGCCTACAGAAATAGTATTGAAACCTGCCTTGCGGGAAGTTCTATCCCAAATTGCTAAGTTGTTTGATCCTGTAGGGTGGCTCGCTCCCTTAATTATTCGTTCCAAAATATTTATGCAGGAGATCTGGTTGCACGACTTGGGTTGGGACGAAAAGCTTCCTACTGAAATGAGTCAGAGGTGGCAATCATTCCTGCAGGAATATTCCGACCTCAACCAGATCCGCGTTCCGAGATGGGGGTATCCGGGGGTATCTATAGAGCATCACGGTTTTTGTGACGCGTCTCAGAAGGCTTATGGAGCGGCTATTTACGTCCGCATCGAGATGGGCCATAGGATCTTGACCCGTCTACTGGCAGCCAAGACGCGAGTTGCTCCGATTGAAAACCGTATCCCTCCCCCGGCTAGAGCTCTGTGGTGCCGTGCTCTTAACAGAAATGGTGACCGCAATCCTTCCGCATTTGCCGAACATCAATTCTGATCTCCGCTGCTGGACAGATTCCACTAAGCCTGCTTGCAACTGGACCACGTTTGTGGCCAACAGAGTTGCCAAGATCACTCAGGCAACACCAGTCGACTGTTGGGCACATGTTCGATCCGAACAAAACTCCGCCGATTTAGCCATTCGAGGCGTATCCCTACACGAGTTAGCGGATAATCGACTCTGGTGGCACGGACCAGAGTGGCTTCAAGGACCGCGCGAACTATGGCCAACACAGAGCGATTTCCACCCTATGACCGAACTCGAAAAGCGTCCAGTTAAGGTGCACTTCAGTAAGGCCCCGTCGGAAGAACTTCTCGAACGTTTTTCTAAGCTAGACAAAGCACTGAGGGTCCTGGCATATGTTCTGCGATTTCTAAAACGCTGCCGCAACAGCTCGATCTCGCCCAGTTCAAGACCTACTAGGGATGAAATCCGAGAGGCAGAGAGAGCTCTGATAGCCATTGCGCAGCGCCGAGCATACGGCCAAGACCAACACGGTCTTTTAAGAGCATGTGGTCGCCTCACTGCTTCCAGAGGGTTGCATGATGAACGCCATCCGATATTACTCCCCTACGACTGCAGACTGTCTCGCCTTCTCATCCAATTTGCTCACCAGATTACTCTTCACGGTGGTAGTCAATTAATGGTACGCCTGATCCGATCGAAGTATTGGATTCCTAAACTCAAGAATCTGGTGAAGGCTGTGGTGAATCCGTGTAAGATTTGCACGATTTACAAGAAGCGATTGCAAACACAGCTGATGGGCGATTTTCCTACAGACAGAGTCTCCTTCTCGAGGGCCTTTACTTACACGGGCATAGATTATGCCGGCCCTTTCGAGATCAAAAACTATACCGGGAGAGCGAGTCTTATAACGAAGGGGAATGTTTGTGTGTTTGTGTGTTTTTCGACGAAGGCTATCCATTTGGAACCCACCTCCGATCTCTCAACCGAGAAATTCCTAGCGGCTTTTGCTCGCTTCGTAGCGAGACGCGGTTGTCCTCAGCGGATCCATTCGGATAATGGCAAGACGTTTGTGGGGGCAGCAACTCAGTTTTCGCGGGATTTTCTCCAGACCATCAAGGAGTCCGTGACTGACGCATTCAGCCATCAGGGACTCGTTTTGCGTTTCATCCCGCCAGGAGCTCCACATATGGGGGGTCTATGGGAAGCGGGGGTGAAAAGTTTCAAAAGTCTTTTTACAAATCCACTGCTGTCCGCCAATACACCTTCGAAGAGCTTGCGACACTTCTCGCAAAGATCGAGGCTTGCCTCAATTCTAGACCTCTCTCTCCGATGTCCGAAGATCCTTCAGATTTGCTGGCCCTCACACCAGGCCATTTCCTTGTTGGAGGACCGTTGCTTTCCACGGCTGAGCCCGAGATTAAGGGCGACGCCAAGTCGATAATAAATCGATGGCAACTCCTCAAGGCCCAACATCAACAGTTTAGTGCACGGTGGAAAGAGGAGCACCTAACCTGAGCGCTGAAAAGCGCCTTCGAGCAGTACTTATTAATCAGTATTCGCGCTCGCATTCGGGTCCAAGACCTTTACAACGGCGGCGATGATTGACCCGTGCATGCCGGTGAACAGCATCGACCGGTCACTGGCGTCGGCGTTTCGGCTGCCCATTACTCGGATGGGAGATGAAGAAGTCTGCTCGACCACGATCCGGTCCCGAACAGGGAACTTCCAGCTCGAGGTGGTCCTGAAGCTGGACCCGAGCTTTCGGATCCGTACTCCTATTCGGGCTCTGAGCGACGCCGCGAGGGCGAGATACAATGATATTCGCCTCGCGGATGAACAGTTCCATCGCCCGGCAACCATCTCCCTCGTGTTGGGATCAGACGTCTTTTCGAAGCTGATCCAACCAGGGTTCCTAAAAATTGAGGATGGTTTGCCCGTGGCTCAGAGCACCGTGTTCGGGTGGATCGTCTCCATCGTTGCTTCCGTAAGGGGGAGAATGTTCGCGCCAGAAGGGCGCTTTAGTTGGAGCGGCAGTGTGGGAGCGAGCAAGCTCGCTCTAGCGGGGCTTGGGCTCGCGCCGCTCTTGCGGTGCTAGTGCTCGCGCCGTTTGAGCGATGCTAGTGCTTGCGCCCGCTCTCCCGCTCGTGGGTTGTTCTCGCTCTCCCCCCTCTTTCCGCCTCCAAAGGGCCTCTCCACCGGCCGCCGCGATGTGCCGCTCGCTATGTAGATTTAGTATTAAGCAAGAACTTGAAGCAATAAAGTGAAGTGAATAATTAATCCAAGACGCCGCCACCCAATCTTCTTCTTTTCGACCACGGACTTTGGGAGTTTTTCTACAAGCTGCTCCAACCGCCACGACCCCCAGAAGCCAACAAATAATCTTTGGGACTCCGCCCCCTCCATTTCACTTTTAAATTTGCAGGCAATTTCCGAAAGCCCAAAGGAAGAGGGTGCGAGAGCGAGGGTGTACGGGATCACACTACCTCTGGGAAATAAACGCCATTTGGCGTGAAGATTCACCCCCCCCTTGCGGGAATACGTAGCAATAATATCAGGAAGACATTGCTCGGGAAAGCGTTGGATACGCTGAGCGCTCGATATGTAGAAGCGTGTGGTGATCCTGACCACACGACTGGCATCAGTCGTCACTGCGACAAGATCCCGTGGAATGGTGGTGGGCCAAGCAATTGACGCAGTACTTCTTCTCGATAACAGCCTAGAGCCGTTTCTCAGTGCTAAGTCAAAGAAAACGGTGGCACTTCCGAAGAGGATGGTTCCCTTGGCAGGCTCGGCATGGGTAGGACAAAATACCTCGGGAACGTATGCATTTGTACTCTTCGTATGGAACCCAGAAATTGCTGGAATCGGGAGAAGTAGTAACTCGTGTGGAGACCGAGGAAATCCTCTAGATAGATGCGGATATTTGCCTGCCTCGGATTACTGGAGGAGCAGTTGCTTGGATGCAACAAAGTGTGATGCCGACCGTGACACGTGAAACACTTGTGGGCGCTTGTTCAATTGCGGAGTTGATGACCGCTCGAGTTAACATGCCCCTCTCTCCGGCCACATGGAAACAACGCAGTTTCGCCAACTTCAAGCCTAGTGCAACAACAACTACATCGCCAACATGCAACTCTGACGAATACACATCCTTGTAAAACTCATACTTACACTCATACATACTTTTGTAATAAATATTCAGTTTCATTTTGTTCTCCACACAAAATAGTCGTTTTGATTCTAAGCTTCCTTTTAGCATCTTCCAGGATCTTACTCGCATATGAGATCTCTTCTATTCCCTCGGTCACTGGACTGTAACTAGCGCAGCCGAACTTCGAACTTCGATTGACCCACTACGCTTACCATTCTAAAATTCCTTACAGGCTGAGGTGAGTGAACAGGTGGCGTGTTTGTGGAAATTTTAGTAGTAAATGGTGAAGTATTAATAATACATAAATATTCAAAAGAGAGAACAATTGCATAAAAAACATAACGACGTGCAAGTGCAAATAGGAGTTCAGAGGGCACAAGAAGGCACAACAAGCATCATGGCTGGGGGTTCGCAAAAGGAGGTGACTAAAAAATGTGCAAATAAAACTAACGAAACAAACAAAATTAAATTCTAATTGTCACGCAAGCGACCGTATATGTGTACATCAACCGCTGAAAAGGCAAAGGGATCGCTTGTGCGGAACAATTTACAACAATTATACAAAGAAGTTTCTGTGTGTGATGACCGTATATGTGTACATCAATCGCTGATAAAGCACCGGGATCGTCAATACACAGAAGCTCATAAAAAGAAACCAACGAAAATGGTAAATTTGACATCTCAAACTACTGTGTATGGTGACCGTGTGTATGTCAGGAAGCACTTGGTTGCCTTGAGAGTGTGGTTGTATTGCGAGTGGTCTTTGTGGTTTTGTAGTTGTGTGGTTATGAAGCGATGGTAGCCTGGAGTCGTTGTCAGATTTTGGGGACACCATAAGCTAGTTTGAAGGAAAAATAAGGTAGTATGGCAACGCTGTTTGTATTTTTGTGTGGTTCGTTTCACACAAGAAAATGGCATTAAGCTGATAGACGTCGAATATAAGACCGCAAGAAGCATCCACCTAACCGAATACCACCTATGCGCCAAAGTGCACATCAACCACCGACAAAGCACCGAGACCGTCCGTATACAGTGGTTTATAAAAAATAAGTGTACATTTGGTGATTAACGACCGTATATGTGTACAACAATCGCTGTTAAGGCACCGGGATCGTTTTCATTTATCAATTTACATTAACTCAAATTTACTAAATTGAAATACATATAAACAAGAATCCTAAAAAAAAGCGAATGAATAAATTATAACTGAACAAATATTACACAAAACATAAAAAATCACACACACTATTCTATTCAGAAAATGTAAGCATGTGTGTGTTTGTGCTGACTTCGCTTGTGAAATTCTTGCTGTGTCACTGCGCATTACCGACAGCTAATGCACATATTTTGATTTAATTTAAAAGATATAATAAGTAATCTATTGAAAATAATTGAAATTTGTATTTTGTTTTTCTCATTTCGTTTTCATTGTTTCATTTCTCAACAATGATTCATTTCAACTACAAGATACAGTGTTATTTTGTTGTTACTTCTCTAAGTAAATGGAAGTAAATACATAGTAAATACTGAATCGTACGTGTCCGCAAATTATCCGTGTCATTGAAGTGCTTTGGTAAACCAAATTTTTCGTTTTTGGTCTGACGTTAACACAAACAAAGCGGATGGTTTCCCAACTCGTGAACACGCAACGTATAACTTCACATGTGAAAAACAATGATTTTCTAAATTTATCCCGCAAACAATAAGCGATTGGCCTTGCGACTTGTTAATTGTCATTGCGAACGCAACTGGAAATTGCAATCGTTTGAAATCAAACGGAAGATCAGTAGGATTCACTGGTATTCGAGGAATACATACATTTTCACCTGCGTAATTTCCATTGGTAATGGTTGCCTCAATCAAATTCGGCATAAGTCTTTTTCCGAAAGTCGAGTACCGTTGCAAAGTCGCGTTGGATTCAAATTGCGCAATATGTATCATAATAACTGTACCAACTTTGAGTTGCAAGTTATGTGGTGGAAGTCCTGGTAAGTCCAGAGAGTTCAAAAACTCTGTTGGATAATTTTCTACATTATCGGGATTTGTTATGGAATCAACGGATTTGTATGTTCAAGCAATTTTTGCTTGAATGGTGGAATTCATTGCGTGTACATCGTTATTCTTTGCGGCAAGAAGTGCTCGTTGACTCAACCAAGCATAATTCTGATAATTCTCACTAATGTTTGGGAAAACCTTTTCAATAAGTGCTAATTGAGAGTCTACAAATCGGCAATCGTTTGTAAGTGTAATTAATCCCAACTAACGTTCTCTAACGCCGTCAAACACTCTATACCAACAATAGATAATATACCGATTCACACAAAATATTACCGTTACCCATTTGTACATAAAGACGAAGTTTGAAAGCAAATTTCAAAAATGCTCGAACAATAAATCATAAAAAGTAGTCATTCCACTTGGAGTGCACCCGTTTGGGTCGTTCCTAAGAAAAGTGATATCGCAGGCGAAAAAAAATGGCGTTTGGTAATCGATTTTCGGAAACTAAATGAGAAAACTGATTCTGATAGATATCATATTCCGAACATTGCAAATATACTAGACAGCATAGGAAAGACCATGTATTTCACAACAATAGACTTAGCAAGTGGCTTTCACCAAATTCAAATGAACCCACGCGACGCAATCAAGACGGCATTTACCGTCGATAATGGGCATTATGAGTTCACGAGAATGCCCTTCGGTCTTAAGAACGCTCCTGCCACGTTTCAACGCGTTATGGACAACGTCTTAAATGACTTAGTCGGTAACGTCTGCCCCGTACATCTCGACGACATAATAGTATTCTCACCCTCACACAAAAACATATAGCATATATTAAATCCGTATTCACAAAACTACAAAACGCAAATCTAAAAATCCAACCGAGCCAGTGTAGCTTTTTAAGAATGAAAATCGACTTCTTGGGATACATCGTCACTCAGGAAGAAGTGAAACCAAATCCACTTATAATTCGAGCCATCAAGGACTTTCCCTGCCCAAAAACAAATAGAGAAATTAAGTCAATTTTAGGACTATTAGGGTACTACAGGAAATTCATAAAGGACTTTACGAAAATAACTAAACCCATAACAAGATAGTTAAAAGGAATTAAATCTATAATAATAGACGATGAATTTGAACAAGCAGTCGAAACGTCGAAATCTTCTTTGTAATGATCCTATACTAAGATACCCCGATTTCAACAAGCCGTTCACGTTGACCGCAGACGCAGGTAATTATGGGATAGGCTCTGTGTTGTCACAAGGCCCAGACATTAAAGACAGATCCATATCCTTCGCTAGGAGGACACTATCGGACACGGAAATTCGCTATTTTACGAGAGAGAAGGAAGGGAAGGGACATTTACTTCCCTCATTTAAAAGACATAATCACAAAATTATAAAAACTGCGATACCTGCTTAACCCTCAAGTACGATAGTCACCCCCATAGACCATTGATGCAAACCCCAACCGCCCCAGAAGGACCATTGGAGGTCGGGCAAATAGAAATTAGTTCCATTAATAATACTTGTAACCTCACCAAAATCGACAAATTCTCCATGCTAGCTCAAGCCTACCCCGTTAGCAATAGAAATTCAATAAAAGTCGCCGATGCCCTATTACAATTCATAAGTCATTACGGTGCACCAAAGAAAATAATTTTCGACCAGGGCGCGAAATTTTCGGGCAGTCTGTTCATCGATCTCCTAACCCAATTCCAAATAGCAGCTCATACAACCTAATTCGAACAATCAACCGGCAACGCTTCTGTAGAAAGACTGCATTCCACCTTAACCGAACTACATAGAATAATCATGACCAAACGAAAGAAAGCACGCCTAGAATGCGGACATGACCAAATACTCAATGAAGCAGTTGCAACATATATCAATGCAATACACTCCAGCACTTCCTATACCCCTTTCGAGCTCTTCCACGGAAGAACTCACTTATTCAACAAAACAATAACATTCGACAATCACCACGCCTACCTTAAGAAATTAAACGAATTCAGACAAGACATATACCGAAAAGTCCATTAACACTTAAACGCAAACACAGAAAAAAGGTTGGCTAAATTAAATGAGGAGAAAGAGCCACCAGTTCAAGTCAAACCCAATGATATAGTACTTAGGAAAGAAAACCGTAGAAACAAGATGACACCGAGATTTTCACAACACAAAGTAGATAGAGACAATGGCGTCACCTTGCTAACAACTAGAGGTCAAAAACTATACAAACAAAATTTAGGAATACTGTTAAAAAGCAACAAACACTAACACCGACACACTAATAGACCATATTATTTATATCCCTTTAGCCACTAAACTAATCATTATCCCTCAATTGTTATTTACTAAATAATAAAAATCGTCGGAGTTCGTAGCATACACCAACAACACGTTGCCGAGCCACCTTTCTCCGATCCGGGCACTCCCCCTCTATGGCCTTCTCTTCGGACTGGAGGGGAAGGAGTTAATATGCCCCTCTCTCCGGCCACATGGAAACAACGCAGATCCGGCAACTTCCAGCCTAGTGCAACAACAACTACATCGCCAACATGCAACTCTGATGAATACAAACATCCTTGTTTTTTTTCAAATTTGAATTCTTTTATTTTAATATCGCCGAAAGCGTTCAAGGCCATTTGAACTTAACCGGGCGTTTAGAAGGTAGGGTAAACATGGTACAAATCGGGACATGGACCAGGACTAATACAACTATTCACAAATATTCACATACCTACAAATTGTCTACAAATAGCTACACATCCTTGTAAAATTCATACTTACACTCATACATACTTTTGTAATAAATATTCAGTCTCATTTTGTTCTCCACACAAAATAGTCGTTTTGATTGTAAGCTTCCTGCATGCTAAGCAATTTTTCCAGTTGACTGTTTACCAGCGCTCGTTTATTTTTGAAACGCTCCGAGAGATTTTTCCAAGCTGAGCGGAAGCCATAGTTGGTGAGTGGCGAATTGGAAACTATGGAATTAGCTTCACCACTAGTCTTGGCATTTAAATAGAACAGCTTTTCGACAGGGGTCAGCGCAGTATTGTCTATATAGACCGCTGTATTAAGGTCTCGAAAAGTCGGCCAGCGAAGATATTCGCCCGAGAAATCTTCCGTTTCGCACAGAGGAAAGCGACAGCCAGACGGAAAGGAACTTTGAGGCGCGGGGGATTGGACTTGAGCTGCTATTGAAGAGATCGTATCGATATTTTCCATGAGCTGGGCGGCACACCTTTTAAAATAAAATAGGAATAATCGTATTTTGCCCTAAGAGTAGGCAAGGTGTCCGCCGCGCCCTTTATGCCAACTAAAATTAGCTCTGAACAAGCTTTGTACTCTTTCTCGACCTTGTCCCATAGCGCTCGGACTTGGTCGAGGTGAATTTGGCAGGTATGCTTGGATGGACTGGGTGCTGCTGGTTTGCTGACTCTGGACTCGAAGCAACTCAGAAAATCTGGTCTGTATTAATATATATACTATATATACTTTTTATACCCTTGCAGGGTATTATAATTTCAGTCAGAAGTTTGCAACGCAGTGATGGAGACATTCCCGACCCCATAAACAATATATATTCTTGATCAGGAACGATCGGTCAATTTTCAGAAAAAAATTATTACTTGTCCAATTTTCAACATATCTTCATATAATTTAAGACATGGCCCTTTTATATTATTCTAGAATTTCGATGTTAATTTGATCAAAATCGGATTACTATATCATATAGCTGCCATAGAAATGTTCAGGAAATATTACGTATTCGTAATGTTGAACCAAATTTTTTTATGTATAAATGTTGTATACAATTCCTGTTAGTTATACTTCCCATTTGATAACATTTTATTGATTCATAATGATCCAATTGTAAGCTGCAAGGGTACACAAACTTCGGCGTGCCGAAGTTACCTCTCTTTCTTGTTTTGGAATGATTTATATTTGTCGAAGGCTAGATATTGGAATTTACGAACCAATCGGAATATATATTAGAATTTTAATTTGTCGAATATATTGGTTATATGCGGAAGGTTCGGCCTTAAATCAATCATATTTATTTAGCGGGAAACAGAAATGACCACACTAATGCGGATATGGAAGCGCAGTTAAATTTGTAACGGAATTATTTCTTTAAAATATTATAAAAAAAAATTTTTTAATTATTTTCTGTGGGTGGACTTATTCAGTTGACCGCTGCTGTATTTGGCGTGGTACTGTTTACGAAGATAAGGCGTGCGTCTGAATCTGCTTGTGCATTAGCCGTATGTCAAGGCAGAATAGCGAAGACAACGAGAGGCGGAACAAATTTCCAAAAATCGGAGCGTCGACTTGCCGACGATTATGTATGCAATTGCAATGTGTATATGTAAGTATGTTTATTTGGATGCTCAGGATAGAGCAAGGGAAGTAAACAAATAAATATACAAATTAAGTCGGCGTTTCTGTGTCGTGTTTTTGGATAAATTTATTCGTAGTAGCTGTGGACTGTAATTGTAGAATATTTAAATTTTATGTTCTGGAATTATTTAATATATAATATATTTAATAAGAACAATTTGAATTTATTTTTGCTGTGTAAATAATTTAAATACCTTGCCGGTATACTTGGGATTTAATATATTTAATTTATTTTGTGTAAATTGCTGGTGGCAATTACAGATTAGCGGAGTGGACTGTATTGGAAATATGTAGGAGCATATATGTATGTATGTACATAGGTGGAAATAAATGCAAGCGGAACACAGTGAACGAAGAGAAATTAGGAATTGGAAGTTTCACTGCGGCTTTTGGCATTAATTTAAACACACGGATAAATATGCGGAAATTAATTTTGTTTGGAATAGGAAGCTGCCGTATTGTCGGATCAATCGGACTTGGATTTTAGACAATATTCATACAGAGAAGTTAGGCGAACTGAGTTTCGCAAAACTAAACTGTATGACCGCCAGCAAATGTAAATATTACTTATCTTGTGTGTTAAAGCCAACCGAAGCTGCTGGGGATGGAATTATCCGGCTCTAATGGACCATGAAATGGAGGGGGTGGCTAACACCTGGAAACACACTGTTTATGTATGTGTAAGGAGGCTTGCAAATAGTACATGAACTAATTGCCTTTGAGTTGCCGCAACTAGTACTTGAACTAGGTGGACTGAGGTTTGTGTGCAAGAGTAAAATGCCTTTTGAGTTAAAGACGATTACTGACTTTATTGGTAAAAATATAACGGTATTTATAGCTAAAAAGTGGTTAACAAATATGCTTATGTTTACAGAATTTAATGTGAAAGAGTAATATAGGTTGCTATGTTGCGTATTGAATATGTGGAAATGTGACCAGTGCCCCATTCCACTTCTTCATCGTCAGCAGAATACACATATGCGCTTGACCTGGTGCTTTACTTTATTGTGGCCGTATATGATATTGCTGCGACTGATGAATTACAAATCATGCATTATTATTATTGTCGTAATTATGTTCGCGACTTAACATTCTCCCGGCCGTTGAACGGGTGTTCAACCGTCACTGACGTCGAACGCAAAACTCCGTGGGGCAGGTTCGGGTGTTGGCTGCTCACTCGTTGTCCGGGGCTTGGAACTTCGTCGTCGTGGTTTCCAGTTGCTGTGTCGTTGTCTTATACCAATTGTTATGAATAGTATAATTGATACTGCTAGGGCCACGTAGGCCGCTATTTGATGATGATGGACAGTGCTGACTTTATTATCCCATCTTGCATCCTTCAGTTTGGCCAGCTGCTGTTGTAGGACATCTAATTCGGCTAGTTCGGCATCGGCTACCTTTGTTGTAGCTTCTCCAACTGGTTTTGATGTCTCTTCTAAGTTGATCTGGGTGATGTTGCCAAAGCGGACATATGTTGACTTTGTCTCGCAGAGCTGAGTGCTGAATGTGCTAACAGTGATTTTTGAGTTGCGCGCAGTGCGACCTGAAGCAAGTGATAACTAACCAGTTCCATCAATGTGTATTGTAGACGGAATTCCCTTGCACACAGCTTGAAGTTCGATTGGACTGTGGATTGCAAACATCCATCTGTTTCGTTGATGTGTTGCTGACCATATTAGATCGGCCTTCGTTTGAACCATCTCACATATTGTTTCAGTCTTGTTATTGAATAACTGAAATTCACGTCGATTATCCACGCTAAACGTAGCTTGATGATTGATGCATATGTACTCATCATTTGGTAGTTGAAGACACTGCTCAAGCTTGCCCTTAGTTAGTCCCATGAACTGATCTCTATGGGCATTGACAGTTATGATCTCTGTTTTAAGCTTAAATTCATGCCAGTTCCCATCATTCCATACTGGGATGGGGATGATGCTAAAGACTTCTCGCTGTGCCGTGGACACTAACGGTATGGTTATTTTGAAGCCAACATGGTCCGTAGTGGTTGTTCCCGCGGCATGCATTATTCTATACAAATGAATCACATCATTGGATGGTGCTGGCAGCTGTTGATCCGGCGGAATATGCTCCCTGATCTGATCGAGTTGATCCCTCAGCTGTTTAGGAGACACTAGTATGGGGCTAATTGTTCGATGGCGAATGTCGGTAAGTACGTTGGCTATCTCAGTTAGCATTCGTTGCATTCCAGTTGCCAGTAGAGTTAGCTGGTATTTTCCTCGTTCCTTGTTGAGAGCATCTATTTGTCGCTCTATGTTTCGGATGCGATCGTTGGTGGCTGAACTGCCTTTCCTCACTATATTAATAGTGGAATCCAGAATTGAAGTTCGATTTTTCAATAGCATCATCAATATGTCTTCGTTAGATTTGACATCATTTCTGACCTTGGACATATCTTCAGCGTTTTTGGAGTCAAGCACGCCAAACAATGAATTCGCCATGTTACCGACTATATTCAGCGGTGATCTGCGTTGACGTGAGTGGTTAATCAGCTCATTTCCAGATTGTAATTCGGTGTTTAAATGTTGAAAATAGGCATATATAGAGTTACAGGCATTGATGTTTCGAAATTCTGAACACTTGTGTTTAAGTTCAGCTATGCCGGCATTCAATATTCTCATATCACTCCAATATGGTTGCAAATCGTAGTACACGATGATATTCCATTCTGAACTCGCCATTCTTGAGGTAACCTCACCAAAATCGACAAATTCTCCATGCTAGCTCAAGCCTACCCCGTTAGCAATAGAAATTCAATAAAAGTCGCCGATGCCCTATTACAATTCATAATTCATTACGGTGCACCAAAGAAAATAATTTTAGACCAGGGCGCGGACCAAACGAAAGAAAGCACGCCTAGAATGCGGACATGACCAAATACTCAATGAAGCAGTTGCAACATATAACAATGCAATACACTCCAGCATTTCCTATACCCCTTTCGAGCTCTTCCACGGAAGAACTCACTTAATCAACAAAACAATAACATTCGACAATCACCACGCCTATATTAAGAAATTAAACGAATTCAGACAAGACATATACCGAAAAGTCCATTAACACTGAAACGCAAACACAGAGAAAAGGTTGGCTAAATTAAATGAGGAGAGAGAGCCACCAGTTCAAGTCAAACCCAATGATATAGTATTTAGGACAGAAAACCGTAGAAACAAGATGACACCGAGATTTTCACAACACAAAGTAGATAGAGACAATGGCGTCACCTTGCTAACAACTAGAGGTCAAAAACTATACAAACAAAAAATTAGGAATACTGTTAAAAAGCAACAAACACTAACACCGACACACTAATAGACCATATTATTTATAGCCCTTTAGCCACTAAACTAATCATTATTCCTCAATTGTTATTTACTAAATAATCAAAATGGTCACCGGCTTGAGTAGCGCTACTCTCAAATTCTTTAATAATTTATTGTCCATTATTATGAAATTCTCTATTGAAACATGTTCAAAGATTCTTTCATGCGGTGCCAATTTTAGTTGAGTGATATTTTGCATACCGGCCTGCAATTCGAGCCTTTGGAAAAACTGACCTAAGTCAAGAATTCCATTAGTGTACAAATCACCAACATTTATTCTTGCAATGATTTTATCGCCTTGTTTGAAATAACATAGGCTTTCTTTCATACGCAAGGCCACTACTTTTCGTACCTCGTCATTTTTAATGACTTCATATACGTTGGGCTTAGAAGCTTTTTCAAGATTTTGTCTACTTTGTTGCCTGTTAGTGACTTTCAGGACTTGGTGTTGTAATTCTTTGAGGTCTTTTATATTTATACGCGAAAGTGCGTCTGCTACGAAATTATCTTTTCCCCTTAGGTATTCTATCGTATTCTTCAAGCTCTAGCCGCATGCGAGTTAATTTAGAACTGGGATTAGTCATAGAAAATAAATACGCTAGTTATGTGCCGTGAATAATCGGCGAAGTTTCTTATAAATCGACTTGCAGACTGCTACAAATCGTCTTGCGCTGTCCGCATCATGAGGGACAGGATAATTTCTGATGACGTCAAATTTCTTGTCATCTGGCAATACTCCTTTGTCGGTGCCTTTGTGACCTAGGAATGTCACTTCATGCATGAAAAATGAACATTTTTCTGGATGCAACTTTAGGTTATATTTCCTACATACATTAAAAACATCAATTAGATTTTTAATCATGTGTTTTTCGGAACATCCTATCACCATTAAGTCATCCATATAAAGGAATGCCTGAGAAGGTTCAAAACCAGAGAATGATATAGTCATCATTCTCTGAATTGATTTTGGTGCTATTTTAAGGCCAAATGGTAATCGCGTGAAGCGATATGAGCCATTGCTCGTTGAAAAGATGTTATTTTTCTTGAATTTTCTTCAAGTTCTATTTGGTGGAAACCTGACATCAAGTCAAGGCATGAAAAGTACTTAGCTCGACCAAGTTGATCGAAAATGTCATCAATTCTTGGAAGTGGAAATTTATCCGAAAGAAGTTTTTTATTGATTTGACGATAGTCAATTACTAATCGCCATTTCTTTTGTCGTTAATTAATTTCCCTATTTGTTTTTGAATTTCATCAATATGGCAATGCGGACTTCTGTAGTTTTTTATATAAATGGGTTCATCATCTTTTTTTATTTATTTATTTATTTAACAATAATAGCAAAATACTGCTATGTTAAGCCATACCCTTACCTCTGACCGAAGAAGGGAGTGTTTTTTAAGGATGTGCTCCGACTCACATCAGGTGGGCCGAGGTAAGGATAGGTGCCTTAATATAATATTAGAATTTAAATCTAAGGACATTTCAACATGTAACAGAAAATAAAAGTCATTATACAGGGAACATAAAACGCGAAAAGGATCATGAATTTCGAAATTTGATTTGCAAGTTACAAGAGCGATAGGCCGAAAGTGTCGCGAAGGCCTGGCAGGGACCGAAAGACGCAGCAAATTTAACAAAAAACTAGAAGAAACAAAACCATGAATTAATTTATGAATAAACATTACACCGTTGCAGGTGCGCCGGTCCTTCAGGGAGGGCAGGTCTAAAAGGCGCAGTCTGTCAATGTATGAGGGAAGGCGACGATGTGGATCCCAGATTAGACCACGTAGAGCAAACAAAAGGAATTGCTTCTGTACCGATTCAATAAGGTCTTGATACTTTGCGTACTGAGGTGACCATACGCACGAACAATATTCGAGAATTGGACGAACAAGAGAAACATACAGTAGTTTCGTGGTGTAGGGATCAACAAACTCCTTGGACCATCGCTTAATAAAGGCTAAAACCCCTTAGCTTTACTGACAATTATACCGATGTGATCGGCGAAGCTCAAGTTGTGGCTAAATAAAACACCAAGATCAGTAACAGAATGAATACGTTCACTTGGAGTTGTTAAGGAACAACAAATTATGGGTGCACCAGGACAACATGTTGTTTAAATCAGATTGCAAAAGCTTAGGAGAGTCAGGATTCGCAAGAGGCAAACATATTTTAACATCATCAGCATACATCATGACGTAAGAGTGGAGAATAACTTGGGGCAGATCATTCATAAAAATGCCAAATAAAAGAGGACCGAGGTGGCTCCCTTGAGGAACACCAGAAGTCACGTGAACAAGGTTTGAGAGTGAACCCTTGAATGCAACTCTTTGAGTACGGTTCAACAAATAAGTAGAAATCCACTTGATCAACGTGACCGGAAAACCCAAAAGACAAAGTTTCTTCAACAGTAACTGATGATTCACCGAATCGAAGGCTTTGCTGAAATCTGTGAAGATAACATCGGCTTGGGTGTTATTTTTAAACGCGTTTCTAATCACAGCAACAAACTCAAGGAGATTTGTAGACGTAGATCTGCGTTTCATAAAGCCATGCTGTGACGGGGACATTATTGAGCAACATTGGTGCTGAAGCTGAGCAGTAATTAGAAATTCAAATAATTTCGGAATCGCACTAAGTTTAGCTATGCCTCTATAGTGTTCAATATTAGATTTACTGCCCTTTTTATGAAGCGGAATGATAAAAGATTCTTTCCACACTTCAGGGAAAAACGAATGCTGAAGTGATAGCTGAAAAAGTCTAGACAGTGGTCTACATAATGCGCTGGCACAATTTCTCAGAACACAACTAGGTACAAGATCTGGACCAGAGGAGAAGGAAAGTTTGATTGTTCTGAGATTATGAAGAACATCATCTTCGCTGATTACAGGCATAAAAATGCAATTGGAGTGAGGAAGTGGGAAAGAATACTCTGAGTTAATATCGAAATTAATTTGTGAGTATGTAGTCTGGAAGAATTTTGCGAACAGGTTCGCGATATCAGAATCATTGGAAGCGGAGGCATTATTGAAATGAAGGCATGAAGGAAATTGTTGAGATTTACGTTTCGAGTTAACGAAAGCGTAAAATTGCTTTGGGTTTGCCTGAAACTCCGTTTTGCACCGATTTAAGTGGTTTCTGTAGCATTCAGAATTGTGTGCTAAGAAATTTGAACGGGCAGTTAAATATCTCGAACGGTCGACTTGGAGACCAGATTTGCTGTACTTTTAAAAAGTCTGGATTTCCGTTTTTTAAATAAGAAAGCCGACGAGAGAACCAAGGGGGCTTGTGAGAAACATCTGGTGAGGGAAATGCAGGGACAAACATGTCGAAAGCTGTGTACATTATGTCGTAGAAACGCTTAACAATGTTTGAGGGATCCTCTGTAGAGTTCAAGAAAGTCCAATCTGTTAAAGATAAGTGGTGATTCATTTCTGAAAACTTAGCTTTTTCGAAAGCAACGAAACGTTGCATGCTCTGCTTCCGGACACCCTAGTAATGGGGTGGAAGCTTCAAGGATTAGCTCCAAAGTGGGATGATAAGCGTCTTCAGGACAAGAAAGGGGGTCAATTCTCCTGACGTAGGCATTAGCAAACTCAGAGACAGATGATTGAAAATGGGAAAGGGCCGGAGTGTTAAGGGTTGTTGGGGTTTAGGGAGGTGGTGGTCGTGGCTGTTGCTGAAAGTCCTAAGCCCTTTCGTCCCAAGAAGAAGAGGCACGGGTGGCGGCGTTTTAAATTCGTCACTTCACTTTTATTGCTTGGTTACAACTAAACTTAAATTAGCGAGCGCTGCATCGCTGCGGCCGGTGGAGAGGCCCTTCGGAGGCGGAAAGGGGGAAGGGAGAGACTAACGGTGAGCAGGAGAGCGGACGCAAGCACTAGCCTCGCTCAAACGGCGCGAGCACTAGCACCGCAAGAGCGGCGCGAGTCCGAGCACCGCTAGGGGAGCTTGCTCGCTCCACCGCTCGAACTAAAGCGCCCTTCTGGCGCGAACATTCTCCCCTTGCGGAAGCAAGAGAGGATCAATTCGTCAGGCCTCTTGGTAGGCCCCGGAGACGATCACCCGAACACGGTGCTCTGAGCCACGGGCAAACCATCCTCAATTTTTAGGAACCCCGGCTGGATCAGTTTCGGATAAACGTCTGATCCCAGCACGAGGAGATGGTTGCCGGGCGATGGAATTGATCATCTGCGAGGCGAATATCGTTATATTTCGCCCTCGCGACGTCGCTCAAGCCCGAACAGGAGTTCGGATCCGTAGCTCGGGTCCAGCTTCAGGACCACCTCGAGCTGGAAATTCCCTGTTCGGGACCGGATCGTGGTCGAGCAGACCTCGTCATCTCCCATTGGGTAATGGGTAGCCGAAACGCCGACGCCAGCGACCGGTCGATGCTGCTCACCGGCATGCACGGATCGATCATTGCCGCCGTCGTAAAAGTCTTGGCCCCAGTGTCCAGCATTTCCCTGCAGCCGTTGGAAGGATGTGGACCGTCTTCTGCCGGTACCACGCGGCCACCGATGAGGACGGTGTGGAAGTCTCCGGTCGTTGGCTCTCGACGGCGGCCCGAGTTGGCGACGGCGAGGACGAGGTGGTCATCGGCGTTGGCTGGGAGGACGGTCCCGATGGTGTCGTTGTCCTGGGTGCGCTCGGCTCCTGGATGTGGGTAGCGTGTGGTGGTTCCTACCACTTTTTTGCAGCACATCCGCGCTGCGGCATTGGGTCCCCCTCAGGTGTTGGTGGGCGAGGCAGTTCGAGCGGTACTTATTAATAAGTACTGCTCGAAGGCGCTTTTTCAGCGCTCAGCTTTCGGAACCTCTTGCATTTCCGAAGAGGATGGATTCCCCGGCAGACTCGGCAGCGGTAGGACTGCGTACCTCAGGAACGTCTGCTATCCAAGGACTGCGCCGTGCGAGACGAGGAGCCATTGTAGCGAAGGAAAACCAAGTTTTCTGCGATGGAAAAACAAAAGGAAAAACTTAGTTAGGGTATATTGCACTTTTGGACCTTGAAATAGTGAGAACCTAATCCCTGGAACGGAGGATTCACTATCCTCCGGAGAAATATAACTTTGTGGACGGGCGCGCTTTTGTCCCCCGAGATGGGTTTCCACGACTCGAACGCGGTCATCCGGCTCCTGGGAAGACGAAGCGTTCTGCCGAGCCGCCATTCGTTCGAGGGGGTGTCCTCCTTGACTACTACCATGTCGTCGATTTGGAGATTCTTGGTCGGAAACTACCCATTTTGTTGCGTTTGTGGGTTCCTTTAGGTACTCCTCTTTCCTGCACTAAACTGTTGATGTTGGGCCTTGAGGTGTTGCCATCGATTATTATCGACTTGGCGTCGCCGCTTAATCTCGGGCTCAATGGAAAGCAACGGTCCTCCAACAGAAATGGCCTGGTGTGAGGCCAGCAAATCTCAGAAGGATCTTCGGACAGTGGAGAGAGGGGTCTAGGTGAGGCAAGCCTCGATCTTTGCGAGAAGTGTCGCAAGCTCTTCGAAGAGTGTACTTGCGGGAAGCAGTGGATTTGTAAAGAGATTTTGAAACTTTTAACACCCGCTTCCCATAGACGCGCCCATATATGTGGAGCTCCTGGTGGGATGAACCGCCAAACGAGTCCCTGATGGCTGAATGCATCAGTCACGGACTCCTTGATGATCTGGAGAAAATCCCGTGAAAGCTGAGTTGCTGCCCCCACAAATGTCTTGCCATTATCCGAATGGACCCGCTGAGGACAACCGCGTCTCGCGACGAAGCGAGCAAAAGCCGCCAGAAGTTTCTCGGTTGAGAGATCGGAGGTGGGTTCAAATGGATAGCCTTCGTCGAAAAACATACAAACACACAAACATATCCCTTCGTTATCAGACACGCCCTCCCGGTATAGTTTTAATCTCGAAAGGGCCGGCATAATCTACGCCCGTATAAGTGAAGGCCCTCGAAGGGACTCTGTCTGTAGGAAAATCGCCCATCAGCTGTGTTTGCAACCGCTACTTGTAAATCGTGCAAATCTTACACGGATTCACCACAGCCTTCACCAGATTCTTGATTTTAAGAATCCAATACTTCGATCGGATCAGGCGTACCATTGGTGGCTACCGCCGTGAAGATGTAATCTGGTGAGCAAATTGGATGAGAAAGGCGAGACAGTCTGCAGGCGTAGGGAGTATTATCGGATGGCGTTCATCATACTGCAAACCTTTGGAAGCATTGAGGCGACCACTATGCTCTCAAGAGGCCGTGTTGGTCGATAAATGGATACAAATTCGCGATCGGACTTGACACTGAAGAGGCTTTCTCTTCTAGATGCTTTAATTCTTGGCCGTATGCTCGGCGCTGTGCAATGGCTATCGAGTCTCTCTGCCTCTCAGTTTCATCCCTAGTGGGTCTTGAACTGGGCGAGATCGAGCTCTTGCGGCAGCGTTTCAGGAATCGCAGAACATACGACAAGCGCTTTGTCTAGCTTGGAGGAAACGTTCGAAGTTTCCTCCGACAGGGCCCTACTGAAGTGCACCTTAACTGGACGTTTTCGAGTTCGGTCTTAGGGTGGAAATCGCTCTGTGTTGGCCATAGTTCGCGCGGTCCTTGCAACCACTCTGGTCCGATGCCACCAGAGTCGATTATCCGCTAGCTCTTGTAGGGATACGCCTCGACTGGCTAAATCGGCGGAGTTTTGTTCGGATCGAACATGTGCCCAACAGTCGACTGGTGTTGCCTGAGATATCTTGGCAACTCTGTTGTACAAACGTGGTCAGTTGCAAGCAGGCTTCCTTAACCAGGCTCAAACGATAGTGGAATCTGTCCAGCAGCGGAGATCGGAATTGGGTTCGGCAAATGCGGAAGGATTGCGGTCGCCATCTCGGTTAAGAGCACGGCACCACAGAGCTCTAGCCGGGAGGGGGATACGGTTTTCACCGGAGCAACTCGCGTCTTGGCTACCAATAGACGGGTCAAGATTCTATGGCCCATCTCGATGCGGACGTAAATAGCCGCTCCATAAGCCTTCTGAGACGCGTCACAAAAACCGTGATGCTCTATAGATACCCCCGGTTGATACCGACCAATCTCGGAACGCGGATCTGGTTGAGGTTGGAATATTCCCTGCGGGAATGATTGCCACCTCTGACTCATTTCAGTGGGAGCTTTTCGTCCCAACCTTAGTCGTGCAACCAGATCTCCTGCATAAACATTTTGGAACGAATGATGAAGGTGCGAGCCACCCTGCAGGATCAAATAACCTAGCAATTTGGGATGGAACTTCCCGCTTAGTGTAGGCAGGTTCTGATACTATTTCTGGGCTGAAATAGAATTCATCGGACTTCGCCCTCCATTGAATACCGAGCGTCTTGGCCGTGCTTTCGGCATCAAGGTCGAGAATTCGCTATACAGAAGGTGCTCAGTTGGGATGTCGCTTAAAATGCTTTTGTGGTTGAAGTCCCTTCTCCAATGGAAACCCGGCGGAGCCTAGAGCTCCTGCAACTCTTGGATAGAATTTTGGCATCGATCACGGAATTTGCCCCGGCCAGCGTCATCGACATACATATCTTGCTGAATAATGCAGCTGGCCTTTGGAAATGGCACTTCGACGTCCTTTCCCAGCTGTTGCAGCACTCTAATCGCGAGGAAAGGCGCGCAGTTGACCCCGAAGGTAACTGTTTGCAACTCGAAGTCTTGGATATCTCCTTCCTTAGTTCGGAACAGAATTCTTTGAAAGGTGAGCTCGGAATCTGACCCAGATCTGACGGTACATCTTGGTAATGTCCGCACTGAAAACATATTGAAATATCGCCACTTCAGGATCTGAATAGTCAGATCGGATTGGAGGACCGGACCAGCATGAAGGATATCATTCAGCTGGATACCATTTGCTGAAGGGCGAAGCGTTAAATACAACGCGGAGCTTGTACTTTGCGGGTTTAACTACCACTGGTGTGGAAGATAATAGAGTGGGCGGAACTGTGAGTCAGCGGAACTATTTCCATATGCTAGTAATATATTCCTGAATCGCGCTGTCATATTGCTCTTTTAGAGGAAAGTCTCTTTTAAACGATTCTCGTTTCTAGAGAAACTGAGCCAACGCAATGGACCTCGAATATCCTAGATCGGATCCCGACTTCTCGGGGTCACAGAACAGGAGAGTCTGCCACATACCTCCCGCTTGCGTCTCTTTTTTGGTTCGGAGAAAGTTCCTTTCGCCAATAGGAATCCCTTCTTTTACCAGCTGGACTGGTAGATCTTCCACCCTCCCACAGAACTTGCTGAGAAGCGTGTCTGGCAAGAATCGTCACCTATTTGTTGTACCCTAGTCGTGAAGGATACGACTTTATTGGTCTCAACATTGAAATTGATTGTAGCACATTTAACAATGGTTTCTTAGCTCTGGTGACCACCCTACTCCTTCGGTACCCTCAACATAACCACGGTAAGGTCGGCTCCAATCAGGGATCTGTGAACCTAAGAAGCTGGGGTCTGCCCATTGGAGAGAGGGCAGGTCTTTCAAAGAATTCCCGGGATCTTGGATGTGAAGGCAACGCCCGCGCCAGCTCCCGGAAGGACATAGGCTACGGTGTCTAACTGTAGACCTGGCTTATTCGGTGAACTGGATTAAGAGGCAAAGTCGAGTTGACTTCGCCGAAACCGATTGATTTAGCCCGGAGACTTGAGTCCGGACGTTGCGGAACGGTAACAGTCAGCTGAAAAGGCGTTCGGAAATGAATACTCGCCTCGGGTCCCCGGATCGGTATGCTCGGGCTCGGTAATTCGTGCCCAAATGGCCACGTCGATGATCGCCGTGCTCACAGAACGGCGGAAGTGCCAGAGGCAAAGTAATTTGCACCGTTGAAGTGTACTCGCGTGCGCGTTTCGGCTAGAGGGTCTCGAAGGTTGTTGAGCAGGTGGGAGGCGGTTGGGGGTCCCGCGTTGTCGGAGTTCAGAGCTGCCGCGATGCAGAAGCGTATGGTGTCTCCCTTTCGCGAGTGAAACAGCTGTGTGTACTGGTTCAGTCACGCAGCTGGTGACTCTCGCGAAGCAGTTTGACCTGCTGCTTCTTCTTAATGTAGCTGAACGCACGTCGACGGACATGCTGAAGGCGCGGGCACAATCTAATCAGGTGATTTCTCTTTGGAACGCAAGTCTCAACCTTTCGGCTTAGAGCTACCTTTGTTTCAAAGGATTGAAGCTTCCTTCGGGATAGCTGGAGTAGGCCTCTATCCTCAATGACCTTCAAAGTGCGATATCATTCGCTCCAGGAAGGCGTTCATCTCTTCCCAAGCCGCAATCTCCGACTTTGGAGGTAAGGGTTGTTCCCATAAGGAGGTCACTTTTGGCAGTTTACTTGCGCAAAGGAACACCAGGAGGCAATCCCAGTTGTCAGTGGATATCTGGGAATGTGCTAGCGCTGTCAAACACCCCTGAATCGTAGACTGCAGCTCCTTAAGTGCATGACCCAGATTCTTGGGATATGGAGCTCAAGTTGAAAAGGAGTTTGAGCTGGCTGTTGACTAAAAGTCTTTTATTTTGAAACGGTCTTGAAGTGCGTCCGCCGAAGCCGAAACCGTCATTTGTGAGAGGGGATTTTGAAACACTGGCTTTCGCCTCGCTCGTCTTCGTGTGAAGATGAAACAGCTTCTCGACCGGTGTCAGCCTGGGGTTGTTGACATAAGCTGCGAACAAGTCCCGGAAGGTGGGCCATCGGAGGTAATCCCGTCCGAAAACTTCCGTATCACACGGAGGTAACCAGCAACCGGACGATATGAAAGTCTGGGGTGGAGCTTGCACGGTTTGGAGTCGCTCTGTCGATATTCTCGCCAATCAGTGCTGCACATGACTCGTATACTGAGTAGCAGTAGTCATATTTGGACTGCTAGCAGCTTAGGGTGCTGAGGATCCTTCTTGGGCAATAAGATCGGAACCTTGCTCCCT
Organism: Drosophila jambulina; assembly: GCA_018152175.1. Taxonomy (NCBI): domain Eukaryota; kingdom Metazoa; phylum Arthropoda; class Insecta; order Diptera; family Drosophilidae; genus Drosophila; species Drosophila jambulina. Next base: position 83,752 of record JAECXH010000050.1, read on the forward strand.
TTCTCTTTGTCCCATATAGGCTCACTTGTTGCGAACGGACTTACAAAGTGTGAAGAGACGGAGGCACTTGTCAGGAGTGTGATCTTGGCCTCAAGAGGCTAACGCGATCGCTAGCAGCGATAAATTTCTTCAAAGCCGCAGTTACGGCGGATGGCTGCTCTGGGGATGCCATTTTCTTGCTGATAGCTCGGGTAACCCTTAGGGAAGTCGGTTCCGGAAGCAGAGAGTTCTCTGACTTAACCGAAGACTCGCTCGACGGTTTCGCCAACGGTTTGGAAATCACAATTTTATTTGTCTTCAGGCTTGTCGATGGCAGATCTCTTCCTTTAGGAGTAGCTGCCGCTCTGACTTTTGGACTCACAGACCGAGGTGCTGGCTTAGCGCGAAGGCAAGCCTTGGAGGAACCCAGGTTGGCTTTTGTTCTTTTCCTGGAGCTACAGTCGCTTTCTTGTCTCCCCTCTGGGGCCTCAAGTTACGCCCTTACGAGAAAAAACAAGCGGAAGGAAGACAACGAGGCCTGGGCGCACGGAAAATTAAAGAAACAGAAGTAGAATCGGACGTACGGGGGAATCGCACGAAAGGAAATAAAAATCGACAACCCGCCCGAAAAGTAGCTAAAAAAATAGCCAGAAATAGCCACTGGGATTACTTTAATTCAGAAGAGACAAGGACGCTGCACAGGAGAGTGAAAAGAAAGGAAATAAATTCAAGATACCCGCCAGAGAAATAGCTAACAAAAAAGAGTAGCCTTAACAAAAAAATAACCTGACCTAGCCCTTTCAGGTTAGCCACACTCTGGATTTCCAAGGAAGACGCACGGGAAGTCAAAAAATTCAAAAACCCGCCAAAAGTAGCTGAAAAAATAGCCAGAACTAGCCACTGGAGTTAGCTACACTTTGGATCTAAGGAAGCACACGGGAAGTCAAAAAGTTCAAAAACCCCGCCAAAAGTAGCTGAAAAAATAGCCAGAACTAGCCACTGGAGTTAGCTACACTTTGGTTTAAGGAAGCCTTACAGGACAGTCGAAAATTCAAGGGTAACCCGCCAAAAAGTAGCTGAAAAAATAGCCAGAACTAGCCACTGGAGTTAGCTACGCTTTTGGATTCAAGGAAGCCCTCGGGAAGTCAAAAAAAAATTCAAAAACCCTCCAAAAACAGCTATAAAATAGCCAGAAACAAAAAAAAAAAACCCCAATGAGACATAACAATAGAGGACAACTGCCAACCACCAAACTAGCTTAATCTTATTCCTTAATTTAGTTTATCTTTATTTGATTCTTTTTTTATTTACAAAAATAAAAAACAAATAAAAACACACCCAATCAAAGGCTCGAAAATGGCTAATGCGTGTGGCTGCAATTCTTTTTCAACAATTTAAAAATTATTCAGCTAACAAAAAAAATATTTTTATATAAAAAAATATTTTTGTTAACGTATTTAGCATTGATTAAATTGTTTGGTGCAGGGTATTCTAGTCGGCGAGGTTCTAGAGCAGGTGACTGTGCACACTGTTCGAGCAAAGCGAAGACGGATGGAAAAATGCAATGTATGTATGTATTGTGTATTACTCAGCGCTAAAGAGACGCGAGGTTGGCCCAAATATGTATATATGGATGTAAATCAAGTGAACCAAAAAAACCCAAATCTTTATTTAAGTAGAGCTTTATTTATTCTAGCTTTAGATTTTAGCCTTTATGATTTTCTTTAAGTTTTATTTCAATTTCTTATCAGTCGATTTAATGTTTTGCGTGTGTGTTTATTATAATAAATAATTTCTATAAAGGTTTTAATTTGTCCGGATAAATTTTTTGTGAATTTATTAAATTGCAGAGGATTGGGAGTAAATTGGTATGGTTGTATGTATGTATATAATTTTAATTAAATTATGCGGATGAATTTTAATATATGGTAGTAGTATTATGTATATTTTTTAGGAAAATGTTTTGTCGCAATTTATTTGTATGTAATTAAAAAATTTTGTGTTGTATATTGTTTAAATTATTTATATATAAATTATTTCTAGAAGGGTGCAAAGCGTTTTAGTGACGGACGTGATGTATGGATAAAGATGTGAAACCTTGGATAACTGGTTACAATATATCTGTGTATGTATATATGTACATATATGTACTCCAGCGGATCACAGTGGACAGTGGTAGGCCCAGATTGGCAAAGCACGCTGCACTTTAGAAAAAGAAGAAGTTCACTGCAGCTTCAACATGTCTATGTCCTTCCTCACATATATTATTTATCACTTTTCACTTTTCACTGGAATCGGAGGAAAGAACAACGCCGTCGGAAAACGAATATGGCTACTCCGGACGAATGGACTTTGGATGTAGTCATTACTTATCTTTGAAAAAATCCGCAAAGAAGGACCTGGTGGATCCAAAATCATCCGCCTCGAAGGACCATTAACTGAAGTGGGTGGAGTCCCAAAGGTGGCTGCCTTCAGGGGGGTTGTAGGCGGTCGTGGCGTTTGGCGTAGCTGCCACCAGATCAGTCCCTTGGTCCCAAGAAGAAGAGGCACGGGTGGCGGCGTTTCAATTCGTCACTTCACGCTTATTGCTTGGTTGCAACTAAACTTAAATTAGCGGCGCTACATCGCTGCGGCCGGTGGAGAGGCCCTTCGGAGGCGGAAAAGAGGGGAGAGCGAGACTGACCGATGAGCGGGAGAGCGGGCGCAAACTAGCCACGCTCAAACCGCGAGCACTAGCACCGCAGGCGGCGCGAGTCCAAGCACCGCTAGAGCCCGAACTTACTCGGCTCCCCACACTACCGCTCGAACTAAAGCGCCCTTCTGGCGCGAAC